>JARVJO010000173.1:229122-268393 GCA_031762555.1 Cynodonichthys magdalenae | reverse complement strand
TTGGTGCAACAGCTCTCCAAGGTGTGATCACTCCTTTTTAGATGCAGACTAACGAGCAGATCTAATTTGATGCAGGTCTTAGTTTTGGGAATGAAAATTTACAAAGTGATTCCATCATTTTTTCCTCAGAATTGAGTGATTCCATATTATTTTCCCTCTGCTTGGTCTAAAAAATTAATCGTTACGGACTACATTTGTTTTCTTGATTTCTTTTAGTGTTTCTTAAAGCCAGAAAGTTGACATTTGAAATGACTTTAGTTTTGTGTCATGTCTGTGATCTGCTTTGTTTTCTACAAAATTAAAATACTTAATGAACATCCTCTGAGGCTGGTGATTCCATCATTTTTGCCAGGGGTTGTAGATGCTGATGGCTGTGGGCAGGAAAAATCTTCTGTAACGTCTGTATTACACTGAAGAAGCCTCCGACTGGACGATCGGTTTTACTTTGACAGTCTGATGAAGAGGATGGTCAGGGTTGTCCACGTTTTTGATTTTATGTAAAACCTTTCTCTGCACCATCATTTCCAGAGGTTCCACAGTCGTCCCCAGAACAGAACCAGCCTTCTTTATTAAGTTGCTCAGCCTTTTTATGTCCCTGGCTCTGATGCTGATGTCCCAACAGATGATGGCAGAAGTGATGACGCTCTCAACAACAGACCTATAGAAGATCTGCAGCATCTTGCTGCAGACATTGAAGGATCTCAGCTTCCTCAAGAAGTACAGTCTGCTCTGTCCTTTCTTGTAGACTGCTTCACTGTTGAGTCTCCAGTCCAGTCTGTTGTCCAGATGAACACAGAGGTATTTATATTCTTCAACCACCTCCACTTCTTCTCCCATGATGGAAACAGGGTTTGATCTAACACTATTTCTCCTGAAATCTACAATCACCTTTGTTTTGTTCACGTTCAAGATGAGATGATAACTGAGCCTGTTCATAGGCTCAGTTATCTTTGTTACCATGGTGATTTAGCCACACCTTGGTTGTGATCCTGAAAATTATAACTTTCAGTTCAGCATAGTTGGCTAAATGTTACTTGGTTGAATAAACTTCTTGTCTTTTATTTTCAAACAATTTCTTACAAACTAAACATCTTATGAAACAATAAGAATGCGTCCAATTATTATTTTACAATTGGTTCACAAACATTATTTTAAATCTAAGCCAACAAAGAATTAAAGCAAACTTTTCAGCCATCATTAATTCCTTACATTACTTAAATAAATGTAGTTTGCCATTGTTTTTTATGCTATTTCACCAGTTACTATTCTCTAACAGGGCTGTAATTTTCATGTTTGGTTGTCACAGTTCTCAGAAGATTAACTGGTCAACACAATGACGGATCACACACACACAACAGTAAAAATTGTACAGAACAGTTTATTAAATTTAGACTTATAAGAAGTCATATTCTAAACGCACTCCATCACTTGAAGCGCTTATTATAATACCAACCCACAAAGGATTGATCACGGCATCAAAACATAAATAAATCAAATGAACATATGTACATTTCAACATGGTCAGAGAAACTGGATTTGTGCAGAAATCCCACTCCATGTCTACCCAGAGGCATGAGATACTGAAAGGAAGTGTCTTTTTATGGGACCTACCCTCTGGGAAAGCCTACTGGTAGCAGAAGAAAAGCCTGTTGTGTAATCTCATTTTCTTGGTTTGATTAGTAAAAAGAATATCCGTAGAATTTCTGATAATACACGTGAAAACATTGCTGTATTCTGTAATAACGGTATAAGTTGTCATTAACGGTTTTTATTTTCCATCCACCAGCATGTGTTTGTTGCATAATTCACTCTGGAATTGATGCTTTGAGAGGAGCAGGACAAGAAATGTTTCCCAATAAGTCAAGTTCATTTGTTAAGAAATATTTAACCTGAATACAATTCAAGGCAGAGTCTGGTCATTTTTGAAGGGATGTTCTGTCAAACAGTTATTAAGAGTATATCTTATGAGCCACACAGAACAGAGTATGAAGAAAATGGCTAGGCTAACCAAGCAAGGGCCCTTTTTTATTGTTGTTCAGTCTTATAAAACAACTCCCTCAAAAAGCTGGTATGAAAGTATGCAACAAGCTGATTCCAGTTTAAGTTTTATGTACCGTCCCCTCCATGTAAACAAAAGGAACATTGCCCTTGCTAAAACAAAAACAGCTCAAATTTTGACTTTTAATTTGTATATAAAACCTCTACACTTTCTCCTGTTTGTTTAACCGAACAATGTGTGTTACTCTGCAAATGTCAGTCCACCTGATAAGCATATCTTAGACCAGTCTTGCCCAATCCTGGTCCTCATGGGCCACTATCCTGCATGTTTAAGTTGTTTCTCTGTTCTTCAGCATGTTGTTGAGTTCTACAGAAAACTGGTTATCACTCAGTCCTTAAAATTGTGTGTCAAAGCAAAGAAACATTTAAACCGTGCAGGATAGTGGCCTTTGAGGAGGACCAGGATTGGGCACCACTAATTTAAGCCTAGGACCAGAACATGGAAGTTGAAGCCAACCTTCATCACAAGCTGGTGCCAGTTTAGGTTTCATGTCCCACCCCCTCCAAGTGAACAAATGGAACGTTGCCCTTGCTAAAACGAAACACTTCAAGTGTCGACTCTTGTTGGTTTGCATAGTTCTTACTTTGCAGTTTTATTATGAAATGTTCATTTATCAAATAAGTTCAGCTGAAATTACTTATTTCACCCTTAAAAAAGGTCATTTAACACTATGATTGTGAACAAGGGAGTGGGTGGGACTTAAACCCCAACATCTATAGTACACAGACTATGCCCAACGTAAGCTAAAACTTGCTAAAAGAAAAGTGAAGACTAAAGACTCTGGTCCAAAACATACAACATGACAGCTCACATAAACCGTGTCCTGCTGACTCCAATATTCAACAACCTGAGATGGTAAAAACATTTGGTCTAATAATCTAATATAATGTCTATGGTCTGGTCAGTCCAAAGGTTTACTCAGCTCCTGTTGGACTGATATGATCAACAACCTGGCATTCACACAGTAACATGGATGTTGTTTGGTTGGTGTAGGGGTAACAATATTAGCTAATGTAGCATTCCTTCACACCTTAATGTTGCTTTTGAACAAAAGTTGTTTTAAAAGAAAATAAAAAAAATAATAATGTTAAAGAGTCCCCTGGTTTGACTAGCTAATAGCCTAGCCTGGAGGAAGACTTCTTCCCAGTCCTCCATACTCTGTGCCGCCATCACTCGTACGGTACATCTCTTCAAAAGTCACCATGCCGTCCATTTAAAGATTAAATATTAACTTTACAAAACAGTATCATACGCCGAAGAAGACTTAAATAAGAGTACCTTCATACAATTCTTAAAGAAAATTCTTTTCAGATTTACAGCAGACACTTTCACACTAAACCTGGAGGTTTCACTATGATGAAGATGCATTACGCAAGACCTCCAGTTTCCACTTTTACCTTGGTGGGAGTACAGTTTGCTTAAATATGCAAGGTGAGAACTGATAATTTTACAAAGATGACTCATTTTCTGTGGGCTGAGTGAGTGGGAGGAACAAACATCAATTTGACTTCCTGTGTCGGACACAGTAAAAAATAAAAATAAAAAATACAAAAAGAACAGCAGAATGAAAAAAAAGTGCTTTAAAAAAGAGACGTTGTTTAGAAAAGTACAATCATAGAAAACAATTATAAGTTTGTGTGTGTAGTTCCTATTGGGTCACATGACTCTCCCAGCACATCAAGTGCACATAAAACAATGGTTGTGTGGCTCACGAAACCATCACCAGGTCCAGGTCCCCTGTACACAGTGTAGAGGGTACAACACAGTACCGACTTCATCTAAATGCTATTTCCTTGTACTGTGGAAGAGCTGCAGACCTAAGAACTTGTGTGTATGTGTGCGTATGTTTCCTGGGAACACCATCAGGACAGTATGGAATCCTAAAGACAAAAATCCATAATGGATTATTGGTTACAGAAAAGTACACTTAGCTGTCTTTCAAATGGCACTCTGGTTCCTGCAAACTCCCCCTCTGGTTTTCAAAGCAGGGCAAAGCTCTCGTCTTTGTTCCTCAAACATGTGAAAGTAAACACTGAGAAGAATTTCAAAACAAAAGGTATGACCACCATCATCTGACTCCAGGGGTCACACTGTAACATTCAACTATCTGTTATTAGCAAAAAAAAAACAAAAAAAACTTCCGTATATCACAGTATCTCACACTATCTTACAGGTTCATTTTGAAAAAGAAGCTTTTACAAGCAATGGTGTCTTACAAGTACGTACAAGTCCAAATTGTTGTCTAAATTAACAAAGCGAAGAATATAAACAAGGTTTGTCCTTCACTTCAGTAAAGAGGAGGTGCTAGAAAATGTCGAAGCACCTCAGAGTCATTTGGTAAATTTACAAGGGGAAAAACTGCACCAATTAAAGGCTTTAAAGGGAAAAAACTAAACACATTTACCCCTTCATTTTCAATATGTACATGCAAAAAAAAAAAAAAAAGAGGAAAAAATTGAGTCAAAGGGATTTGCATTCACTGGGGTTGGGCTAATGGCCCATTTCTAAAGGCAAGTCTCGTCTGATGGACAGGAATCAAAGTAATTTCAAAGCACTACAAAATGGTCTACTTTTTTTTGGTTTACCAAGTCTGGCATATTGAGTGTCAAAACAACAGTTAGTGCCCATACTAGTATCCAGAAGAAGTCACTGGTTATTCAAGCATCAAAGGCCCCTTCGGAGTGTCCCCTTGGTTTGGGTATCCGGGGTGTAGATGAGTGCCTGAATCTTAGGACCAAGTGTCACATTGTGATCAGAATCAAATCAGATTTCAAACTGTTGCTCATCTGTTTCTTGGAGAAACATGAAATGTCCACAAACAAGTAGGTACAATTCAAGTCAAGTCTTGTACAAAACATTATCAGTGGCTGCCACTTTTGTCATTCGGTATAAAAATTGGTCAGTAAAATAATTCATGACGTGTTTTACAAAGATATCTGTGCAAGATGTTGTGTTAATAATTGGATTGCTGAGTCACGGTCCTTGGTTAGGTGTTTTTCTTGGTGCAGAGCCAGAAAGCGTTGAGCAACACCAAACCAGGAGGGCCTTGCGACACACGCAGCCATTTTTCTGTTTTTTTGTTTTCAGCTAGCCGACGTTTGCCGCGTGGGACGGCCCATCGAAGAGGAGCTGTACGTGCGAGAACGTTGCCTTACAGCGATTCGGCAGGGCAGCTCTAGGTTCTCGAAGAGGGGCAGTCCTGTGATCTCTGCTGCATCGGGTCGCTCGCTGGGGCTCAGCGACAGCATGCTGCGGACCATGTTTAGCTGTTCACACAGGAGAAACAAAACACAGGCATATGAAGCAGCAGCAACTATCAATATGTACTTAAAACCGCTTATACCATGAAAGTTTGTACAAAAATATCTGCCAGAAACACAGATTGGACTTCTACCAATTTCTCACACTATAATTATAAACTTTCAAGTATTTTATTGGGATTTTATGCGATAAACCAATACAAAGTAAATACAATGAGTCAAACTTATTGTTTTATAACCTAACCCTTGAACAAACCTTAACAAATTTAACCCTGACCTGGCTGGTGTGTTCCTTGGTCTTCATGATGTTGTTTGATGACTAATGTTCTGCAAACCTCACAGAGCAGTTGGATTTATACTGATAATAAATAACCCACATGTAGGCTAATTAGAAGACATCTGAAGACTACTGGCTGCTCAGAATTGTAGTTGGGGTATCAAAGCAAAGAGGTTTTTAAGATTTTAAATTGAATATAATTTGCATTTAACCTCGCATTTTTGAGAGTTGTGTTGGTTTATCTCGTAAAAAAAACAAACTCGACAGTATTTTATACGGCATACATGTATATACATCCAAACACTTTGCACAATTCAAAGTAAATTAGCAGACAAAGTAGTTTAAGGTTGAGTAAATCGGTATTTTGAGTGTTGGGGATAAATAAATAAAACCACAGATATGGTAGGATGACGCTAATCTTATAAAACTGTAAACAAGTTTAAGCTAAACTCTGGAATGCTTGAGTGCCATAAACAAAATAAGGTATTCAAAGAAAACACTATAAAAATGTATGTGTTAAATAAAATATGCCATTTCAAATGTGCAAAATTAAAAGTTCAAACTAGTTGTTCAAATGTGATACTATAATATAAAAAAGGGAACTTGTGTATGTGTGTGCCACTTTGTTTACATCTTAATAACTGTTCTCTACTCAGCATAATTAAAGTTGGAAAGGCATTTCTTTTTGGAGCCACTAGATGGCAGCAGATGACCACTCACCTCTTCAGCGTTGTTTTTGGAAAAAACCTCTGGGAAGCGCAGCTCTCTCACCTCCGTCAGTGTCTGAAAGGAAGAATGTAAACACCTGTGAGCGAAGAAGCCCTAATGACTGAACAAATCCCTAATCACAAAGACAAAGGCTTCATGTTTGATCGCAGATGTCCAAAAAACAAAACAAAAAAACTATCATGGAGTTTGAACATTAAGAAAAGGGAAAAAACACCTATCACTGCTCAATCAACATACAGAGCAGAATAAAGAAAATAAATAATTTAGATGACAAAAATAACTGGCTCATTTAGAGGTTATGCACATGCTGATTGAATTGTTGGTCAGGTTGAAACATTTGTAGGATTAATGTAGAAACTAACGCATGTTCACATAGTAAGAAAAGTTACTAGCAGTAGCACAACAACAACAATACACAATCTCATGCTACGCTATGCTAACGCTCTGTGTGAATTGTATTGACGCACACTTTGTGCTTTTATGCATAATAGGTGTTGCCATTGTTTGTCTTTCGTATTACATCATTAAGGCTAATATATACACCTAAAAAGTCAACCAGGACCTTCTTTGACTACCCATTAGCCAGGGCAAAGACTTCTGCCCTTGTCTCTACTAGTCTGACCAGAAAGTGCTGTGACCAGATGAGACAGAAAGAAAAAGCCTGGCAGATTATTTTTCTTGTTCATAATAAGATCCATTATATAAAAAACTTCTCAGATTCATACTTATGTTTTCCTGTTTATAGTTATCTCTGTATGTTTTTTTGTTTTTTTTTTTGGTGGAGACTGTAAAATCTTCAGCAGACTTTCAGCTGTTTTTTACCAATCATATTAAAGCGTTAATCTCATTCAAAACATTACAACTATGGCTTCTTAGATTTTAACAATTATACTTTTTGAATGATTAAATTTATTTTTTATTTTTTGAGAACCTTAAATAATTGAAAACCTGTGCAATACAAAACTTAATTCACCTTTTGCTCACTGATTTGCTAATTTAGCTACTTATTGCTAAATTTGAATTTTGCTGGTTTTAGCTTTTAGTTACCGTGTACCTAATTCTAGCCTTCAGCTTCTTTTTTGTTGATTTACCCTTCAGCTACTGTCTTCCTGGTTTTAAATTTTAGCTTTATGTTTTGCTACTTGAAATTTGCACTACTGTTTTGGTGATTTTAGGTTTTAGATATTGTTTAGCTAATTTTAGCTTTTGCTCTGATAACAGTCAATTTAACCAAAGTCCTCGTTCAGCACTCAGTGTTTGCATTGCATTTCTGCAAAAAAATGTTATTGTTTTTTTTGTTTTGTTTACCTTTAATGTACTATGATAATGGTGTATAATCTGAAAGTTGGTGCTGTACAATAATGCCAGCATCAGTCCAAGACTTGTTATCAGCAGATATTTAATTTTAAATGATCTGGATCAATACTGGGAGCAAAATAATCTATGTGGTGACATATTTAGATTTAATTAAAAATACAGTATGTCTAGCCACTTAAAAAAACTGTCTCACTTTTTGTGCTAGAAAACGTCTCTTCTGAAAGTAAAATAAAAGTAAAACTAGGAAATAAAGCGTGTTTGTCTGCAGACTTACCCTCACTCTCTCCATCTGAGTTCTAAAGGGATAAAGCAGCTCGAACAGGATTAAACCCAAAGAGTAAATGTCCACTTTATGAGAGTATGAGTTTCCAGAAAGCTGCAAAAACAAAAACAATATAAAGTTACTGCAGTTCATTTTTGTTAACACCCATATTCCAATATGTGCTGTAATATGTGCTCACCTGCTCTGGGCTCATGTAGAGCTTGGTGCCCACCTGGCCTGTGTGCCGGGTAAGGAGTGGGTCAGGTGTCAGAGTGCTTTGATCATCTTCATCCTCCTCTTGGTCCATAGCTGTTACCAGACCAAAGTCCCCCACTTTCACCACGTCGTCCATGGTGAAGAAGATGTTGGACGGCTGGAGGGACCAGAGGTCAGGGGATACACAACATGTCAACATTCAAAACAGGAATAATCAGCTTATTCAGTCGCACATATTTATGCAGAACACTTTAACATCTTCTGTATAATTAGATTGTTAAGAGAGAATAATTAAGTTTAGACAAACTAAGTTTATTCACTGTTAAATTCTATTAATAAGATTTAGTTTTAGAAGAAAGGGTTAAATTACTGCTTGTGCCAAAGGTAAAAAAGTGAACCAGTAGCCGGATTTGAATGAAATCCTCACAGTAATCCCTGGATGTACATCTACAACTGAATAATTTTTAGAGTCAACCCAAATCAACACGAGTGCCACAGCTAATCAGACTATAACTCCAGCACATCTTGTGAGATCTCACAATATTGCATGAGTTTGTGTATTTCATTTTCTCAATCAGCGCATTCAGATATTTGATACATAATCTACACTTCCAACTTGGCCTTTAATTGTAACAAATAAGTGTTTTTAATAAAGTATGTACCTTCAGGTCCCTGTGCATGAGACCCTTGCTGTGCAGGAAGTCGACAGCCTCTGCGATCTGCAGGAAGATGTCGAGACACTGGCTGAGTTCTCTCTGCTCTCTTAAGCAGCGCTGACCCATCCAGTCCTTCAGGTTTTCCTTTCGACACAGCTGCATCTGGATATACAGGTACACCTGGAGGCACGAGGGCAGGTTTCAGTACATTCAGACTTTTTACCATTTTGAACTTGAACCGAGGGGCAGTTGATTGATGATTGATGATTATTATTTTTTTTATAAACCCAAATAGTGGAGATGTGTTAAACTTGGACAAAAACAGAATGTAAGGATTTTTCCAATCTCAAACCCATTATTCAAAGTTAAACAAGCAAAAATATAAAATGTTTAAACAAAGACGTTTGAAATTTATTCATTTATCTGTTTCAGTGATGAAAGCTTAAATCCTAAAAAAGCACCTTAGGGAAAGGCTGGACACGGACGGTTGGAGGAGCTGTTGGAATAGCCAGAGTAAATGAGGTTCGTCCAGGATTTGAGGAGGAGGACGGTGAGACGGGTTCCTGTCGTCTGACGGGTGAGGAAGACAAACTATTTTTCTCCGTTAGCGTGGTGGGACCAGCTGCGCTGCCCCCAGAGGCTGTGTCGGCGTCGGCATCTCGATCACAACCAGAGTCCTCAAACACGATGTCGAAGGAAGAGGAGGTGCAGTCGCTGGGACCACGCAGGGGGCAGATTTCAAACGAGAGGGGAGGCGTGTCTGAAGCATCTGGATCGGCCTGGCTGTCCCTCTCAGACATCAGACTGTCGTGGCCCAGCAGAGGCTGGAACGATGTGTCTGTGTCGCTCACACCAAAGCCCACAGTGCTGTTAGATACGAGGATCCGTGTGTCTCCAGATGTCTCCAGAATGTCTCCTTCAGGTCCAGAGGGAGGGGACACAGAGCTGGACACCGGCACTTTGACTGACAATACCTCCATGTGATCAAGAAAGCTTAAAGGCCAGTCAGTGGTACTGGAAGAGACAAAAAACATTTCTAAACATTGAAAACTGAACTGAACATTTTGAGAACATGTCAGCAAACATACAGTTCATGTCCACCACTGACGGTGGAGACACTTTGTTTTTGTCCAACTCCGCATGTCTCAGGAACCAGCCAACAAATATTAATGATAAACATTTGGAGCCGACCTCATTCAAATTGGCAGACACACCTAAGTATTTTTAACAAACACAAAAAATGTCTACAACTAACCTGGCATCTTTCAGCCACCTCTGGTCCATTTCTTCCTGCCAGCCCTCAGGGGGGCTCTCCTGCCAGGCGTTGAAGTATCGAATAATCCCAGGATGCTCCAGTTTCGCCAGGGCCTTCACCTCCCGCATGACCTTCTCACGAGCCTGCTCCCTGAAACATGAAAAACAAACAAAAAATGTTTCAGTATTTAAACCAAATTTTATCAACTGCTGTTCTCTTTCAGAAAAAGAGGGTCAAGTCTTTGGGAGCTTATAAAATGAAAATAATTTAAATTTTCTGCTGAAATGCTGTGCAAGTCATTTACTGAACTTTGTTGAAGAGACTGAAATTAAATTAAAAGGTAAATATGCAAAACAGACAAAAAAAGCAATACTGTAGCTTTAAGATAAATGTAGCTAAACCATAGCTAAAATTAGATTAGAATTAAATTAGAATACCTGTAGCTAAAAATTATAAGAGCTAAATTGCAACTAAAACCAAAAATTGGCAAAACATAAGCAACTAAAAATAGCAAAACCAAAAGCTAAAATTAACAAAGCCATAGTCAAAAACTAATATTTAATAAACAGTAGATAGCAGCTAAAATTAGCAAAACAGAAGCAAAGAACTACAAAATAGCTAAATAGTAGCACAAACAAAAAACAGAATCTTAATGTTTAAAGGGGAAAAAGTTTTTTAAAGAATTTAAATAATTCATAAAGTATAAATTTTGCAAATTGTTTTTTAGTTTTGAAACTATTTTAGTGAGTAAATCATTAAACCTTAAATTTAATCATTCAATCTTAAAAGCACTGTGCTTCCACATATCTTTATTTTAAAACTTGTTTTGGGTGAACGTGACAACATTTTGAAGGACAAATGTTGAGTAATTAATACTGTTTATTTGATTAATAACTGATAAAAATAGTTATGACTACAGTGAACTGACAGTATTAAAAAAATGAGTCTAGTGTTTTATCTTTATCACATTAAAGGTTTTGTAAGAACTTCAGAAAAGCCAAAAGGCATGAAATTAATAACAGCTTTGTACCTGTGTTGGAGTAGTAAAAACAAGCAAAAGCACATCAACTAAACAATAAATTTACATGTAACCTATAAATGTTAACATTCATTCATTCATTCATTCATTCATTCATTAACCTAGAGATAAAGAAGGAGCTAACAGCCTCCAGCAAGAAAGTGAGCTGTGGTCAAAGCAAAGTACTACCTGTTGGGCAGACGGATTCGTTTAATGGCATAGTTGCAGTCGTCCACTTTATTGCGGGCTTCAAACACAACACCAAACCCCCCCCGGCCAAGGCACTGCACAGGTTCAAAGTCTGTCAGGTATCTGGGAGCAGAAACAAAGACACCAATTCAAGACTAAAATAAACATCCACTTCTCTCTGCTCATTCTCCCGCTCAGAGGGATTTTTATCACTAGTGTAAAGACCAGTTTAGGTTATTATAGAGCTTCTCACTAACTTTAAGAGGTAAAACTAAACAAAACAAAAAAAACCAAGTAAAAAATTGTACTGAATTCTTAAAAAAAAAATTCTAAATGAGCATTTCAAAGTATTAGACCAATAGTTCTTAAACCACTACACACAGCTACAACACCTACTTCCCATCTCTGTCCTGTCCTACCAAGGCAGGCTGGAAGACCAGTGGTCACCATGGTAACAGTACCTAATTTATAGCTGCAGTTTGAACATGCGAGTCCTGCATCTGGCTTACAAATGTGAAAATAACTCCTGGTACAGCCGTTCAGAGTTTATAACAAAGAGGTTGTATGTGCATTACCTGGACACGTATTCATTGGAGCGGTTCTCCACGGCGACAGGCTCTTTGGATTTCACAACTTCAAGGTCAAACTTGCAGTCTGTCTGGCACTGTGTCTCCGACTCTTTCCGTTGCTTTGATGTACAGAAGAACAGCACGGACAAAAAAAACAAACAAAAAAAAATATTGATAAATGGCTTGTAGAATTTTTAGAAGTGAAACATCTGAGTCAGCTTTTTTAGAACAGAAAACAGAAGGAGAAACTTTTACTTTGTCTTTACAGAGACACAAAACTCCTCCAATATCAACCCCAAAAAAACTGATGAAGAGGATTTGATGATAGTAGCAACATATGCAAATACTGTCCTAAGTACTCGGGCTGCAGAAGGTGTTAGGTCTTACCCTCACATAGGTCACAGGTGCAGGAGGGTGAAAGAACTTGCGGACGATGTAGGTGGTGGCAGCAATGCAGAAGACGATGGTGCTGAGGATCTCCTTCCACCATGGCAGCAGCAGCACAGGATCCTTTCTTCTGTGACTGTCTGTGCTTGCTTCATTTCCTTTTATTAAACTGATAGCATTATCGCGTTTCTCACGGTAATGCTTGGTGTAGGGGAAGTAGTAGCCATTGTCTGCATTGAAAGAAAGCAAAGTTCTATTAGTTTGGTTTAATAACACAAATTGAAGAGAACAAAAACACAAATGATGCTAAAGCTACTCAAGGAACTTTCCCTGGAAATAATCAGAATGTCTAACAGTTTTATAAAAAACTGTTTATTTGTGAAGACAATGTCAGTTTCAGAATGTAATGTTGTCTTATCACAATACATATAACTTGGGAAATATAAAAAGTCATATCTCACTGGGCTGTGACTGCTGACAACAATCAAAAAGAGGGTCTCCAAAATGTCAAAAAACAATTGCAGGAGTTCTTAGTTTCATCGCCTGAGTTGCACAGGCAACAAATTGTCACAATGAACTAATGTGCATAGCTTAAAAAACAGATTTGGAAGTGGTGCACATGAAAATAAGCCAGGATTGTAAATAAAAATGGCTGAATGGCTCACAGGTCACAAATTCACCTACATTCTTGTAATTTTAAGTCATTAATTAGTCTACAACAGCCGAAGTCCAGTGGGAAACTTCGTTAACAAATGAACTGAATTAACAAGAATAAAAAGTTTCTCTTCCGACTCCGGTGTGAAAACAACTCCTGTACTGTTTTTCTTTATAAGATTCGCTTTGTACAACGTAGACCAGGAGGGAGGGAGACATTATGATGAAATATCCCAGAGACACAATATTTCAGTTCTATACGAAAAAATATTGAAACTTATTGTGGTAGTACATTAGCAAGAAATCAGTCTAACTTTACTCCCGTGTATAATACAAGCCATTTATTATGGATGATTTCTGGTGTTCATTTTTTTGCATTATACAAACATAAGTAAGATTTTCTGGTGCAACTCCCAAGATAAAATTCCAGATTGCAAAACTGTCTGACAATCTTCTTATAATCAGACATCAAAACTTCTTTCCAACAACTGCTTTGAGTCTTTTGTTGATTTATGAAGTTAAGAACCTAGAACAGTTCTTGGCTCATACCATATGGATACTGAAGAACGGACAGAGCTCCATTGCTGTACTCATCATGGGAGAACTTGTCATTGCTCAGACACTTGTCAAATTCATCAGAGCCAACCAGAGCCGGAGTTCGAGATGGGGAATCTGCACGGACGAAATGAAGACATTGTTTGAAAACCCCACAAAATTAGGAAAAATCATCTTAGGACAGTTTTACAGAAAAAAATATATACCATCCACTGAACATCTATGCAAAGACTTACGTATCAAAGGCTTCCATTTGACGGTGGGTAGAAAAATTATATCTTTCCGTGATCCAATGGCTTTGGAGGGGAATTTTTCAGTGAATCTCACTGATGACTGGAGGTAGAGCTGCCCCTGGAACATTCCTGGTAAAACATTTGCCAATTTATCAGAACAGCAACACAAAAAGTCCAAAAGAGATTTGGAGAGATAGTCCAAAGATGGAAAGTCAATATTGGAGAATGCATTGCATTTGAACAAATACATACCGAGGTAGACACTGGATTCTGCGGCACTCCGGGCTTTCCCAGGATCATCATCTTTCTCCTCATCGGCTTCAGGCTGGTTGTTGTAGGCAGTGTCATCAAACAGGCTGATCGGCGTGACTATCCCACCGCCCACCAGCCAGGCAGAAGCGATAGGTGTGCAAAACTACAACAAAAAACAACACAGTACCAAAAAGAAAATTAGGACTGGATGATATGCCATCATAAGTCAAACAATCAAAAATTGGCAAAATATTTGCACAGGTGTGTTTAAACAAGCAGGAGGAAACATCCAGGCACTACTCGTTCTGTATAACTGTGGAAGGAGGCTACTGTGGCTAAAAAGAAATGAAAGACATGTACCAGTTCTGGACAACCAGCTCCGTGGTGATATTTAAAAGCTTCATGCAACTTTGTCATGTTGACAACAGACTTTGGAAAAACGCTAGAATTTATTAGTAGAGCACACAATACTGTTCAAAGTTAAAACCTATAGGATAATGTCTTGAAACAATTTATTTTCTTTATTTTTTCTTCTCTTTCTTTCTTTTATGTTAAATCTTTGTTCTTAAAATGGCAGAAAAGGAGGTTAAAAAGCATGTTAGAAGAGATAAGACTGTAAAGTGCATTGCCTTTTTCAAAAAGAAGAAAAAAAAAACATTTAAGTAAAACTATCTTGAACCTGTCATTAATGAAAATAATAAATGCTGTAAACAACTAAAAAAAAAAATAAAAAATTATTTTCTTAATGACCTCAATCCTGGTGAGTCACAGGGAGTGTATTGCCATGATGTCATTGTTTCGTACAACATCTTAATCAAATAGTGACTGACATTTAAAGTAATAACAAGCCCTCTTCGAGGCTTTGATGTACCAAGCAGAATTATTTTATGATTTTCTTCTTTTCTTTGTGCTAAAAATATGTTTAGATTGATCCTAAACTGACTGTCCATATTTCAAATTTAGAGTCATTAGAAAGTAGTTTGATACAAAACCAGTGTGATGATTTATCTTAAAACAGAAATGAATCCTACAATGACTGACTTCATTGGCCAATGGTTGAAAAACTCATTGGATCGCCCAACTCTAGAAAAAACACTTTAAATTTTGATCTGCACTGTGAAAAATATGACCCACTAAACTCTGCTAAGTGCTTTAACAGAGTAACATCTTACCTGATGCTCCCAGACCAGCTGTCCATTTGGGTCGGGACTGAAGGCCACCACTTTCCAATCAGGAACAGACACTTTGATGACGAGGTCCAAATGTTGATTCTGGTTCTGCTTGCCGTCTGCTTGCTCTCTTTCCTTTGGTTCGTCAAGGATGACTTTCTGGCTTTCCTTCCAGGCATCACCGTTTGCCATTTCTCCCTCCAGGAAGTTCAGTCCAGACTGTTTCTCCGAGATGAACTTTAACTCATAGTTCCCAACACTGAAGTTCCACCTGGAATCATTAGCAATGATAAACAATCAGATGTAAATAACTAATGAGAAAATCCTGGTGTATATTCTCAGGCATTCAGGACATAGCACAAAAAATGGACATTCTTCAGTTGGGATCATCCCTATGTTATGTTATGTTATGTTAATACAATGCCTGCCCTCTAATTCTTTTTTCCCCCTCCATTTAAAAAGGGGGAGCCCAGCATCTTTCATGGTTTTCATTATTAACTCTGGGGAGAACATCAGTACCTGGGAACATACTAAAAAAAAAACAAACATGTCTGGCCCAGCTCTGGCCCACACAATGCACCAACTATTGATCTGTATTACTGAATGGACATCGCCTGTAGCCGCTATAGCTAGCGATGCGTCACCACAGGCGCCATTACTATTCACTGAGTCATGTCAACAAAATGCTACAGTTTCAATGAGGGATGAGCATCAATCTGTCACAAAAACATTCGTAGCGCCCTAACTGATTTTTATAAACTATGGCTTAAATTAAAGCTGAGAAAATTGCAGATGTTGTGGTATGTAAAACTATGTATTTGCCCAAGAGATAAATCTAAAAGCAGTCCAGGAACTTTTCTTTATATGTTTTTGTTAATGTATTTACTCTAGAAGCCCCTTTCTGCCACATAAAACTAAGACTCATGTATGTCATAATATTGAGATTCAATGATAATTTAGACCCTCAGTCGAAATCTGAACTATGAGACATAACGTGTGCTGACTGGACAGAAAATTGGTATCAGATCTAGACATTCAGCCTAGAAGTAAACGTAATTTTACTGTTGTCTATCGTATTTACAACCTCTCACAATATCCTAACATGACAACAATATTAATAAAAAAAAACTAATAATTTGTTGGAACAGAAAATTTGTCTTTGAGTGGATTTACCAGACAAAGTTTTCAAAATCAAGCTAGCATAACTAACCTACTTCCTGCATTTGTTAAAAATGAAAAATATTTTAAAAACCTGTAAAATGTGAAAACCTTTGATCTTGTGGTCTTGTTGTAGTCGTAAAAACACTGCGTTCTTTTTTTATATTTCTTGCGTGACTGTCTGCTGCATCTAATTTTTTTGACCATCCACAGATGTTCGCGAGTAAAGACTCAATGCATAGCAATGGCACCTGTGTGGTGCACGATGTCCAATCCAGTAATACATATCAATGGCACCAACATTAAAACACTTGACCCAGATACCACAAAAAACATGACCCTTTTGTGGCCCAGATGTGGTCCATGCATGGGCTGGCACCAAATAAACCAAACCACAACTGAGCCAGTTGTGGCACAAACAGTGTCATCATTGCCAGAACTGGCCCACATCCAGTTGACAAACCACTTGCCATGCCAGCAGTCAGCCAGCAGTGCCAGCTTGACACCAGATCTGGCCCACACCTGTCTGCTATGTGGGTAGGTTCCAGGGAACATAGGTATGGACCCCTTCAGTTTTAAACTGAGAAAGCTCCCTGTATGGGAAGCAAAACATCTTCAACTTCAGAATATAAGTCTTGTTGTTGTTTTTTTATTATTTTGTTTTTTTAGATTTATGGGGTCAATCATATTAACTATTCAGTTAGTCTGCTTTGTTGTAAAACTAACAAAAAAAGACCTATGTTACCTTCTAGTAGCTAAAGTTTATAGCTGAAAACATTACCAATATTTGCCAATTTGAAGTTACTGCAATTAGTGCCATTTGTGTACAACACACACTATCAGGCGTGCATGTGAACTTAACACTGGAAGGCAGTGTAGAGCAGATAACGCTAATCCTAACCCAATGAATTTGTTTAATCACCTGAAACGCCGACATAAATCGGAGTTTGAGGAAAGCCAGAAAATGCGTACCAAAGCCACAACATCGGTAAAGTGAAACTGTCATCTAGTAATCCTCATTTTGATTGCTATCGGCTAAATACTACAATTAATTGTGATTTTTTTTTTATGCCAATATTTCCCAACCCTACCATGGAGTCTGTTATGAATCAACTGTCTTTTTCAACACATAAGACCTGGTCGCTTCCTGATGGCTTCTGGTGGACAGACTGGATGATCTGATAAAACTCACTTCTCTATTCCTGACCGAGGCCTGATGGCTCGAACAGTCTTCTGAGTCCTCTGCAGCAGAAGCACATCTTCAGCCTCCATCTCCTCTCCCCCCCAATGACTGCAGCCCCCCGCAGAGCAGATGTACCGAATCTGGGGCAAATAGCAAGAAGAGGTTCTTTATTGTCTAATGTACTAAGAAAAAATGACTGTGGGGTACATTTATAAGCGTACAACTCCAGATCGTTTCACAGACCTTGCCACTGTACGCCCCCAGGCCATAAGTAGTGAGGGATTTGCCCCCAACCAGAACTGTGTCCTCTCCGATACGGTAGGATGACTCCAGCAGGGATTCAACACTGAAAGGCACTGCCTCCATACTATCCCGGTCCCGGTTCCACTGAAACAAGGCACCATCCAGTGAAGGTATGACCATCTTGCTGCCAAACATCTGTATAAGAAAAAAAAACAAAACACAGTTTAGTTTTTAACTGCCAAGTTGGTGTGTGTACAAACTGAAAAAGAAAAAAAAGGAAAAATTGGGACAATTAGAGGCTGAAAAAGGAGGCATAACGCAAAACAAAATAAGTACTTCACTTGACAATATAAATATTTAAAGTTTCATTTGTTAATTTCTTTTCAACAACTGCATCTTCCTGAATTTTTATGTGCGTGTGTATTTTCAGATTGTACATATGATTGCCTTAATTCTAAAAACAGTTACCTACACAGAAAACAGTTGCCAGACACTACAGAGCAGCCATTTTGGCCCTCGCACTCAGACTTAACCCAAAAACCTGGGATTGTTACACATTTAAAAGCTGATGTCATTTATGTGGATCTTTAAAAAAAAATTGCACAAGCCTAAAGTAACCGATGATGTGTCTGTATTTGTTTTATTCATTCAATTAAAGTTTTTTCTAACAGGAACATGTCAAATGCATTAAGATACCTCTTTAAAAATCAAAGAATAAAGTCTAAGTTAGAGTCACAGCAGAATCATTGTGGTAGTACCTGCTATCTCTCAGTGAAGTTTGAAGTTTTGCCAAGCAAAAAAAGCCCAGCTATGTAGAACTTGCTTTGTGGTAAAACCTTCAGAACCGTTACGTTTGATAAAAACAAACTAAAAACAGTTCGATTTCCTGACAGCATTACTGCCTAACTGTCCATTTTTACTTGCCTCACTGTACTGGAAGAATTATTGCTTGTCCTATTAGGAACAGTGAGGTAATCCATCATTTGTCTCTGTGTAGGGATGAACTAAGTTCTCATTATTCATTCCTTCACACTGCATGCCAGCAGTGTACACAAGTGTGCACATCTTAGAGTGAGCATATGTACTTTGCCTATTATGTGATGACATCATCTCTGGTCTAAAGCATTACCTCACCTCCCTTATCACCCCTCCCTCCCCCCAAAACACACACACTTCATCCCTGTGGTCCAGCGCCCCCAGCATGAGTCACTCGACTGTGGCCCCAACTTCCACAAATCCATCCCCTCTTTAAAAAACACCCATGAGAATTTTGTTTTTTTGTTTTTTCCTATGTGATGGCTTTTTTTTTTTGCAGACAATGCGGTCTGTCATCCCCTTAAAAAAGAAAAAGAAAAAAAATTAAAAAGGAGCCACTCTGCAGGATGCAGCAGGTGACTGGCTGCTTCTGTCCCAAGCATGTTTGGCACCAGCCAATAGCAAGACAGCAGACCACGGATAGCCTCTGATTACTGAGCAGACTGGTGCCTCAGGCACCCGGCGAGCACCAATAAAACTGTTGCTAAGCTCGTCTCTAAGTAGGAGGGGGGAGGATGGAGATGTAAAGACCCCGTGACAGCGCCCCCCCCCCCCCCATGTTGAGCTGACAGGTATCCAAGGTTACTGAGGCCAGAGGCTAAGGCAGGATTTCAACTTGCATGAATTGCAAGAGCTTAGACAAAACATGAAAGAGACACCTCCACCGCCTTTTATGTCACCGTTTAAACAAGGATAATCTCCAAAAAGGTAATCAGTTGTAGACACTCACCCAATGATCACTTTTATCAGTGTATGAAGTCTTATACATTGAACTAAGTAACTACTTTCTTACACAATATGTTAACCTTAGCAAAAACACTTTTTACACATTAGTGAATATTTTTACAAAATTTACTCTTTTCTCTCACAATTAGTGAATGCAAATAAAAACCTGTAAATAAACCCACTGTTTCTGCTGTCTGTGGTCCAACTTTTCTTTACTTTCTCACTGCAATGTTATTCTTTTTAATGTTTTCTTTGAATTGTCTTGTTGTGTTGTATAAACAAACTCGCTTTGCAAGGGGGGGTCTACAAACAGACTTTCTAACCATCTGACACCAATAGTCTTTAGCAGCTCATTTTGATCAAGTCTAGAAATAAAGTTCTCTCTTAAATTTGCTCATCAGCAACCTCAGCAGCTGCCATTTTTACTAAATGTTTTTCTTCATTAGGATCAGTTGAAACTCCTCATTATTACGTTTATGATATTCACTTTCAGTGGAAGACAACTCATACATAATGTAAACCAAGCTACTTCGCAAGAACCTATCAGTCAATTTTTTTTACTTTCAAGAATAAACCTGACTGGCCTGTTGTGTTGTACTAATAAAACAGAAGTGTTTCAGCCAAAGCATTCCTTTAGACTCGAACATTCTTACCAGCAGCAGACCAACATTAAACCAATCTATGGAGTCACCCAGATCCTTCTTACTATCATAGACTTTTTCCCTGAGGCAACACGCTCACACAGAGCAAGCTCACATCAAAGAGGACTGCGAACATGTCTCCAGCATGCATCTGTGTGCAACGCTCTGGTCTTCCTCCGAGCTTTACTTCATTTTCTGAATGTCAGGCACGGCTTTTATTCTACTTGTTTATGTAAACCACTAGAATCATCAAAGAGGCTTATGCTCCAGGCAGATCAGCTATTTGGATCCATGCAAGGATGGAGGCGGATGTCTGTGGCGTCCTTCAGTGTGACTGTGTACATGCAATGGATCACATGTCTGTAAATGTCTGTGTTGGTTGATGATAGCAAAGTACTGTTGCTACTGTCTACAAACTGGAAAATAAAGTCAGGACAAACTGGCAGGGAGGACGTAGAAAATAACTTCTTATCCTCGAAAATAACATCAAGCTTACAGATTTCCTTATATCTAGCAATAAATATACTTTTTTACAGTGACTTTTGATACGTTCAATAGGCACCTTGCGACTCAATTATAATTCAGACAAAGTGTTCATGAAATAATTACTGATGTATTTCAATTATCTTCAAACTTAAATGGCAATAACTTGCTCTACATAAACATTGATTTATATAATTTTGTGCCCAATAAAAAGTGCAAAGAAACATCAAAAAACCTTATTTATCACAGGCTACTGCCAAACAGTTAGCACTGATGCTAAATTACAATTGAAAATGCAACAGAAAAGCTAAGATAGCTAGCTTTGTGTTTATCACTGGAAATAAAAAAAGATGTAAAAACACAGTTTTACTGTCTGCATTATATTTGTACTACAGGAAGCTACAGTGACTCTACTAGGATAAAACAGCAGCAACTAAAATTCCTGGCAAAAATTATGCAATCATCACTCTCGAAGTATGTTCTATCCTTTAAGTTTTTATTAAAAAAAATTAAAAACAATCACAGACATGCTACAAAACTATAATTTTATCATATCAAATTCCAACCTTCTGGCACTGAGAAACAATAAAAAAAAGAAATAATATTTGTAATTAGTCATAGCTGCTCTTTTTTATCATAATTAGAAAAAATAGAATAACTCTTTAATATCCAGCTCTAAAACAAACATTAGCCAGGTGACGTCACTGTACTCAAGCTAGAGTTTGTTTTTTACGTCTTCAAAAATGGTGGTTTTTGCATCATGAGAAATACCTGATTAAGTCAGTCAAATTTTCACCTTAAAGAGAACTAATTGTCATAAAGTTAAAGGAACTTCCAGGGTTTAATGTTTTACAGCGATCATATTATGATTCAACGGACATAAAACCAAAGACAGCAGGTTAACAACAGTAATTAGAAGCAAAGTACGGTCAATCAGACACTCAATTGATCAATAAAAAAGGCTGATCAGGACCCTGCTGGTCCTGATCACAAAGCATTTTATTATACAGTGACTACAATCCAATCAGATCTGAAAACAACCATAACAAACCTTAAACTAAAAAAAAAGTCACCAAGTAGTCTTCTAGTAGCAAGAAAACAGACTTTTTCATGAACCAAAGGATTTTAACAAACTTCAGAATATTCCCAAGATTAGGAGGTTGATCATCTTCGATTAGCCATCAGCTGACACTGAATTACTGTTTTTGTTTTTATTTAACTGAGACATCCAAGTAATAACTCATGTCAGCATGGTTTACATTCAGACTTCATAACTAAAGTTGATAAAAGCGTACCAAACGACCTGTGAAGGCAGTCTGGGTGAAGATGTCTTTGGTGCCTTTTGAAAGAGTTCACACCTGCATTTAGTGTCATGATTGATGTTTTGTTGCAGCAAATATAAATCATTTGAATTTACATATCATATGCCTTATTGTATAATATATTATACAGCTTGGGTAGTTTTCCTTTTCAAACAAATACAAGTGAAAAAGAAACGTGGTTTGTTTTACCTCAGGTTTGCTGAGGCTGGAGGACACCAAGCACCCTGAGCCAACATCTAGGTCCCACTGCTTCCTGCCCTGGTTGTGAGGATCCAGGGCCGAGATCCGCCCATCCAGGGTACTGATGATCACAAGAGACCTACAAACAGAACACAAGGAAGTTAAATTATTTTCAAAATAAGGTGTTCATTATACAGGTTTTCTAATGGGCTTTATAGTTTAATGCTACAAAGACTGGCTCACTTGACACTCGAGTGAGGAGCTGTTAAGCACTACTGTTGATGTTTTAGACTCTTTATATGAACAAAAGACAATTATCAAAATATGAAATTAACTCACTCCAGACAAGTGAGATTTATACTGTTTTAGCATTCGATTAGCTGTGGCAGCTATCTTGAATTGACTAAAAATTAGACATAATATAGCCAATGATTGCTTTTTGACAGTTCAGTGAAAATTAGTTAATGTAGGATTTATCCAACGCCACAGTCGAATGAAAACACACTCTTCCTCCATTTTTTTGCCGGTCATTTCAATAGCCTAACCCAAACCCCTTACCCTAAACCTAACCCCCCCAGTACACACCTAACCTTAAACCTAACCTAAACTCAATTCACACCTTAGTCCTACGCCATTAACTTTATTTCCCCTGATGAGGACTAGGTTTAAGGTCCCCACACAGTTTTGTGTGTACCAGGAAAATGGTCAAAATCGTCCTCACCGGGTAACAAACATAAACTGAATGAATCTATTATCTACATTTTTCATTTCGATGCACTGCTAAGAGAAAGTGAGTAACTACAATTTTAATTGGACAAAATAGGACATAGGCGATGGAAGTGTTTATTTTGCATAATATATGAGCTAAAGGTTTCCAACAAAACCAGCTGAACTCCAATTAATTCCACAGCTCTGCATACTAGTTATCCAGATGAAGGGTTTTAGTTGTAAGTGCAAATTCTCCTAATGGGTTCTAGTGATGTTTATGTGCCCACACAGGAATATCTGCCAACAGCACTGACTTCTCCTCCTTTTTTGTTAGTAGTCCAACTTAAATAAATTGAGACATGGAGCTTAATCTTGGTTTCTGCTATGTGGCTCATCAATCTCCTCCAGAGCGCCGCCAGTGGCCCCATCCTGACTATTGATCTGTATTTGTCCAGAGAAGATGCTGTCAACAGGGCTTTTAGTTTTATTTGACCAGTGAGTACACAGGAGCAGTGAGGGCTTCACTTCTTCACAGTCATGACTAAAGGGCTTTGCTTCTGTTGACTTTAGGACACGAGGTCATCTTATGGACTGTGGGCCATATCCAGCCTATTAAACTGTCTCCATCTGCCCCGTGGAAGGTCAAAAAAAATAAAAAATAAAATCAGAAGTCAAATATAAAATAATTCTGCAGCAAAATCTGAAATTTCAGCACTTCTTATAAAACTGGCTTTTGCCGGGCTTTTATTTTGAAGGAGAGTCGAATCTTCTTTGTGCCACTGGCAGCAGATTCTTTTCTAATTTAGTATTGAACTGTGACTCAGACACTGATCCTCTGACCCTCTTTTGGATAAAAAAAACTTCACAACTATCTTCTCTCATAATCTAACAACAGTCCATTCAGCCCTAGTTCAATCTGATTTTTTCCGTTTCTTTCTGCCGCAGTCCCAGTTCCATATGTTGCTCCCCCCTGTTCAAAAGCTGCTGCTACAGTAAACACTGACACATCTACAACCAGCTATGTTGCTGTTGTGGAAGAACTCATTTCAGCTCAATTACAGCTAATAATGTGTGTAAAATGCAAATAGAACCACTAAAACAAATTGTGTGTTATATGTTCTCTAGCCATCAAAACCTGGATTATCTCCTCAAGCTTGTTCTTAGCATCACCAGCAGCACCGAGGTGTGGAAGTCTAAAAAAAATGTTTTTACTTTCAGCTGCCAATAAAAACACAGAGCTAAAACTTGCTCTCTTCCTCTCAATTGGCTGCAAGACCCTGAGTAAAGATTAGCCTGATTGGTTGTTGCTAAGCAGTCGGCTCTGCGAGAGTATAAAAGTTTCGGTGGCCTTCATTTAGCCAGCCCTGCCTCTCCCCCCACCCATCCTGCGAGCTCCACTCTGAAGTGTTGAAGTGAGCTAAAAGTCACAGAGTTCATCTTCAAAAAGGCTTGAAAGAGATTTTTATTCTTAGTGTGCGATCAAAGCCTTTCGTTGGGTCTTTGTATTCCAGATAATGGGCGGGGTGGTGCTTGGGGGATGTGATTATTATAACAACAGAAACAAAACTGAGCCTTCTGATAAGGAGTGAAACAAACAAACAGCCCCGCTGCATCATTGTAGAACTCGGGGCAATTTATTTACCACGTCTGAGCCCTGAGACGCCACAGCTCTGCTTGGCACCAAAGGGAGAACTCACAGCCTGCGGGCTTGCTGCTGCAGACCGTGACAGATGCTGAAGCACTGAAGACGATATCTCAATAGAGAACGTAAAAGAGAGAACCGAGGGAGCCTCCTCCCGAATTGTGGGTTGTTATAGCTTCCTTGTGCTGTCAAATTGCCATAACAGCCTCTTAAATTGCAAAGTGTGTAAGTGTGTGTGGAGCGGGGACCCAATTAGCCTCGCTCTCACCAGACTCTGCTCCTCAGAGACGTTCAGCTTCTTTCTGCACACACCAGCAAAACCGAGCGGCTGGTAAACACTCGCCTCCATTGACAGAAGCAACCGGGATGTTTACACAGACGGAGTCTCCGAGGAGCTTCAGAGCCGGACCAATCCTAAGAGACCGCTGCTCGCCGGCGGCCAATGGAAACGCTGCTTTTCTCCTCCCGTCAGCCAATGGACAGGCGGCTCTGTGGCGCATGAGCCACTGGCAGGGCAGCGCTGCCTGTAACCATGCAACAGCAAGCAGCTCGACTGCATGTCGGAGCTGCTGCCGCTCAGCCCACTATACAAGCGCATGGGGAGCACGTGAGGAGAAAGTTGTGGCTGCAGCTCGGAGACGAACACGCCCAGCCTCACCTGCTGCACCAAGGAAACAGCAGCTGTGTTCGCACATCAACCTGTCCTTATTTTCACACACAAAGGCAAAGAGGGACAGGGATTAAACACATTTTCGCAAAACAAAACGACAGCTTGGAGTTTTATGTGCAAAACACAAAAGTTATATATGACCTCATGCAATAACGCACGATGTCATGTCGAGTGTACGTATTTAGTTAAACACTCTGCTACTGCCACGTCAAAGTTTCACTATCTGCAGAACTGGCTGAAATAAAATCAACTTTATGTTGGTCAATGTTGATTAGCTGTGGCAACCATCTTGAATTGGATTTGCTTCAAATGTTAATCAGCTGTAGAGGTACATCTGATGATTACTGTCTGAGAGTTTCATTCAAATTTGTGCAGTGTTTCATGAGATATTTTGCTAACAGACAAACACTGACTCCATCAGTTAATGCCTATGTTTGAAGCAAAGACCTGACACAATGAGCACTTTGTCTTGTGAATGATTCTCAGCTACTACCACATCAATTCTTAGCTCAGGATATTAGCCATTTTTGTGTTGTCTAAGATCAGTTGGCTGTGGCAGACATCTTGAATTGGAGTGGCTCCAAAAATTGATCAGTTGTAGAGGTCCATCCAAGAGTTATTTCCTGAAAGTTTAATTAAAATCCAGCCAATGGTTCATAAGATATTTTGCTAACAGACAGGCAAGAGTTGACTCCCAAATAGTTAAAAGGCAAAACTCAGTTTTGGGGATCAGTCTCAGCTACTATGACATCAAATTTTAGCTCAAAATCAGTAAAACCCTTTTCATTACAGCAGGTTTTTTGTTTACAGGGTGAGTTGGTTGTTGCAGTTGGATGTTCTTCCTCGCAGTTGTGTAAAGCTTGAGGATTAACCCTTGTGTGGAGCAGTGTTCATAAAAAACTATACGTACAGCTGAAAACAAACAACCAAACTGCAGTAAAAAAAAAAGTAATTTTAGCATGAGAAATACACACCGTGTTTAGTGTTCCCATCACCCCCCTTTTCTCCCTCTTGGCGCTTGGTAAAATCCAAACTATACAGCGCCTCACTCATGTTGGCTGATTGGCCAGAGCTCAGCTCAGATCCAAGGATCTGATTGGTTGTTGCTAAGCAGTGATGAGACAGTGAGAGTGAAAACAAGACAGCGTGGTCCTACTAAATATCTGTGTTTTTATCCTCCGCTTCCTCTCTCTCTCTCTCTCTTTCAGAGAATCACAACTTTATGGATCCCCACCGCCCATACTGCAGTGCTGCAAGACGGGCCCTGTCAACATACCAAAATAGATCCTGTCCTTAGAAAAACAATTCTCCCATGATAACTGCTATTCCTTTGCTTTCCTTTGTATTGCTGAAGGCCTAATTATGATTTCTGTTGCAACACGTGGCTAAACAGACAGCTCTAAGGTCTTAAGCCTGGAAAACTGTCAATTAGAAGCTTAATATTCCTTGAAGGTATGTATATCGTCCACCGCCATTCATGCAAGGGTTTCAAATTAAAATCTTAAGTTCAGAGTTGTAGCTATTTTGGTCCAACCTTGAAAATCAGGTTATGCACAGCCTTGTGTGAAAGTACAATATCTTGTGTGATCTATTAATGCTCAAAGTAGGTGTTTAAAGTCACCGTCAGCTACTACCACACCACAAGTTTTAAGGTCAATATCTGTAAAATTCAGTGATGTACAGCCTTTAATGTGTAGGCAACGACTGATTAGCTGTGGTGGCCATCTTGAATTGGATTGACTCCAAAAGTTAATGAGTTCTACATATACATCCAATAATTACTTCCTGAGA
This sequence comes from Cynodonichthys magdalenae, assembly GCA_031762555.1. Taxonomy (NCBI): domain Eukaryota; kingdom Metazoa; phylum Chordata; class Actinopteri; order Cyprinodontiformes; family Rivulidae; genus Cynodonichthys; species Cynodonichthys magdalenae. Next base: position 241,554 of record JARVJO010000173.1, on the reverse strand, counting down.
GTTTCATTAAAATCCGTCAAGTTGTTTGTGGGATATTTTGCTAACAAGCAAAAAAGACTGACATCAAGGGTTAATGCCAATGCTTTAAGCAAAGATGTCATGAGTTGTGATCAAAATATGTTTTGACTCTCAGCTATTACCACATCTAAAGTTTTAATCAGCATCTGTAAAACTGGCTGAATTCTAGTCATTTGTGCACTTTCTACAATCAGGTGGCTGTGGTTGCCACTTTGAATTGGATTGAGTCGAAACGTTAATAAGCTGTAGATGCACATTCAAAAATTACTTGTGAATACAAAATTTATAAAAAATAAAAAAAGAGGGCTTTTTTTAAAGACTTGTTTCATTGATGTTGCATTAAGTTTGACCAACTGCTCTCATTTCTGGTCAATGTCTAATAAATATTTAAACAACCAAATTTATAAGGCTCAATTAGGACTTTGCAGAGGGAGATCGATCATCTACTTTATTACTTAACTTGGGAGGAGATCATTAAAAACACACATTTCCTCCCTGGTTACAGTCAGCAGACTACAGCAAAGTTTACAAAAAAAAATCCTTCACTTCATCCTTTACCTTACTGGAACCAGACCCAGGTGGCCCACTCAAAGTCTGAGCACTGACTTGTCTCGCGGTCGCAATTGGACGACCAGATGCCCGGCTTGGCCGATTGGCTGTTGCTAAGCAGTGGGCTACTGGAAGCCAGCTAGCAAGCAGGGCAGCTGAGGAGAGCTGCAGCTATAGAGCACTGGGTGTGGTAGTGGTGGGGGGGGCATCAGGTGGGGGTGGGGGGATTGGTTCAAACAAAACAACTATCCTCTCTCCTCTCACCTGCAAACTTTCCCCAAGGTGATAGAGAGAGCACCTACTGAGCCGATGCATCAAAGCTGGCAGCACCATGGCACCACACCCGTTCAAAACAGACGTGTGCAATAAAAAATGTAACTCCACGTCTCCAGAGCACAGACACCAACGTAAAGATGTCAGAGAACGCAGGGTGACAGCCGACGGATAACACAAAGGCAGCCCCGTCACAATCTGAGGCCTGGATCAAAGCAGACATCTAGAATATTTATAGGCTACACACGATGCAAGCAGACAGAAACAAATAAATAAACTACAAAGAAAGAAAACTTGACAAGATCAGTTGGCATCTGTAAAAGCAGTTTTTTTTTAAGAATCAATCTGAAACGCTCCACTGCAAAATCTACAAGCACAATTCTGAAAAAGTTGTGTAAAAGTTAAACCAAAGCAAAATGAAATCCCATATTTTATTCACAATGAAACACAGTTACTTAATTTTATAGCAGCAACACATTTTTAAAAGGTTGGCACAGGGGAAACAAAGGTCTACATTAAAGTAATTGCTTGTTATGTGTAACTAATTAGGTTAATTGATAACAGGTCAGTAAGAGAACTGGGTATAAAAAGAACTTCTTAAGGCTGAATATCTCACCATTCTGCGACTGCATCTAACAATTTCAAAAGAATGTTCCGCAATAGAAAATTGGGAAGTCTTTAAATATCCCATCACCTACAGTTCATATCATCTTAAAAAGGAAAAATCTGGAGAAAAAACAGGACAAGACTGAAGTCAGCATAAGATGCCTGTGATTTTCTAGACCCTCAGGCAGCACTACATTAAAAACAGGTCTGATTCTGTTCTGGACATTACTACATGGGCCCCCGAACACTTCCACAAATCCCTGTCTGTAAACACAGTCCACCATAACATCAGTAACTACAGGTTAAAGCTCTATCGTGCAAAGAAGCCGCCAAATATCAAGACAATTCAGAAGCACTGCCATCTTCTCTGGACTAAAGGTTTGATAAAACAAACTGAGCCAAAGAGAAAAACTGCTCTGTATTCAACTGAAGCTTGAAATTCTTTTCGTAAACCACAAATGAACCATGGCATCCGTACATCTTTCTTTCACAAGTATATATGGGTTTTAAAACATATATTCCCAATCAGATGACTTATTTTTCAGAGAAACACCAAGAGCAACACAAGTCTAAACCACATACTGCATTTATTACAACATGACTTTGAAGTAGAAGAGTCTGGGAGCTGAACTGATCATCTTGAGAAAACAAAAGGTCTGGTTATTGCCATGGGTTGGTGTTTGTTATGAGACCAAGAGACTCGGCAAAGATACCAGCAGGTAAAACACTAAAAGGGCACAGATATATAGGAAAAGGTTCTCAAAAGCCTGGTGTGACTTAGAACTTCCCTCCCCCAAACAATGTTTCATTATTAAGGTAGTATCTGACATGGCTACGGGAGTTGGGGAAAAAACATTGTTAGACATTACATGTTTTTACTTGGACACACACTTATGTAACACAAAAATGAGTAGTTTTGTTTTTTTGGTTTTTGCCAATGAAGAGATCTAGTCAAGTCAGTCACAAAGAACCTAAATCAATAATCGGTTAATTGTTATGTTTGCCTGAAAGTCAAAATCTCACCATATCACAGGATATGGAATACTAGGAATATGGAATACTCTGCTCCTTTTAGCTTTTATCTTGTGTTATGCTCCTTTTAGCTAGTGTTCAGCTCCTGTCAATCCACATAATACAAGTTTGAACCAAAATGACTAACTCCATAAACTAATCCATAACTCTATATGATTATTTTTCTGACATGAAAAGCCAGTCAGTCCTTTAATATTACAGTAAATGCTGAAGCAATACGTATGTTTAAAAGTAAACAAAAGTACAGAAAAAGAAAGGTGAGACGAGCAGCAGGATGAACATTCAGTTTTCCTGCTGCAGGTGACTGGAGGAGAAAAGCCTGTTTTGATTTTCACAAATGCTAACATTATTTTTTGAATGCACAACTTTGTTTTCATTTACATTTTAGCCATTCCTATATCAAACTGTTCAGCTCATTCATGAGATGGATGCTATGACTTTTAAGTTTTGTGACTGTTAAACATAAAATATTTACAGACGTTTTACAGGAGAAAAAGATGTAGATCCCTTCAAATGTTTTTTTTTATCTGATTACAGCAGATTTGATACATTTTGTCTTTTAGGCCAATTTTAGCTTTAAGATTATGTTCTGCTTTTTAGCTTTTAGCTAGCTCCTGCTTGTGTTTTGCTCCTTTTTGCTTTAAGCTAGCGTTCTCCTCCCTTTAGCTTTTAGCTAGCATTCATTACCTTTTACGATTAAGCTAGCGTTCCGCTCCTTTTAGCTTCAAGCTAGTATTCAGCTCCTTTTAGCTTTAAGCTAGTGTTCTGCTCCTTTTAGCTTTAAGCTAACATTCTGCTCCTTTTAGCTTTAAGCTAACATTCTGCTTCTTTTACCTTTAAGCTAATGTTCTGCACCTTTTAGCTTTAAACATTCTGCTTCTTTTAGCTTTAAACATTCTGCTTCTTTTACCTGTAAGCTAGCATTCTGCACTTTTTAGCTTTAAACATTCCGCTTCTTTTACCTGTAAGCTAGCATTCTGCACTTTTTAGCTTTAAACATTCTGCTCATTTTACCTTTAAGCTAGTGTTCTGCACCTTTTAGCTTAAAACATTCTGCTCCTTTTACATTTAAGCTAATATTCTGCTCCTTTTACCTTTAAGCTAGTGTTTTGCACTTTTTAGCTTTAAACATTCTGCTCCTTTTACCTTTAAGCTAAAATTTTGCTACCTTTAGCTGTAAGCTAGTGTTCTGCTCCTTTAAGCTTTCAGCTAGCATTCATCACCTTTTACCTTTACGCTAGCGTTCAGCTCCTTTTAGCTTTAAAGCAATGTCCTGCTCTTTTTAGCTTTATACTAGCATTCTGCTAAGCAGAACAGGCATTTAGCTAGACGGGCATCAAGGCGTCTTTACGACATCCTGGTCCAATTTACAAAGCTTTGTGTATGCGCCTATATAATACAAGAGGCTGTGCACATCCATTTAAATTTAAAAAAGGAGCAGAATCTTTTAACTTGTGATAGTTTTGTGCTCCTTTACTTGTGTTCTGCTCTTTTTAGCTTTTACCTAATATTCCATTTATTTTAGCTTTTAGCGAGTACTCTGCTCCTTTTACCTCTTATCTTGTGTTATGCTCCTTTTAGCTAGTGTTCAGCTCCGGTCAATGTTGAACTAGTGTTTTGCTCTTTTAGTTGTTTGTCTTGCTCATTTTAGCTTTTAGCTCATGTTCATTTTTTTTATATTTAACAACTGTGTTTTCAACAAAGTCATTCAGCACTTGTAATTCACACTGCATTTTGGCAGAAAATAGTTTGTTAATTTACTTTCAGCTTCCTCTCATTGATTCATTACTTTGTTTATTATCAAGGGAAACATTGTAACATTACAAAAACTTATAACACTTTTTTTCTGTTTCCATCTTGCCTGACATTTTCTGTGTATTATAAAAATTAAGATGAAGCAGAAAGTTACTTGAGAAATTGCCATTCAGTGCAGAACAAGACTTCTGTAAAAAATCAAATGTAATACACAGTGGAGATATAAAACTTCTCCCCTCTATTTCAAAGTTCGATATCTTAAATCTAAAATTAGCCATTCCTCCTGGCTGGAGTGTGGCAGGACAGACTGCACACCCGGTTCAGGGGTTTCCCGCTGTGAGAAAGCAGAGCTCATCTGGCAATGCAAATATTCTAAACTAATGTACAATACCACAGGGGTTATCATGGAGGCACAAGATTAAAAGGAAGGCTAATAGAAAATGAGAAACTGGATGCATTTTTAACCACAGGGTGGTTATCTCGGCAGCAAGTTTTTACATTATGGTCAGAACGGAATTGAGAAATCTTCAAAAGACTTGACTTTGACAAGTTCGTCCACTTTTACAACTTTTTTCCAAATCCTTGGAGAAAAATGGACAGGATGTTTAGAACACTACACAGAGAATAATTCAGTGGAACATCGTTCTCTCACATCAAGAAAAAGCAGAAGAATATTCAGGATTCACAAATTTTTACTCCAATCTAAAGCAACTGGAATGGTTCTCAGAAAATGAATTTCTTACATGGAACACAAGGAAGCCATCAACCATGGTGGTTGACAATCAAACTTAGGATAACTAAATTTTTTAAAAGACCTAGCATTATTTGAAATAATGATATGACCTGCTGCATTTAATAACAGAGATGTAAACTAAAATCACTTTATGATACAAAGGGACAGAGTTAAATCTTTTTGGTCAAACCTTGTGAATGAAGTTATGCACAACTCTTGATCTGCCAAGATCCAATGATCCCTTAGCACTCAAAGTATGTATTGTGAATTACTCTCAGCTACTACTACACCCAATTTTTTCTCAATATCCTTAAATCTGGCTGAGTTAAACCCAATTTTGCGTTGGCTAATGTAGATTAGCTGTGGTGGCCATCTTGAATTGGGTTGACTCTGACAGATAAGGATATGAAGGCTGTATCCAAATGCAGGGGACGCATCCTTCGAAGGACTCAGCCCACTCAGTCTACAAGGGCCAAGTCCTTTGTGGACCGTGAAGACCGGCAGAATGTAGCTTTGAATTTGAGCAGTGTAGCCTTCAGCTTTATTCCTGCCCTGACCCCAGCGTATGTCCTGTTGCCTAGCAACCGTGACAGCTCTAAACAGAAGTGATGAATATCGAAACGGGATCGAAATTCACAAAATATTAAACATATTAATGTTATTAATATTACTGATAATTAGCTTAGAGGCAATACATAAAGAACTAAGCGAGCCGCCAAACGAGCTTGTTTACAATGATTTCTGACAAGAATAATATTAAAAAAACATGTTTATGCAATGACAAATGCCTAACAACACAACCGCTTTAAACTTATAATTCTTGTACCACCAAACTTTTATTTAAAACCGCACTCCTGTCTCTCACTTTGTCCGCCATTACAAGCAAAAAGTCTCCTGGTTGGCCTGCAATGCATCTTGGGATAGGGTGGGATGACCCGTCCTTTAAGTCAGGGGAAAAGGAAGACACATTTGTGGGCCGCAATCGGAGGAGCCTTCAAATTTAGACAGCCTTCGGCGCATTGTTGTGACTTAATAAGCCTTCAAAGGATGCAGCACCTGAATTTGGACACAGCCGAAGTTGTACATCCTGTTAGGTATCTGTTTAAAAGTTTTTGAGAAATTTTGCTAACAGATAAGAATAACTCATGTTTTAAGCAAAGATGTCACACATTGCAGGGACCTCAAAGTCTGTGTTGGGGACAATGCTCAGCTACTACTACACTAAACTTTAGCTCAACATCTATGAAATTGAGTTAAAAAAAGGCCATCTTGAACTGGGTTAAGTCCAAATGTTACCGAGTTGTAGATGTGCAGCACAATGAAAGTTATATTAAGACCTGATTCATGAGATAGTTTGCTCATTACATTATTGCCTGGCCTTCACCTTCCATGGCAGAGTGGAAGAATACCGGTTGTTTTGGAGCTCCACAGGGTCATCATAGTGAAAATACAATTTGAGGCTGATCCTATCAGTTTAAAAAGCAAGTGTGTGAATAGACCACTTCATAGTTAAAAATTGTCACAGGTGTGCATGCGCCATGTGGGCTGAGCTCACACGTTTATTGGGAAAACGCTGAGATTTCTATGGAAACACCATTGTAATTGAACTGTAAATGTATACAAACCCGATGTATTTGCTCTGAACGAAATTTTGTTAAACTTTCATTTAGAATCAAAGCTGTTTTTCTCATAGATATCCAAGCTATAAATCTGCTTTTTAAGCTTGTTGAATTTGCACAGTTCCAATGGCATTTTTATTAGCAACTCAGCATTTACTCGGTTCACCAGTGACCCGGAAGAGGCTCTTGCTATGAAATGGTCTATTCAAAATCTAGTTAAATTAGTCTGTACGCGGTTATTTACTAACACTGTTGCACAGTTTGAGATAATCATATGGGTTGAAAAGTTGAACAAAATCCTATTTCCGGGTTTGAAACTTGTAAACAAGCAATCAAACCGCAGTAAAACTTAAAACGTCACCTCCTGACATCTACGCACAAGCAGACAATACGAGTCGTTTTTTAATAAAACCAAACTCCGAACTCTACTAAACGCTTAGGAACCGTCGTTAAATTAACATGAAAATACAAATTACCCATAACTATAATAACGTGCATTTTTTTCTAATTTAACTTTAGGGGTGTCGTTGGAAGAAGATAGGCGTCTGACTCGTCCATGTGTCATGTTATTTATGTGAAAACTGAAAATTTTAGTGACGTTATCGTAGTCTAATTTTGCTGTTTTTTGACGATCCCTAAACTCTCGGCTAAATGAGTTTCCGTCTGTTTTCCCCGCTCACTGAAAAAAATAAACACAACACCTGCTCCACGTAAATACCAGTGTCGTTGATTATATTTTCTTATATAATTTACTAAACTCCAAGTACACAATGTTATTACCTCAAATGGTATTTCTATAATGAGAAAAACAATTAACTTTTGTTGTGTCTTCAATTATGAGTCACAGTCACTTTGGAGGTCGCTAAAAACTCCAAGAGTTAACTAAAAGTGTCCGATAATGGATGTCTAGTCACTAGCTTGTGCTTTCCCAGCTTATTTACCTTGTAGGTCGGCCGTTTTCGTTACTTTCTCGGTGTGGTTCGTCGCATTCACCTGCCGACCCATTCTCGTCGTCCTCCACGGTAACGTCTGCTCCAGTGACCGGGGTGCCTACGTTCTCCAAGCCGCGCTCCATGGCCCCTGCACCATTTTCCACCGAGGCGGACAACGAGCCCCGGCCGGCGGACTGCGTTTTCAGTCCGATAGTGGAACCCTGAGTTTGTGAAGTCCCTAAACCCGCGAGCGCTTTCAGCAACAGCAGGAGCACCAAGGAAATGCTCACTCCAAAGTGAAGCCCCCTTTCCATTTGTAAAACTGGCACATTAGTGAAAAATGAGATTTACATGCTACTGACCTTGTAAATCATAAAAAAGTTAAATGAATAAAAAGTGAAATGCCATAAAAACTGCTATGTCCTAAAATCCGTTCTACCGAATGTGCTCTTTTAGTAAACATAAACACCCTCTGTGACACCATGTTAAACTAGATTGATACTTGCCTAGAAACCCTGAATCCCGCCCTGTTTCTATACAAAGATTGGACGATACAATTTTACATCCCACTAATTTTATGGTACATGCTTCTTATTGCGCACTTCACGATCAATCACACGTCCTCGCATACTAAGCAGAAAATAATTGCGTTAGAGAGCCGTCACTCACAGAGACCGACCCTTTCAGAGCCAACCCCACAAACGGAGGACTAAACCAAGTGGCTGCGCACCATTTGTAGTCTGGCTGACAAAGTGGTGATACACATGTGGAGCTAAAACTTCGTGTGGTTAGTATCTGAGAGTCTTCCAAATTAATGCTTTTTATTTTATGTTTTTATTGCACCTTTGTAATCTCAGCTGTTGATGACATAATAAACCTAAATTGCTCTGATAGATATTCCCGCTGGCAAATGGTGAAAAATCCTCCCTTGCCGGTCGTCATAAACTCTACCCGGCTCATCGCCCGGCTGGCTAAAAAAGGAACGCTTCCACGAATTCGTTACGTATACGCATGCGCAACGGCAAATATGACGCAAAGTAAATAGTCCCCGTAGGTGGTTCCTGTCCGGGACCTATGATTGGTCAAAGGTCCAAACGCCATCCAATTATAGACAGGGCAGAAGAACTGTAAAGCTATTGGTTTATTTTAACGCCTGATGACTTAAGGGAAGCATTTGATTGGATAGTTCAGCTGTCGCTCAGGCTTTGTTGTCAAAACCTGCCGACATAAAAAACACCAACGTGGCTACCATGGTGAGTTTGTGTAGAAGCGCACTTCCTGTTCCCAGTCAATAATTGGCAAAATAAAAATGTTTAATTTGTATATAGTACTGTTCTCATTACTGCATTAAGTATATAATTCTAGATGTCAATTTAAATGTTAGCGTCGAAAAGCTTTTAAAAAAAGTTGAACTCCAGTCGTTTTAGCTAATTTTACCTTTATTATATTTTATTTTGGATGAATGTTTGAAATGTCGATGGCTGATTGTTAATTCAAATTGTCCAATAAAGCAATTAAAATATATATACTTTTGGTCATGAGTTGTTTTTCTCACTCTCATAGAAACATGTCTATGCGATCACTTCCTCCCGTTTTATTTTCAAAATGTTCTTGTCTTTCAAGATGATGTTGCAAAATAATGAAACTGCTGTCTATAGCACCACCTAGTGGTGAAAAAACAGCTCAGGACCCTCTTGTCTCCGGTATCAAAATGTTGAAAATTATGGCTGAACCAAATAATGTTTATCATTTTAAAACATTTTAAAGATTTTGCCACAACATGATGCTGACACCATGTTTCACAGCGGGACCAGTGTGTTCAGATGTGCAGTGTTCGATTTGCATTTAGACCAAAAGGGTAAATCTTGATCTGATCCGAGCAACTTATTTCATGCTTGCTGCGTCTCTACTGTGATTAACTTATTCATTTTATTTAAGTGCCATGCACCTCTGGTGTCCAGCCCACACTCCACGTACAAACACATAATAAGCTGGCTACACAGAGGTTTATTATTTATTATATTTTTTAACTCAACCAGGATACAGCACTCGGTCTTCTTTCCCAAGTTTATCACACAAAAACAACAAATGCAAACATTTCCTTATCATACATTCAACTTAAAATTTTATCCTAACCAAAATACATCTGAATTACATCTTATATATTCAAATAGAGAACATCTATATAACATAACTCTAAATGTTTTGTGTCAAACACCAAACTTGTCTATCAACAATATATTTCTTCTCGTCACTCTTCCATAAAAGACCAGATTTATTAAGACCACTACTAATAGTTATCCTGTGGATAGATTGTCCCATCTGAGCTGTGGATCCCTGCAGCTCCTCGAGTCACCATGGGGCCACGTCTCAGATTAGATCTCTCCTTGTCCGGTCTGTCGGTTTAGGTGGACGGCCACGTCTTCCTAGTTTTGCAGTTGTGCCATACTCTAAATTTTTAGATGGTTTGAACAAAGGATCAGTCTTGCACCAGTCTGGTGTTAAGATATTCCTTTTTGATAAATGCTGAAGCACAAACTGACCACATTTCCTCACAATGCTGCTGTCTTTAGTCTCTCTCCTCTACATGTTTAATTATTTCTACCAATTTTCTTTGTCTTTTCCAGAGGAAAATACACCTGGACCAGTTCTGTGTTTGTGACTCTTTCCTGTTCCTAAACCCAGCCGGTCAAAGCAGATGGCCGCCTGTCCTGAGCCTGGTTCTGCTGAAGGTTTCTTCCTGTTAAACGGGTTTTTTTTCCTCTCCACTGCTGCCCATGTGCTGCTCAGGATGGGAGACAAAGTGAAGATTCAACACAATCTGCTGACTTGGCGCTATATAAAGAAACTAAATTGAATTTAATTGATTTCTGGAGACAGTAATCATGAACATAAAAGCATGTGAAACATATGTGTTTGTAACAACATTTATTTTCAACATTGCTTATTGTTGTAACAGTACATCAGTGTAGTTTTATTCTGACAAGTGGTGATGTTTTAAGATTTGATTACTGGACATTGTACTAGCAGATGTGTTTAATTTACTTCCACAACCTTAAGGCACACCTTTATTACACTCTACAGCACTGCAGAGTTTCATCCCAGAGTCTGAATCAACTCAGACCTCCTTGTTACAGCAATATTTCCAGTGTGACTTCATTTTCATCATCAGTTACTTTAAAACTCAAACCATCAGAAACATCACCAAAGTGGAAAAAAAAAACTTTTCTTTTTTGCTATGGAAGCAAATCGTGACGACGGCACTTGTGAGAGAAATTGGGCTGATGAAACAAGGAATACATTTTGGATGTGGCACGCCTCATTTGATAAGAGCATCCCGAACCTGCACACTTCCATCCTCCATCCCGAAATATGCTCGTTCAGCCATGTTCACGAAGAGCCCCGTCTCTATGACACCTAAACACAACACGGATATCATCAGAAGACAAAAAAGTTTACAATCTAAACTGCTCCCAAAATATAAACAGCAGTGGGAAAAGAAAGCCCACACGTTTCCACTTCTTAGAGACTGCAGTAACTTAACATGACAAAAACACACTCCTGTCAAACAGCTCCTCACCAGGAATCATCTTGATCGCAGTGTTGACTTCCTTCCAGTTCTGCGCCTGTTCAAACTTCCAGTCCAGGATGAAATTGCTGTTGTCAGTGACTACAGGACCCTGAACGTCAGAAAACACACAACATGGTTCATTGCCAAGCCTTTCACTTAGTGTTGTATCTGTAGCAAATGTGCTGACAACAGTTCTAGTGAACCAGGTGAATAAATCTAATACAGTAATCCTGGAGCCACAACATGAAAACCAGATTAACCAGTGTGTTTGCATCAAAATCAGTTTGCAGGAAAGTTTTAAACAGGTGGCCACTTTCAAAAGGATTTCTAGCATCACTGTGATCTAAGAATGTAACGATTCACTCAAGCCCCGATTCAATCATCAATTTTAAGTTCACAATCAAGATTATTTTAGTTTTTTCCCCAATATAAATAAATGTCATCACAAATCTGTTTGAGACCAAAAGTTATCAATTATCAAACTGAATTTGTCTTAAAGATTGTATAACTTACTGTTGTACAATAACAATGAAATAAAAAAATACAAAAGTTAAAAAATTAGTAAATTAAACAATTTGACTAGGAGGCATATTATGACAGATTAATAAAGGTAGTTAATGTGTTTGGTGTTGAGTAGAGCTGGGTGATAAATTGGTTTGTACCAAAAAACTGTTTATTTTTTGTTACATTTATTTTCCATAAACCTGAATAACGGTTTAAATGGCCTGAGCAACATTCAGAAAGTTATGTCGGCCAATAAACTGTTTTATGGGGGAACTTCATCCTTGCTGCACCGCTGAAGGGTTAACGGAGCAGCACAAGGCAAGCTGGTGTCAGTGTGGGAGGAGTTGAGCGTGGTGGAGATGGACAAAAAAAAAAAAGTATGGAAAGAGAAGCTGTGGCAGACGCAACAGTTGAGGGTGACGCCCAAAAAGAACTTGTGCCTAAAAGGAGGGCGGGGTTTCTGTTGCGCGGAAGCACTTTGGCTTTAAAAGCTCGAACGTTGATCAAACAAAGCTGGTATTCTGCAAACTTTGAGTTAAAGTTGTTGCCACATGGTCCCGTTACACACTATGGTTTAAGAGCTAAGGTCGAAACGCTGGATAGCAGCTATGTGATGCAAATATAACAAGTCAAATAGCGATCCCTGCATTGTACCAAGAGCACAGAGCAAAGGTAATGCCTGGTTCACACGGCAAGATTTTAAAATTGTCAAACAATTTTCAGACTGACATGAAGATAAAAATAATCATGGATTATAACAGGTTAGAAGATGACGTGACATCATGTTCCACTCGCTGTTTACAGGAGTAAACAACAGGTCGCTACGGTGGATGCTACTTC
>JARVJO010000173.1:214633-229022 GCA_031762555.1 Cynodonichthys magdalenae | reverse complement strand
ATTTTGTCGAATTAAAGCAGCGTGATCATAGTCTTATTTTGAAAATAACCTCACGTCATTTCCACCACAGTCTGTATGCCAGGTTTGCAAGAGCTACGGAAGCCTCGATCTAGGTTGGTTTCATCAGCGAGGTAACGGTTCCGCTTCCTCTCTGCCAGGTTCCTACCCGGAGTGGAGAGCCCATCTGGGAGTACCCGGGGAGAGATCCACGAATGAACCGGTGGTCCGTAGACCGCATATTTTTTGACGCTTCCGGAACTATTTTCAAATTTCTGCGACGGTTCTGGCCTTTACCGGACTGAAAACGGCTTTACAGGACGGAGATTTGGGACTTCGGTTAGACTGAGGTTGTTTTTTGTCAGACAGACAGCAACTAGTACCGGTGAGTTTAATAGAAGCAGTCTCTCTCTCTGTCATTTGTACAAGTCGCATAACTTCTTCCACATTGTTGAAAGAACAATTTCCTTTAAAGTGCTATTTAAGTCGAGCAGTTAAGAGTGAGTTTATTTAGGTCTGTCAGGAGACACCTGAGTCTTTACGTTTCTTTAGAGACTCAAACTTCATCAAACATATGGTCGTTCATGTTGTAGCTGAATTTTAATAAATTATTAATCTATTTAAACTGAAGGCTAATCAGTTTATAACTAGACTATGATCAATGTAACGAATGCAGTGTAAATGTTAAGAAGTTGAGGACTTCACTGAAATTTGCTGAGGAAAGCTAAACGCGACAAAGTAGCAAAACACCATCTGAATGCTAAAGTTGGTAGATGCTAACTACAGCTAGCAGAGTGCTAGCTATTAGGAGGAAGTTAGATTAATAGTTAAAAGTATAGGCTATACAGGCCAGCTAGAAGATAAAAGTAACAAAGAGCTATGTAAAGGTTATAAGTAACAAAAAGTAGTTAAAGGCTTGCTAAAAGCATCAAAGTAGTAACTATAGACAAAATCTAGCAGATATCTAGCTAGATATTAAAAATAACTAAAGACTATGAGTAAAAAAGTAGACAAAAATGTTAAAAGTAGCTAAAGGTAGCATAAGAAGACAACAGTTAGCTAGTACACTGAAGTGGATTTCAGGACATGGTAAATGGCCTGAACTTATAAAGCTGTCTTCAAGTCCCTGTGGACTCCAAAGCTCTTCACACTACAGTCATTCATCCATTCATACACTGATGAAAATGTTTGAACAAATCGACCAGTATTTCTGTTTACAATGTTTTGAATAAGATTAAATAAAAGTAATTTTATCCATCTCCTGCATGAGCTGAACATTTTAATAAACAAATTGTTAAAATTGCCGACCGTTGGCAGAGGTTGGATTGCAAAAGATTTCTGAAACACCACACACACACACACACACACACACCCACACACACACAAAGAAAACTAGTCGGCTGTTGAATCAGCATCCCACAGTAAATATTTAGATGTAAACAATTTTAAACCAGGAGATCTACTTTATCGTCCTTAAATAGTAATTAAGGGTTTTTACTTGTATTTTTTTAAAAACCTAACCCAATATTATTTTTAAAGTTTAAACCAAGAAACCACATTTAAACCTGGAAAACTGGAGGATGTAGGTGTGACCTGTACTTTGACACCACAGCTCAAATCTGCTCGTGATTTCTTCCTGTACGGTTTAACCCTGCAGCTACAAAGAACCAGTGGTTGGTGTGCCATCATCTCAGCTGTGATTCTGCTTTGGTACCTGATTCAGAGGCTTTGTGAGCTTCAGGTTTACTTGCTGGTTTTGATTTGGGGGTGAGGCAGTTGTCTGAATTAAGGGTCAGGTGTTTATCCCCCCATCGCTACCAGAATAGTACATGTAGACTAAACGTCTGAACATCTGGCTGTGCTGAGGGTGAGGGGTTTATTATTTTTTTTCTGTGAGGTGGAAGTGGGTAGTGTGTCAGTTCCATGACTCCTTCCAGGAAGTCGTCCACAGAATATCCTTTTATAGAAGTCGAACACAAAAGGCTTGTTGTCCGCTTCCTGTAAACAGCTCGGCGGCTGGGTTTTTCTGTGCCCTGATTGGTCCACCTGATCTTGGGCTTCCCATGATGGCTGCCAGCCACAGGGAATAGAAAGTACATACTCAGATGTAGTGAGAGGGTTGAAAATGGGGAACAGAAATCACTAAGAGCAGAAGGATGTGACCGGCTCAGAGGCTCAGTTGTGAAAGGAAGTTGTGTGAAGGCTGGCTGCATGTAAAACAATTTGTAAACCATGAATGCAGATGATGAAGATGGAAAAGGTCTGAACAAGTCTACGTTAAGAATACCTACTGAAAGGACGATTTTTTTTACACTCATGCCGTTAGCAAAATATCCCATGAACCACTTTGTAGGTTTCATTAACCTCCTACGACCTGGTGCCCCATATGTGGACAAAAATGCATTGCAATTCAAGAGTTCGGGTCTTAGTAAGTTAAAAGTCTCAGAGAGTGAAGCTTAAACTACAACCGATTACCTTTTGGAGTCAATCCAGTTCAAGCTAAATGAGATTAGCCAACATAGAACTGGTGATAGTTAAGTCACTTTTACAGATATTGCACTAAAATCTGTTGTGGTGGTAGCTGAGAGTTGTCCTTACAGAGATGAAGGATGGTGTCTTTAACAAGGTTTGACCCAGATGACTTTAACTTTGTCTATTTCAAACACAAATTGACTTTAGTGTAAATCTCTGGTATAAAAGGCGGCACGTGATGTGTGAAATCATTGGTCGATAAACAGAAAGTTCACCACCCATTGATTGACAGATAATATCAATACTTTGAAGGTCCTGAATGTTCTGTTATTCAATTCAGGTGTGAAAATAGTAGATTAGTAACAGAATCTTCACTAAAACAATCAATTGAACTTGTTAGTTCTAATTCCAAAAGTTAGCAATTATTAAATAGCTATCTACTCCATGGGCTGGGCAATCCTGGTATGTTTCTTTGCTCCAACACACCTGATTTGAATGAATGGGTGATTAAAGGCCTTCTGCAGAACTTGAGATGGGAATTTAATCACTGAATCAGGTGTGTTGAAGCAGAGAAACCACCAAAACATGCAGGTTAGCATTTCTCATCTCGATCTAGTTTATTAGAATAAACAAAAACAAAAAAAGCAATGTCCTTTAAAATCAGAGAAGTCTAAACATTTGGTGTGCATCCTGGAAAAACATTTAGTTCCTTTTTTGCTCAGGAGCTGCGTAAACATGTGCTTGTTTACACCCAGAAGTTTCAGTAAATTGTTAGCGTTTCTTTGTAACGCGTGGAAAGTTCTGATTACTCTAATTAGATCTCCAGTGACAAATATAATAAATAATTTCTGTGTACTGACCGCAGTTGTACTTTTATTATCACCTGCTGCTGAAAGGTGAAGGCAGCTGATATTGTTTTTTACTAGTGTCTTTGAGCCTGTTGGCAAAATATTTCATGAACAATTTAAATTTTATTGAAACTTTTAGGGTGCACACTTTGAACCGATTAATGTATGGACCAAATTTTAGCTCAATATCTGTAAAATTGACTGATTCATAACTACTTTTGTGTTTTCTACATTTAGCTTGCTGTAGTGACCATCTTGATTTGCAGCCAAACAATAATCAGTTGTAGGTGTACTTACAATGATTGATTTCTGAGAGTTTTATTAAAAACAGTCCAGTGGTTCATGAGATACTTTGCTAACAGACACATAAGGTGGACCCTGACAATTAATGCAAACGTTTTAAGCAAAGATCTCGTGAAATGTGTAGCACTTGAGGTAATGTGGTGTGAATGATCCTCAGCTACTACCACATACGATTTTAGCACAAGATCTGTAAAGTTGAGTGTGTTATAGCCAATTTTGTGTTTCTTGATGTGAGTTGTGTTTGGCGACCATCTTAAATTGAGTTGGCTCCAAAAGTTTAACAGTTGTAGATGTACATTCCATAATTATTTCCTGAAAGTTATATTAAAAATACATCCAGTGGTTCATGAGATATTTTGCTAACAGTCAAAGAGACACAAGCAACAACCTTAAACTTTGACATGATAACCGGTGGAGTTAAAAAACTGTACTTTTTACTAAAAGCGTTGCTGCCAAACTGATAGAATTTTTTTTTTACCTGGAGGCTACCTGAAAAATGTTCAAAAGGGACATAATGGAATCTCTGTTAGCAAGAACAGTGTGTATTTTAGACTTTCCGTGCGAATAATTAGACCTGCACAGAACAACGCACACACACCTGCTACTCTGTGTGTGTGTGTGTGTGTGTGTGTGTGTGCGTGTGTGTGTGTGTGTGTGTGTGTAAGAAGAGCGATTGCTCTGTGCTGATCGCCAGGTTGAGACAAGTCACCTCTCAGAAGGAATTTCATAGCTGCAGGGCTGCAGCAGAGGCAGGGTGTGTTCTGTCTTTACACACACACACACACACACACACACACACACGTTTGAATTTCTATCCTTATTAGGACCATTCATTGACTTCAGCCTAACCCTGACCGTTTACCATAAAACTAAGCTAAACTCAATTCACACCTTGGAGTTCCACCATATTAGGACCGGTCTTTGGTCCCGAGTTGGACTACTGGTCTTGACAAGATAAGTGTGTATACCAGAAACAGTACTAAGAATGTAACAAATACAAGTACACACATTAAGCTCCTACCAGGTCTAATAGTATCATGTTAGGACAAGAGAGCACTTGCCCTCATGTAGGAACGCGGAGGAATGAGGCAGCCTGTGAAGACCTGCCCTCAGAGAAGAGGCTGAATTAAATGATCTCCAGAGGAAGACGTGCTCACACTCACTCAGGGAAGAACCATTTCTTTTCTTATTTACTGGCTCTTCTGTGGGACACAGAAAAGGCAGCACACAGGTGGGTTCTTGGCAGCTTCGAGCGCAGACATTACATTTTTCAGCGTTTCGCTTTTTAACTTCTGTGGGTGAGAAGTGATCGACTGCAGCGTGCGATTTTCTATGTGATCGTTCTGTGGTTTGACTGCTGCTACGCTGAGAAGTGTGAGTTTCTCGGCAAGTTTAGATGATGGAACGTGTTGAGGAACCACTGCAGGTAGCTTCTGCTGATTGTTTAGCTGAACAGAAGAAAAATTTAAAGGTCTAACATTGAATCTATTTAGTTGTTTCAAATGTATCTTCAGCCTCTAAGAGCCAATTTGTTTGTATGAAACTGATTACTGGCTGACGTTCTGTTTAACGTAATGAGGAAATAAATCTGTGTTCAGATTTAAACTTTCATTACCATTCAGAGTTTCTGTTGTGGCATCTGTAGTGGGTCGGGTCTGCAGAGCTTTTGCAGGAGGAGTGTAAAGAGGTCAAACCCACTCCGAGCCACATTCCCTGCTTTGTCTCAGTACAAGCTCAGTCATTGGCGGTCAGATGCAGAAAGTGAGGAAACCTTTGTTTGCTTCCTGTTTCCTGTTCATGATGTCACCTAGAATGCAACCTGCAGCTCAGAGCTGATCGAACCACTTGCTCTGCAAGACTGGAGGAGTTGCTTTTGAGGTTGATGTTTCATTTTTCTCTCTCTCTCTCTGTCTGTGTGCGCATCTGTACGAGTCTCGACAGGCTCAGATGCTACCATATTAGGATATCAGAGGAAACTCAACTTACTACAATGGTTGGAAAGCAGAACTCAAATCAGTAATCAGAACATCAAGCCCTTCAATCACCATGTGAGCTGACAGAAACATAAAACTGTTCACAACAATTAAAACTAAAGGTGATAAGAGTTTAAATCATTCACAAGATGGAACAAGAAACTGGAGAAATTTTCCAAGAAAATATAGTTTAATGCTAACTGTTATTAAAGCTAAAAAGTTTATAACACTAGCTAATAGGAGTAGAAGACTAGCTAAAGTAATAGAACACTTTGTTAAAGGTACAGAACACTAGCTAAAGAAGTTGAATAATAGCTACATGTGCAGAATATCAGCTAAAGGGAGCCAACTGCTAGCCAAAAATAGAAAAGACTAGCTAAAAGTTGCAAAATACTATCTTAAAACAAAAAGTACCAAAATGTTTGCTAAAACCAAATGTACCAAAATGCTTGCTAAAGGGGAAATGTTGCAAAAATGCACAGGAGCTAAAGCTAGCAAAAGGCTAACTAAAGACGAATTAACACTTAAAAGAATCAAAGGGCTAAAGTTAAAATTAGCATTGGAAGTATTTTGAAGCTCATTTCAAATAGAACAATGGGCCTCATGCAAGACCCTTTGGTACGAACAGATTTGTTCTTAAGTTGTGCGTACGAGTGATTTAGGAGAACTTATCATTCACCAATTTTCTCACATTCTAAGATTTTTCTCAGATATGAACAAAATTCACGTTTGGTCCAGACCTGTTGTATATTTTACGTGCAGTCAGTCTGCTGTTGACAGTTGATGTCCAGATGTCAGTTAATAAACAGACCTGAACTTTAAAAACTAAATGTTTATTTTTTATTCTGAGCATGTTGTCAGTGGTTAGGTTTTTTTTTACTCGCTTTATATCTCTATGATTTTCCACAGCTCTCCTCACCTCCTCATGCAGGACAGATCCACCCAAATGAGGACGGTTGAAAACACGTTTTTTTTGCAAATGACAGAAATCCATCTCGCTGACAGCATAAATTCTACAGATTGCTCGTAAATTACACGGATTTCCCCTCATTTTGCAGATAGGTGTATAAATCTCAGATTTATTTTACATCTCAGAGCCGGTAAGGCGTTAAAAATAAATAAACAAATACAGGTAAACGTTAAAAGGGGCTGACGTGTGTGACAGAAATCCTCTTACATTTTATTGGTTAGCTATGTTCTCTCTTGTAAATACCGCTGTCTATGAGCCCCAAATAGGTTCTACTTTTTCCACAGACAAATAAGCTCAACTTCAACAAGTAGAAGCCATGTTAAAAACCAAAAAACAACTTAGAAAAACAATCACAATCAATCTGTTCAATGCTCTTTTCTCCCTCATTTCTGACGTCTGTCATGGCGTCCCCCCGTGATTCGGTGACGTAGTTGCAGAGTGTCAATAGGAATAACTAAAATTGTTTGAAGTTTGAAGAAATAGTTTGTAAAAAAAAAACATTCAGAGAAATAAGAACCAGGAAAACAACAGTGTGAATGCTGAGTCAGCAATCTAAAAAGATTCTTTAGATATTTCTTAGACAGTTGAGTTTTCAGGAACTGCTGACTGAGCAGCATCACTTTGTGAGGTAAAGTGAGCTGACATGGCTGCTGTCTTTGAGGATGAGGTTGTCTGGGTTGTTTAAGCTGAAGATGCGTTGAAACAGAATCTGATTTCTGGGAAGATGCTTCACAAATGTATGGAAGAAATCTGAAGAAAGCCAAGAAATCCAGATGATGTGTTCAACAAAAATCAGCCTTGGACCCAAAGTGCTGCTATAAACACAGATTATAGCAGCTGTGTCTGTCATCACAACATTATCACAACACTGCACACACAGTGAAGGTGGTGTGTTCAGGGTGATGTGCAGCGTTAGTTTTCTACTTAGCATTTTTAATTTAGACCCAAAGGTTCAGCAGGTATGTCTTACCTTTTCTGCTATTTGTGTCTTTGCCTCTGTATCTGTGTGCCTCTATGTGTTTAGTGCTGGACAATAATTCAATATATATTGTTTGTTGTTTTCTTTTCATCTTTCTCTCTGTTGGTCTCTCTCTCTCTCTTTAATGGTCTGTCTTTATCTTCTCTCCCTTAAGTCTGTCTTTTTGTCCCCCGTTGTCGAGGCGAGGGACTTACAAATGCTGTCTGTCTGTCCGTCCGTTACAATTTCAGAAAGCTGTAACTTTCATTTAGAAAGATTAATACACCAAACTTGGTGTGAGTCATCCATGTTGCATGCCCGACCATACCCTGTGGTCATATGACATCATCAAAGCCCTGCCCCCTGACAACAGGAAGTGACTTTTTTTTTTGCCTTGGAAAGCTCCATCTCTGACCCTCTTGACATAATCGGCAACAAATTGTGTCAGAACACAGAGTTGTTGATCTTACATGCTTTCAAGACTTTTTGGTGAAAGGTGTGGTCATGATGGTGTGGCGAAGTCAGACATCACGCCGTTGACATACGTTTGGCTCTAAATTCTACATATTTCAATGTTTGGCTCTAAATTCAACACATTTCAGCCAATTTATACCAAATTCACTATGGTCAATCCTAATCCATCTCCACTACAGGAATGCTGTCCAATTTTTGTGGGGCGTGGCCTATTTCATTCACTGCACCCCCTAGAATTATTTATAAAATGAGCCCCAATCCATGCTTGGACCTGGAATCATGAAATTTGGTACGCATGTGTAATGTCTCAGGACCTACAAAAAAAGTCTGTTGGAGTCATGGTCCAAACCACACAGGAAGTTGGCTATTTTGGATCAAAACTGCCAATTTGTCTCTTTCCCTGCACATGTATCTGAGCTAACTCCCCCTACAGCTTTGAACATGCAGACTTCACATGCTGCATGCTTCTCTCGACACTGACTAGTGGAGGGATGGTGTGGCAGAATGGCGAATACTGATTCTTCGCCGTTTGCACACGGTTACCTCTAAATCACACATACATGATCTGATCTGCGCCAAATTTAGCGTGCATCATAATGGAGACCTGCTCAAAACATTTGTGTAGCAGTTTGACAAGATCACTTTAGCCCCACATCTGTCTGTTCACCTTATGAGATTATTTAAATAATAAAGGTCTGTGATGATTCCAACAAAACCGATAACATTTGGTCATTACTGAACGGCAACGGGGGACATCAGCAACGTTTGGCGTCGTGTTCTATCTTGTTTACATTTGTTTTACCCTTAGCTTGTCTTTCTTTTTGTCTCTCTCTCCCTCTCTGTCTGTCTTTCACTTCATCTGTCTCTCTGTTTATCTCTCTCTTCTGTCCTTCCTCATTAATTCAGGACTCAGCCATCACCACTCATTCAGTGGTTCTTCCTGTTTTCACTTTGCTCCTTTCACTCTAACACTCTCCTCACTACCTCCTTATCCTCAGGTTGCGGCGTGGATGGAGTAAGTTTGTTTTTATGTTTTTCTTATGTGCTTTAGGTGATTTGCTGATATTTTTTAGCAGCAGCGTAATCTAGCGTGAATCGCTCAGTTTGGGATTGTGAAACCCCCAAAAAACAGGAAGCAGTGAATGCACCGGAGGGTTTTTGCACTCTGTAGACTTACTGGTTGGATCTTGACCCTGTAGGTTGCACGTGTGTGTAGATGTGTGACAGCGGCGTGTGTGAGGACAAGCCCCCCGCCCCCCCTCTCAGGATGAGCAGCCAAGGAGGAGGAGCCAAGGACCCCCAGTCAGCTAACCACAACTCTCGTCCGCTGCCGTCTGCACCAGAGGAGAAGAAGCCCAGAAACAAGATCATCTCCATATTTGCGCCTGACAAAGGTGCAACATTTAGAGAACACGCACATTACTCAACACACACGTCCAACTTCCTGTAACACAGTCATGTGAGGGAAGGGCACATTGACCTTTGACTTTTTTCATGCAGGAAGCAAGAAAAAAGACAGGCCTGAGATTTCTTCTCCCTCAGACTTTGAACACACCATCCATGTGGGGTTTGATGCTGTTACCGGAGAATTCACGGTAAATCTCTACCCTTTGTTTTGTACATTATGGTTTATATATATATATTTAAAAGGTATACATTAATTATTTACTGTGTGTTTTTTGTTAGTGAAACATTTGGTTAGCTTTGTTTGGCATAAAGACTGAAACAAATAAATTAGTTTGCTGGACATGTTCTGAGAAAGTAACTAATTTCATCATTAAGTTTAAAACTTATTATTTTTAGGTAACCCTATGAATTACTTTTGTCAAGTGCGACTTAAACTTTCCCCACTTTACTCCTGCAGGGCTAATTCTGACAGCATAAGTGTCAGCACAACTAACTGTTTAAATCAGAGAAAACAACTTAACGAATGCTAACCTGAGCTGCTGCCTTATGATTTAGGACCGTTGCTTGTTTTATTTACCTTTCAAAACGTGTCTATATCTTTAAGAGTTGTAATGAATCAAAAGGCTCTTTAACAAAACAGTTTCTGGAAATGTCTTTATAGAGGCGTGGAGCAGAACTCCGTTGTGACGGACATCTGCCTTTTATCGTTTTCAAAACATGACCAATGAACTTAGTTTAGTGTTTCTCTTTGTCGATAACTATATTGTTTGTAATGAAATACAAAGTTGCTGTGCGTCATTAGCTCTGTTATTACCTTGTTTTGCAGCATAAATCAGGGATGGGTTGGCTCAAACCCCCTTCACAGCCTTATCTCTATAAGAAATGCCAGAAGGCATCTAAAGACATTTGCATGGTTCATCCGAACCTGTGAAAACACAGGATAACTTTTTAAGCTAAAGATTTACTCAAAAACAAACTATAAACATAATAAAATATCCCTGAGAGGGGTGAGATACAAATGAGTGAACTGTGTTTGTTTACATCTGAGCTAGGCTGCTCGGCATGGATTGACGTCAGTTACTGTTCATTTGATTTGTTTACTGGCTGGGTTACGTCATACAGATGAGATTAACTTCATGTTAATTATTTGTAGTGACTGTAACTTTTTTGTTTTGTTTTTGTTCTTTCACATGGAGTTAAACTCTACAAGAAGAAGCTAACATTAGCTACAGTTAGCTTACCGTTCTCTGTCGTCCTGCTCTCTTGTCTTAAGCGTCATACGGCTGGATAGTCCGGTACAGCTTTCGGTACTTTTCCTTCGAGTTTGGTGTAGTCCATTATTATTGTTGTGTCGCAAATAAAACTAAACAAGATTTGCGTGTTTAATTATGACACTGCCCACATCGAGGCTGCTCTCTGTTCAGCTCAACAGGGCCAGGGTAGAGTAAGGCCAGGTTGAGAGCAGCTGCGCCCTCTACTGGATGGCAGCCAAACTACACTGAAATAAGGCTTAAATGGATGTTTTCAATTAATCAAATGGAAGAAATTTTAATCTAATAAACCATTATTCGACAATTCGTAAGTTGATTAATTGTTTGCATCCCTAATAGAGAGTCAAATGGCCTTTAACTCATAGATGGAGAGAACACAAATGTTACTCACGGAGAAATCTGTTTGCCAAAAGGCAAACCATGACAATATTGTGGCCATGTCGAAGTGGAGACCCCAGAGGAAAGAAACCTGTGCTGTGACGTGTACAACAGGATGTATTCTGACAATAATGCAGACATCACAATAGTTTCCACTTTATCGTCCTTTCATAACAAACTACTGGTGGTAGAAACATTTGATTTTAATGTTTTTTGTTTTTTTTACATTTAATTCTTGAGGACTGTGGGCTGTAGGTGTTGTCATAAAAGCCCCCTTGTTAAAGTTTCATTGGGAAATAACTTGATTTGTCACCGCTATAAATATAAACAAAGATTAACTTCCATTATCCAGAATTTAAGCAAAAATGTTTTTGGATACTACTATGATGTATTTTTTTTCGAGCCTGAGCCATGTGGGTCTGTACCGTTGATACAAAAGTCCTGCCTACACAACCTCCTCTCACTGACAGGCTGTTGAATTGTGAATCATAGTGTAACATGACTCAAACAAATTTAAACTATTTACACATTTGAACACAAGAACTACACAAATCAACACATCAGGAGTTAAAAAAATGATCTGAAGTAAATTCAAATATTTTAGTGAAGAAAATGTTCGATTTGTTTACGCAGGTGTGAGGCTTATAAATTGTACTGCAGCCAGCCACTAGGTGGTGCATGTCCTTTTAGCTTCAGTTTCCTGCTTCTGGTCCTCTGACTATATCAGTCTATAGTCAGTAGTTGCCAGTATAAAAGAAAAAAGTTGTTAAAGCCAATTATTCTTCAAATTTGCCCATTTTAACTAGATTTTGAATATTTTAAAATCACTGCTTATTTCATTAATAAACATTTCATTAAGTCACACCTAATGTATTAAAAAAAGGAACAGCTGATCTCATTTTAACATATGCGTGGTGCAGTTTTTTTTATTAAGTACAAATGTTGGGGAAATGTTTTGTCTATAAATAAGAAAAGTTTTCGTCACTTGCTTTTTTGTTGTGTCTAACTCAGGCACCATATGAGCAGAAGTTTGAAATGTAAAATGTCAGCTGCACTTGCAGCTGTTTCTGTAAATCTGTGTTTCTTTTCTCTGCTGTTGCAACCACACGTAAAGAGAAGCTGAAGTCGATATTCCAGAAATGTTGATCTTATCTCTGGATGATTTCACCGTGAAGACGCAGGGAAAGTCCCAACAATTTCCTGTTGGTTTTGTAAAACTTATGAACCAGGATTGCAACGTTGTAACTAAACAGCTGTAGTTAATCCATGAATTTGTTAAAGTTACGAGGTCAAAATCTTTTCTTCATTTATACAGCTGAAACAAAATATTGCTCTGTTAGTTCCTTATTCACAATTCAAACCTTTTTGTTTATCTTGTGTCTTAATTTTCCTTCCTTTGATGTGCAAATGGAGATCAGAGTGTTTGTTGTTTCCAGGGTATGCCTGAGCAGTGGGCCCGTCTCCTGCAGACCTCCAACATCAGTAAATCAGAACAGCAGCAGAATCCCCAGGTTGTCCTGGATGTCCTCAAGTTCTACGACTCCTCCAGTGGAAAACAGAAATACCTCAGTTTTTCTGCCTCGGGTCAGTTTCCTTCCTGTCAGCAGCTCTGTCTCAGTGCACATTCAGACTATATCAGGTCTTTAAACTTTGGTTTCTATTTTTTTCTCTTCTAGATAAGGGTCCACAGTTGGTGAGGAGCTTTATTTAATATTTTTTTACTAAGTCATGACTCTACTTACATTTAGCAGAGTGAATATCTGTCATTTTGTTTTATTTGCAGCCAGGTAAACAAGGTACGGCCACGTCACCTTCAAGTAAAGATGGGGATGATGATGACGATGATGCTCCGCCTCCAATTGTTGCTCCACGGCCAGAACACACCAAATCTGTGAGTTCCATATTTATTTATGCAAATGAGACAGTGTTCAACTTCACTGATTGATGACAGATGAAGTTGCAGATTTTATAATACAAATATTTCAGTTTTTTTGCATTCCAATAAATAAATTTCTTAACTGATTTAAACAATTACACCAGACTTTAATAGGTTTTTATCAAAGAATAATCTAAATTTAAATTTTCATCGATATCAGAACGTTTTTTTGCTTTATGAAGTTAAATTAAGTGGCTAATAGGCTAACACACTGCTAACACAAAGTAATCAACCTGTTTTGCTCCTTGTCCAAATATTACTAAAACAATGATGTTTTCTAATTAAATACATTGTTAGTGTTGAATACTGAATGACTGTCTCCAAATATTAAAAGTAGCTGAAACTGGTTGAGTAAATTTCAGCCAGAGACTAAACTGCAGTTAAAAAATAGAATTAGCAAACCTGTAGCTGAAAGCTAAAACTGCTAATAGCTGAAATGAGCAAAACTGTAGCAAATATTTGCATAACAGATTCTATATTAGCAAAACTATAGATGAATGTAGTAAAATAAATGCTGAAGCTATAATCAACAAGTAGCTACAATGAGCTAAGCAAGCACTAAAGCTAAAATAGGTTAGATTTTAGAGAAAATTTGCAAAACTGTAGCTAATAGCTCAAAGAAGCAGAAAGATTTCTAAAAGTAGCAGAACAGTAGCTAAAGCCTAAAATTAGATAAGAAGACTTAAAGCATGTTTGCTGCTAAGGCCATAGATGATGTTAGCGGCATAGTAAGAAGTTGTCTTCATGTCTCTGATGTTCCACAGACTTGGACAAACATTTCCATAAAGAAACAGGTGTTTGAACTCCTTTCAGCCATCTGCATAGTCTCTGCTGAAGGTCACTGTTCTGTCACTCCTCAGCCCCATCCACATGCTCATCTATACCACAGATAACCTCAGAACAAGTGAAAAGTATTGAAGTTGTATAAACAAAAAGTCACACCACACTATTACTGATTAAGATCAGTGTTTTGGTTAAAAAAGCACAAAGTAAGCAGAAGTAGTTTCGATTACAAAAGAAGATACTAAACATTCAGCTGCACACTATCACTCAATCTGTCACATAAAGTTTATACACAGGCAGAAATTTGGACAGAACTATGGCTAAAACTAGCTTTTTTAGTTGGTTGGTTGGTTGTAAATATAATTATTTTTGGTGAAAGTCCCAGAGAGCTGCTGAAGAGGAACCAAAAAGCCTCATGTGGTCACAGAGCTGCAGATTGCAGACCCCTGGTCTAAACAAACACAACTCATTAGGTTTGCCCTGCCAGAATGGCAGCAAACCTATTACTATCCTGTCCTGTCTCTTTATTATATCTTTATTATTCTTCCGTCACCGCTAATACAGCAAAAACCGTAGGGCGTACAGCCATAAAAGTTACATCGAAACGTCGGGCTCGGAC
>JARVJO010000173.1:203251-214533 GCA_031762555.1 Cynodonichthys magdalenae | reverse complement strand
CTGCTTTAATTCGACAAAATCATAGCATAGTCATACAAGGCCATGGGAAGTAGGGGTGTTGAGGATGCCACAACATGCCCAAACACCTTCCCACAACTATGATGCTGTAGGACAAGGTTATTCAACTAAGGCCCTGGTGATTGGAGTCTGACAGCGGAACTTTTTGAAGGATTCTGCATACAGGGAGCTACAGGCTAAAGTTTCTTCTAAACTAAGAACAAATACAATAAATTACAGACAAGAGAGTGTTTCTGTGCTACTCACACTTTGCAGCATATATTAGCAAAACCATCCTATTTTCAAAGCAACATTAGTTTATTCACTAGTTTGGCCATAACATTGATCATGCAGACACTGCATGAGCATGAGTGAAGCCGGGTTGCCAGGTAAAAAAAAAAATTGCCCCTCCTTTTCTGTGCACATTTTTACTAAACACAACAAACCCCTTATCCAACAACCCTCACTCGGAATATATGACTGAGTAAGTCATACATACAGTAAGTGAGTCAAATATACAGCATAAGACTCAAAGTACAATAAGATTAAAGGGACTGTAAAACAGTTTCCCATCTGGCAATCCTGTCTGGTACATAAATGCAGGAGTTCCATGTAAACTGGTGTTTTGTTTGTTTGTTTTTGTTCGTTTGTTTATTCACCCCAATAAACACAGGAAAAAACACCAGCATTTCCAGAAAATGGTATAATTTAAACAGATCCTAAATTGCTCCGGGGAACACGGTTAGTCACAATTGCGTTGTTGCCATGTGGAGGGGTCATTGCCACATTGATGGTATGTGAAACACTGCACTGCAGTATGTAACCGAACAAGTATTACGTTTGTTTATTTTGTTGAATCATAATTCACCAATTTTATATTTATAAATTATGTGTTTACATGTTTAAATTAAATTGAATTGAGTTTTTTATTTATTTTTTATTAAAACTGGTGGGAGGGGCATCATTGATGAGCCGGACGGAAGTCCCCAGCAGGCTGGATGTGGCCTGTGGGCCACCAATTTATGAGTCCTGCTGTAGGACTTAAGAATCAGATATACCTTTACTGGTTTTTGTTTATTAAAAAATGCATTTTCTGTGCACTTGGTGGAAACATCCATTTTAAAAAGTAAATAAATGATAACAGTAATAATGATACAAACTATGGATTCATCTTGTCATATCAGATTTTTTTCTCTTGTTTTAATCACTTTTTGTTTGTTTTTGTTGCTGTTTCCAACTGAAGGTCTCACTGAGCATCCTTTGTGTTGAATAGCACTCTCGCACAATTGCCAAAAACTATTTTTGTTTGTTTCATTCAGGTGTATCTTATACATGAAGGTTTTTGTAATAAACTGTAATTGTTTTTTTTTCCTTCACAAATGAACACTGAACGGGCACTGAAATAGTTTTGAAGATTCACAAAACCCTGTGTCCAGTGAGGGACACTTTGCTCCTTTTATTTTGAAGGTCAAAAGCGGAAATGTTACATCTACTAAAGTTAGCTTGACTCAGCTAATAGTAGCTGAAACATCAACAAAGTTAACCGCTCAAACGCTCGCAGTAGGTGCGCAGTGCTCAACAGCTGCGAGGAAATTAAAAGTAAGGATAAATTGTTGCATTTTACATGTTAATACACGCTGTTTTTTTATTGTTATTTACATGAACTTCAATGTTTGACTTAACGTCAAAGACTTGAAGCCGGTTATCAAATAAATTGTAGGAAATTATGTGTTTTGTGAACAAGTAGCAGGTATGTCTGTCCGCTGGTGGCGGTTCGGCTGGAACACGTCCGATGACGATGACCCCTTTACTGACCGGTTGTTTGGGACCGGTCCAGAGAGCCTGTCCCAGGCCATCAGGGCTGCTGCACCTGAAGAGCCGGATGCAGACGGCAGCGTGCAGTTTGGCAGCCTGCGGGGGTCTGTGGTCGGCCTCAGATATTACACCGGGGTGGTAAGCATTCTTTAACAGTTTTTAATACTAAAATGCGCAGAACGCACTTGCAAAAGAGATATGTGATCCCTATGGGATTTTCCTGGTTAGATAAAGGTTAATAAGTATAAAAAGAATGTCACAGACTGAAATAATCTGTCTTCTACTTAATTAACTTATTTTATTGACATCAAAATGGATCATGAAGATTTTAACCTGCCATATTTACCTCAATTATAATCAGTTGTTATAATCGGTGGTTAGAGCTGTCGCTTATCAGTGATATATCACTGGTTCACCATCCAGCCTTGGGCCTTTCTGTGTTTACATATTCTCCCAATGCCTGTGTTACACCATATGTTCTGATCACTGGCATGTTGACTTTTATTATTATTACTAATATATTTGACAACAGCTGTCATATTATGTGACCCTGTACTAATTTAATAACAGTCACCATGTCAGTGATCAAAAATTATTTTTCTAACACTAGAGGATGTAAACAATTAGTAGAAATAGTTTTTGAATAAATATTTTTACTATTTCCTTAGCTACAGGGAAGTCACAATATATGACAACAGCTGTCATATTCTGTGACCATAACAGTCCACGTTTTTTTTTTGTTTTTTTTTTCGTATGTGTGTACAGCCTCTTACACTTTTGGCGTATCATATTCTTCATTTTGGCCATGCTCATCAAGGGTTGAAAATGAGGAAGCAAGTTCTGCATTATGTGCAGGACACCAACAAAGATTGCAGACCCTCACAGACATTGAACACGCCAAAATTTTTCAACAATTATTTCAAATCAAAGCAGAAAAAAACCTAGATAAAACATTTAGATTGAAATGATATGGGGGTCTCATTGGATTTACCATTGATGGGAACAGAACAAAATAAAAGATTAATACAAGAAATAACTGAGGAGGAGATCAATAAAGCAATCTCAAAACTGAAAAGGAATAAGATGGCAGGAGAGGACGACTACTTAGCAGAGTGGTATAAACATTTCCAATACCTAATAACATCCCTGCTTAAAAATTGCTTTAATCATGTGCTAAAAGTAGGTGAGACACCACCATTTTGGAAAAGAGCGGTGCTTTCAGTAATCCCCAAATCGTGTAAAAATAAAACAGTGTGGTTCCTACAGACCAATATCGGGTTTTGAACATTGACCATAGGATATTTACAGCAGTTTTGCTAAAAGACTGGAATTTTTAATCCTGGAATTAACAGACACGGACCAGACAGGTTTTGTTCAAAATAGACAAACCCACGATAAAGTGAGGCGGGTTCTTTGCCTCATAGATCAAATGAAAAATATAGAATCAATAGCTGTCAGTCTTGATGCTGAGAAGGCATTCGATTCGGTCTGTTGGAACTATCTTCATTTAGCATTGGAAAGATTTGGCTTTAATAAACACATTATTAGTTGCTTTCAATTTCTATATAACTCACCCTCTGTCAGGATCATAATTAATGGTGATTTATCAAACACAATGCAGCTGAAGAGAGGCTGTCGTGAAGGATGCCTCTTTAGCCCTACTCTCTTTGTGCTTTTTATTGAGCCTCTGGCACAAGCTATCAGAGAACATGAGAACATTTTAGGTGTAACTATTAACAATATGATGCACAAGGTTTGGAGGAGTAAAGGAAGCCATTTTTTAAAGAAAAACCATCCATTAAACAGGGGTGGAGGCCTTCGTGTCCAGTTGTACCCCTCCTATAATGCTGTTATTGCAAGTATGACTCAGCCCCCTGTGAGCAAAAGGTGTGAATAAGGGCTCTAACGATAATCAGGTGATGGGGCACATGACCCTCTATGAACAATAGAGCCAATCAAGGCTCTAACGACCTATCGTTAGGCTGATGGTCCTCTTTTACATGTGACCAACCTGTTTGTCCTCCATGTGGAGGCAGTGCTTATAAGGCTGAGTTCACCTGAAACTCTTCAGATTGGAGAAGTGTTTTGGAGGAGAAACAAATGTTTCATTAAAGAAGATCCCGTCCAGTGGACCTACTTATTTTTTCCTTTTGATTTTTTTACTTGGATTGCTGAGATGCATTAGGAAATTTTCAAGAAAATTAAAAAAACTAAATCCAACTGCAAATTGAATGAACAAACCATTTATTGCATTTTACGCAGTTTTTTGAAATAGAGGTATTGCACAGGCTGTTACAGCGATGATGATAAATTTGTGATATATTGTGCAGCTCTAGTATTTTTAAAACTAATCGTAAACAATATAATTCTGTCTTGCCAAATGAGGCTTAGCTTCTTCATATTAAAAATAATTTCCAGTTTGCATTTGGAGGGTAAAAAATAACAGTGATGCTTTGATACAAACATTATTTCTCACCCTGGCCCTGACTGGTGTCAGCTCCTGTGTGGTGGGAGGTGGAACACCGGACAGCACACCTGATGTGGGTCCTTTGGTCTCATGGTTGTAAGTCGAGGGAGTGCACATCCAGTTAGTAATGGTAGTCCTTCTCCTCCTTTATGGCACACATATTCAGAGTTTGTGATATCTGGAGATTTTAGACAGAAGATGAAAAAATATTAAAATAATTATACGCCTTTTGGATAAGATAAGGTGACAAAAAGCTAAATATTAAACTTTACATCTCCCCCAAACATAATTTGCTGTACTGTTTTGAGTTTATCAATATTCCAAAATACAGATGGTAATCAATAGAAGTAGGAGTCCCCAGAAGCACCACCGCAGGAACAACCGCTTACCCACCCCCCAGAACGGACCAGAGGAGAGAACCGGGAGAGCCCCCCCGGTAACCCCACACCGTAATCCTCCAGGGCCAGCAATGACGACCCCACAGGCCCCGCCGGCATGCACTACGCCGGAGAAGATCTGGCAAATAACACAGAGGCCCGGTTTCCCAGGGCGCACCACCCCCCAGCCAAGGCCTGATAGGGCCAGAGGACCCAAGCCCCACCAGGCAGTCACCAGGCTGAGCCGGCACATGCCCGAGCACCCAGCCCCAGACACAGAGAAAATTGCTTATCCTCTGTCTGTTATCTCTCGCTGGTATCTCGTCTTGTCCATTGAATTAAATCAGAGCTCTGTCCTACAGACCAGTGTGGTTTGCAGTTTGTGATTGGTCAGACCTTTGTGGTCGTGTTTATTTATGTGGAGCAGCTTCTGCACACCATTTTCCTGAGAATGGGCGTCTCCCAGAAGATGGTTGTTAAATTAGCGAGACAGAACATGCAACTAACATTCCCGTCTTTCCAGGGGAAAAAACGAGTTTCTTCCAACTCCTCATCCAACAACACAAGCCTCTCTTCAAACAATTAACACATCATTGAGTGAAAAAAAAAAACTATCCGATTATCAACACTGTTTATCTGCTTAGCTGAATGCTATGTGTGCAACATTGGGAGTGCTGTGGGAGGGGGTATGATTTATCCCCGGTCTTGTACTCCAGTATGAAGGCTCAGTAAGAAAAAGATGTCAGAAATCACTGATCTGCTGTCTTATGTGTTGTGAAAGTATAGAGCAGATTTTAATGCAGATAAAAGCAGAGCAGACCATGAGTGAAGACGTCTCAATGCATTTTGACAGGAGTTACATTTGTGTTTAGCTGTGTCCAAATGTGATCAGATCAGGAATGCAGCTGTGTTTAGAAACATTTCATTTAGGAGACAAAGCCACTGCTGCTATAAATCAGACACGGAATAAAACGTACCTTCACAAATCCTAAAACCCACCAACCTGGTCGCTTTTCAAACAGGTGAACCGGGGGGAGATGGTGGGTTTAGTGCGGGAACCTCAAAACCAATACGATCGTAACGCGGTGAAAGTCACCAACGTGTACGGGAACCAGGTCGGACACATCAAGAAGGAGCTGGCTGCAGCCATGGCCCACGTGATGGACAACAACTTGGCTAAAGTGGAGGGGTGAGTTCTGATTGGCTGTTCAGTGTGAGCAGAAGAATTTAAGACAAAACCGTCTTCTAATGAAATCACAGCAACCATGACTCCCTCCCGTTTTCAGGGTGGTACCCTGGGGGACGAACAACAGCTTCACCATGCCCGTCATGTTGTCTTTCTGGGGGAAAGAGGAGAACAAAGACACTGTGGTGAAGTACATGGCAAGTCGA
The DNA here is from genome assembly GCA_031762555.1 of Cynodonichthys magdalenae. Taxonomy (NCBI): domain Eukaryota; kingdom Metazoa; phylum Chordata; class Actinopteri; order Cyprinodontiformes; family Rivulidae; genus Cynodonichthys; species Cynodonichthys magdalenae. The sequence continues at coordinate 208,485 of JARVJO010000173.1, read as the reverse complement.
GGATACAAACTGAACACAGATGGATCTGGGTCAACGGGTGCGCGTTCACATTTGTATTCTGTTTCCTGACTTTAAGACCTCTGCAGTCTTCCACTTCATTTCATTCCCTGGTGTTTGTTTTCAGGTGGCTTTCAGAAATCATCCAGCAGCTCAGGTGCTTGTGCTTTTTCAGCCAAGAAAGGTGTGACCATCCCACTAACTGCAGAGGAGGTAAGAAAAGGAGAAAACTTCCAGAATAATCAGGTTTCATGCTCTGTTTGGAATGAAGTGAAGCAAAATTTTAGATTTGATTCAATGTTCCTGTTAACATTTTTTGTAAACAGATAAAACAACAATTTTCTCAGCCTTTCTTTTTGTTTTTATCTTCCAGTTAAAGAATGCATTTGATAACTTGTTTGAAGGCTTGATGGAGAGTAAAGACGGGGAGAAGGAAGCAGTTGAGGTAAATATCACATCTGTTGTTCAGCCTTTCTTTACTGAACAGTTTGATTGGTCCTCCTGCTGTAGTCACCGGTCCAGCAAGCGATCGCTCAAATGTTTCGACAATAGGGAGAAAGAAACCCTGGTTCACTCATATCAAAATGACTCGCAATAGTAGCGATAATTTTTTTAGCAGGAATTTGTCGTCTATTAACAGCTTGAAGCTTTTATTTTGAAGGTGAATCTTAGCTTTCCCGGTGTTTTTTAGCTGAAAGGTCTTAGCTTATTTTATCAGAAAGTTGTCAAGCGCTAGCAGTTTATAACCATTGAAATTATCAGTATTATATTGGATGTGTTTTCTATTGATATTGAACATTTGTCTGTCGTGGTTGGTTAACGAATTAACGCACAGCCCTGCGCTGACATGTAAGTTGGTGGGGGGGATATGACTTCGACTTCAAAGAGGCAAATTTAAATGATCGTGGAGTGGATGAGAGACATGTTCGGTGCTCCTGTTAGTTTAGTTTTTACTTGTCTAACTGGCAAACATGATACAGAATGTTTACTTTTTTTATTTTGCAACAGTATATTTGACTGTATTTTAAGCTGTATCTCTTGTTTACTAACCTGATAATGAAATGGATCTTTGACCCTTGATTTGAGTCTTGATTATTATGATGTAAAATTACATTTAGGACCTGAAACATAATTCTAAACTAAAAAAAATATTTAAAACTCTATTCAAATGCATCTTTTAAATAACCATGAAGCTTTTTTTTCCTCTTGTCCCTGCAGGCTGTGGCCACTCCCCTCCTTCCTCACCAGAAACAGGCTCTGTCCTGGATGTGCGCTCGGGAAAACAAGGACACGCTGCCTCCGTTCTGGGAGAAGAGAGGCGAGCTGTACTACAACATCCTCACATGTTTTTCTGCTAAAGAAATACCAGAGAGGGTCCGAGGTGGGATCCTGGCAGATGACATGGGACTGGTGAGGGTCACGTGCAATAATTCACACATCTGAACACATTAAGTTTATAATTTGTATTCTAGCGCTTCTCTTTATTGGCCCTAAAGGCTGTGTTGCTGTGGTCAGAATATACAGACGGATTTCTGTTTTCCAGGGTAAAACTCTGACAACAATCGCACTGATCCTCACCAACTTTCACAAAGGGAAGCCCCTACCTGTGGAGAAATGTGTGAGCAGCTGGATTCTTGTTACTCGTTATACTGTTTGAGTGTTTGGTGACATCAGTGTTTTAATTTGGTTTATTTAAATAAGCAGGAGTGGTTCTCACCGACAAAAAGTAAAACTAAACCTGAGGAATACTCCAAACAGAAAGGTAACTTCTACCTCTGGCTGTTTTTCCTGTCCTTCATTTCTGCATTTCAATTTGAGCATTTTCTGAAAAACTAAAGGTTGCTGAAAGACTTTGCTGAAATTTTTTTAAAAAGCTGAAGGTGCGTTATTAAAGCTATGAAAGGCAAATAATAGCTAAAATCCAAACATGGCTAAACACTAGCTAGAAGTAGCAAAATACTCGCTAAAAGCTAAAAAGACACTAAATGCCAGCTGAAAATAGCAAAAGGTTACCTTAATAAATAGAAAATAGAAAAAGGCTAACTGTAGCAAAAATTAGCTAAAAGCAGGAGATCGGCTAGTTATTAGTAGCAAAAGGTAACCAAAATGTTTTTAAAACTTGTAAACCTGTTAATTTAGCTTGTGCTCTAGCTAAAAAATAGCAAAATGTGCTAATATTTTAACGTAGCCAAAGGTTGGCTACTAGTAACAAAAGGCTAACTACCAGCTAAAAGTAGCAAAAGACTAGCTAATGGCTTAAAGTAGAATAGGCCTGCTAATAGCAAATGTCTAGCTAAAATCTAAAAGTAGCTTAAATCTAAAAGTTGTAAGGTAGCTAAAGACTAAAAATAGAAAGAATCTAAATAAAAGCTTTATACAAGCTAAAGGCTAAATGTAACAAAAAACTAGCTAAAAGTAGCACAAGAAGACAAAAATAGAGCTTGTTTGCTCAAGTAATTCTCAGAGAACATTGTTTTAAAAGAATAAAAAAGATGTATTTCTATGAAAAACAAAATAAATAAAGTCAAATATTTAGAAAGTTCAAAGTTACAAAAAGCAACATACATCTGATTGAGCTGAACATTGTGACAGGAACAACTAAAATAGCCCAAAGTTTGCAGATGTAGTTTGATTGCAAACTGTGTGAATGCTGACTCAGCATTTCCACAGTAATAAGTTTTTAAAGCTGCAAACTGATGTTTTTGTTCCAGAAAGCAGCAGCAGAGCAGATGATAAATCAGGAGAGAGGAGTCCTGCTGGTTCTCAGAGCTCAGACCTGTAAGCATGTCATTTATTTCCTTTAGCATCTTTTATATCACTTTGTGGTGTCAGGTTTTGTGTTTCGGCTGAATTAATTCTACTATCTTGTATTTTGGTGTCAGTCCAAAGGAGGAGGTGATCGATGTTGATGCAGCAGATGTGGTGGGAGAAGATGAGCCTCAAGAACGTAAGAATTTCTTTTCTCAACCATATCAGCTTTTACTTTTTAATTGTCTGTCCACACGTCTCCATTTGTGTGGCTTCTTTAATCACGACTTTTTTACTCTCAGATCTGTTAAAAAAGAAGAAGAAACTGACCAAGCGGAAACCCAGTAAAGGTGCAGTTCCAGTTTTCTGTGAATGTGACGAGAACTCCTCCTGAACAGACCCAATTTAATATTAGATGTAGCAACAATCAGGTACAGAAACGGTTAAATACTTTGTTTTTTTTTCACACACAGACCCAGTTTTGTTTGAGGATTTTGGCTTTGCTGCTGCTCTGAGCAGCTCAACATCAGATCCAGGCCCAAAGAAGAAGAAAACTACAGAAAAGGCCAATGTTAAACCAGGTGAGTTTAACTCTGTTTCACATGCCTGCAGTCAGGTAAAAGGGGAGTAAATATGGTCTGTGTTCTGTTTAAGATGTGGAATCATCCATCATCGACAGCACGGAGGACTTATCTGTGAGAGCGACTCTCATCATCTGTCCTCTCTCTGTCCTCAGCAACTGGCTGGTGAGAACCCAACACACACACACACACACACACACCGGCACACGATGAGGATGTGTAACACTCTTCTTCCTTCTGATTGTGAGCAGGACCAGTTTGAGCAGCACGTCAGTTCTAACGTGAAGCCGAACGTCTATCTGTATTACGGCTCGGAGCGCAACAGGAACAAGAAGTTCCTGTCCTCTCAGGATGTGGTGATCACCACGTACAACGTCCTCTCTGCCGACTTTGGGGTGAGTAGATATGGGTCACGTCAGTGACTGGAAGAAAAAGAAATATGGAGGCAAACTGATGTAAACAGCATGAAGACCTACTGCTAAAAAAATCCTGTCCTGAAACTTTGTTTTATTTACCCAATTTACCTGCTGAGGCACGTTGAACATTGTGAGTTCTTACAAAAACTGAGATTTTCTTTCAGAATAAAAGTCCCCTGCATGGTATTAAATGGCTGAGGGTGGTCCTGGATGAAGGACACGTCGTAAGAAACCCAAACGCACAGATGAGCAAAGCTGTGCTGGAACTGAAAGCTCAGCGGCGCTGGATTCTTTCAGGTACTTGACTGCCTTTAAAATAAAAAAAACAATCTTTAGTTTCTTTGTGTGAAGAGGAGTGAAAATAATGAGAGGAATTAAGTCTTCTATGAAAAGACAGAGGCTGCTGAATGACTGCTGGAGTTTGTTTAATTAATTGTTCAAAATTCAAACAGAACAAAAGCTAAGATCAGCAAAACTAGAGCTAAATGCTTAAATCTGTAGAACTGGAGCTAAAAGCCAAATTTAACAAAACAGAATTCAAACAATAAAATTAACAAAATAATAGCCTAAAGCTTAAATTAGCAAAACAATAGCTAAAAGCTACAATTAGCAGAACTACAGCTAAAAAAGTTGTTACATGTTGAAAAAAATGTTAGAAAAAAGCTAAAATTACCAAAACATATCTGAAAGTGCAAGTAACCTAAAATGTACCTCAAAGCTAAAACCAGCAACACCTGAGCTAAAATCTAAAATCTGCAAAACTGGAGGTAAAAGCTGAATTTAGCAAAGCAGTAGCTAAAAGTGAAACTTTACTAAACAGTAGCCTAATAATATAATTAACAAAAGCATAGCTAAAAGCTAAAGTTAGTAACATAGTAGCTAAAAGCCTAAAATAAGAAAAATAGTAGCTAAAAGCATGAATTAGCAAAACTTTGCTAATTTGCTAAAATTACTAAAATGTATTTAAAAGCTTTGATTAACAAAAATATAGCTTAAAACTAAAATCAGAAAAACTGTTGCTAAAAGTTAAAATCTGCATAACTGGAACTAAAAGCTAATTTTAGCAAAATAGTATCTAAAAGCTAAACTTAACAAAACAGTAGCCAAACAACAAAATTAACAGAACTATAGCCAAAAGCCTAAATTAGTAAAACAGTAGCTAAAGGCTACAGTAAACAAAATAAAAGCCCCCTTTAGAAGAAAAACAGCTAAAAACAGAATGTTAGGAAAAATGTTGCTAAAACCTAAAATTATTAAAAACGTATCTAAGTTAAATTTAACAAAAATGTACCTTTTAAGCTAAAATTAGTAAAACCTTATCTAAAAGCTAGAGGTACCAATAGAGTAACTAATAGCTACAATTGATAAAGAAGGACAAAATAAAGCCCCTTTTATAAGTCAAATCTGCGTTATCGCCGCACAGACCTGTCCGGCTTTAATCCCCCCGGGTCATTCATAAGACCACAGGTGAAGGTGGGCAGGGCCCGCTCAC
>JARVJO010000173.1:191698-203151 GCA_031762555.1 Cynodonichthys magdalenae | reverse complement strand
TTCTATTTATGTTCAAATGATTTAACGGATTAGGAACTGATAATTGAATGTTTATCAAGTTATTTATTTAGCTATATCTTTTTCTTTTTTGTGATATAAGGTTGTTTGTTTGAAGTATTTCTGAAATTGATTTATTTATTAATTATAATTGTTAATTGTCTGAAATAAAAAAAAGTCATTCAGTCATTCATTTATTAGGGATAAAAATAAAGTATTTTTAATCTCATACAAAATGAATATAATGTGATGGATGTATGATAATACTTTGTGGTACAAATCATATATGTCGCTTCTGTGATGACGTGTGGTTGGTAAAAATTGTATAATTTGTGATTTTATGTTAGGGACTTGGATCGGACTGACATGGATCAAGGCCCACTTCTTGTCCTTGAGCCTTTTCAGGACACACGAATGCTCGAACAGCTGAACCTCAGCTAAAACGTTACAGTTTGCCTTAAAATCAGCACCACGTCATCTGGACAACAAACTCAACAATAAATGTTTTCTTGTTGTTCTTCAGGCCTCCAATGACTGGGCTTCAAAGAACCTCAGGGGGCCTGAGGAGTCATTAATGACCCTGGAGGGATGGGGGCAGGGGTGATTTACATGTGAGTCAACAGCTTTGCAGCTCTGTTCACACAATACTAGGAGATAGTTTGAGATTTAAAATAGTTTTTAAATATATTTCTCTACATTTGATGAACTCACCTAATGGTTGATTTCACCATCACTATAAAACGAGCAAAAGTAACCAAACATTGTAAAATGATAACTTTACTAACTCCTGCTCATTAGAGGTCAGGAAGTTTTACCTGCAATAAGACCAGTCCCAACCAGACCTGAGAGCCTCTCAGCTGTTCTTCAGCTTTTTTCAGGGTGGAATATTTCACTTTCCAGGTTGTTAAAATAACTCATAATGTTTTAACTTTTCTGACAATCTGATTTTACCAGTCCTATAGACCAGACAGACATCGGCCTCTTTCATAAGTCAAATCTGCGTTATCACCACACAGACCTGTCTGACTTTAATGCCCCCCGGATCATTCATAAGACCACAGGTGAAGGCGGGCAGGTCCTGCTCACATGAACGTGTTCATAAATGAAGCAGCAGCGCGAATCCAAAAGAGGTGTGGAGCAGAAATCAGTTGGGCTGAAGTGGAGCGATGTATTTATTGTGGGACAGACGTCTGCAGCCTCGTATCAAACAAAACAAACTGAATTAACTTACTTTAGTGATTCTGTGGCGGTTTCATATTTTTAAACTAATTACAAAGTTGCTGTTTCGTGTCATTTTTAATATTTTCTCTGTAATAAATCTGTTTGTTGGTTAGATCCTGTGGTCACTCACTGATGTCATCAGCTCATTATCATTTTCTGAGCGCAGATCTGTGGGTTGCTTTTTCACAAGTGGGTCAACCGGGCTCGGGTCCGGCTCTGACACTACCTCTGCTCGCAGCTCAGGGGCGTATCAGAGGCGGGTTTATTTTACTCGCCTCTCCGCCTTCGTGTGTTTTTTTAATGCTCGGAGGAGGATAGAACACGCATCAGACCTGGACTGAGCCGTCTTATGAAAGAGGCTTAAGTATGCAGCTGATGTAGATTTCAGGAAAAGAAATGCTGAAATTATTATTTTTTTCTTTTGGAGGGGTCAGGTTGCTGTTAATCTGAACATGGAATAGTAAAATGATCTGATGTTTTGTGATTTTGACTACATCTGATTCTAGATCACAAATATTCCATAAACACATCATTCAATACACAGGTGGTTAAATGGAAAACATCAGGTTACAGTTGCTGTGATTCCTGTCAGGTACTCCTATCCAGAACAGTGTGAAGGACCTGTGGATGCTGCTGGCCTTCCTGCGTCTGAAGCCCTTCGATGTTCGGGAGTGGTGGAACAGAGTGATCCAGAGACCCGTCACACAAGGAGACAGAGAAGGCCTTCAGTGAGCGTTCACTCACAAATTTACTGCTGTACTCCTGCACTGCCTCAAAAATACTCCAGAGGGCGCTGTTGTATGAATGAAACCTTCAGTCGTCTTGAGTCTATAAGTTTTTTTTCTATTTTGTAACTAATCAAAGGCATTTTTATTCCACCTGTTCCTGCTAAATTATTAACACCACCCGAGTACCATGAGTGTGAGTGAGAATATATAGGTGCTGCATAAAATGTGAAGAAGTATATAAAGTGTATATGACTGGGTGAAAGAGAAACTCTGCAAAACTTTTGTAGATTCTTTTTTTAAAGTTGGACCACTTGATGCTGTGCACAGAAACCTCCAGAACCTGGTGAGGTGCATCACCCTGCGGCGGACCAAGAGCAGCGAGCTAAACGGCCGCCGACTGGTGTCGCTGCCTGAGAAGTCGGTGTTTGTGGAGCAGGTGGAGCTCAGCCCGCAGGAGAGGGAGGAGTACGAGCTGGCACGTACCGAGGGCAGACGTACTATCGGCAGGTAAGGGATGGGCCCAGTGTGGCTGAACATGTGCAAGTATGTCTGAGATTGACTGTTGGAGGAGAGGAGACTGTGTTGTACTAACAGCTTTTATGTATAAATATTTGTGTATTTTGCAGATACGTAGCTGAAGGGTCAGTCTTGAGGAACTACGCTGATGTTCTTGCCATCCTGATGAGGCTCCGCCAGCACTGCTGCCACCCTGACCTGCTGCCAAACACATCATCAGATTTAGGTCAAATAAATCTGTTTTTTGTTGTTTTTGTTGTCATGTCAAATTTTAGCCCAATGTCTGTAAAACGGAGAATTATTACTGTTTTTGTGTTTGTCAATTTTGATTAGCTGTGGCAGCTACTCCAAAAGTTAAGCAGGTGTAGATTTTTAATTATTAATTTATTAATTTCTGGAAGTTTAGTTGTTCATTGTGTGGGATTTCACTATGATGTTATCAGTTTGTTATTTTTACACCCATTAGGTCAACAGCTTGGATATTTTGTACCTTTTCTGCATATTTAGTCTTTTTTAACACCAGTGTAAATCGAGTGCGGTGTTTAATTGTTTTAGGAGTTTCAGTACAAAACCTGTTTGCTCTTTTTTGGATCTACCTAACAGACTAATATTTCCCTTTCCCGTGCCCCCTTCCTGGCTCTGCATGCAGGCACGGCAGCGACGCCCGCAGAGCTGCGGGAGCGTCTGATAGAAAAGCTGCGGTTGGTGTTGGCCAGCGGCTCCGACGAGGAGTGCTCCGTGTGCCTGGACTCCATCAATCTGCCCGTCATCACGCACTGCGCCCACGTTTACTGCCGACCCTGCATCGCCCAAGTCATCAGCAACGAGCAGGTGCACCTTAACCTCGCAGCATCATGGTTTTTTTTTTCTTTTTAACTTTGCACAAATGCTTTTTTTTTTTTTTTTCTGTTTGATGAAAAGGAGAGGGCTCGGTGTCCTCTCTGTCGAAGTGAGATCAAGACCAGTGAGCTGGTGGAGTTTCCACCAGAGGAGATGGAAGAGGACAAAAGTACGAGCTCCGAGAGGTGGAGGACAAGCTCAAAGGTATTCACTGCGTGATCTGAGACCAGTGGATAAAACATAAAGGTTTCTCTGCAGAGTAATAACATATGGAATGAAACATTGAAACCATAAAGGGAAAATTAAAGTTGCACTTTACAGATCTTTTTGTTTTTGGTGTGTTTGAGACCTTTTAACCCTCTGCATCTCAGCTCATTTTTTTATATTCCAAGTAAAGTCTACAAAGTATTAACTTTAATGTGTAATCTGCGTTTCTGCAGGTGAAGGCTCTGATGGGAGGCCTGCTCCGTCTGCGATCAGAGGACAGCAATGTTAAATCTCTGGTTGTCTCACAGTTTACACGCTTCCTCACCATCCTGGAGACTCCACTCAGGTAACACACTCACACTCTGGACTTGTATTTGTAGTTGTTTTTTATTTTATTTTGTTAGCAGAACTGTTGATTTCTTTATCTGGTTATTTGTTAGAAGTTGATTTTCCTACATGTATTCGCTTGACTTGTATAAACAGAGTGTACACAGTGCATGGAGGATACTACTATTATTAAAATTACAGTGAGGAAAATAAGTATTTGAACACCCTGCGACTTTGCAAGTTCTCCCACTTAGAAATCATGGAGGGGTCTTAAATTTTCATCTTAGATTCATGTCCACTGTGAGAGACATAATTTAAAAAAAAATCTGTAAATTACAATATATGATTTTTAAAAATAATTTGTGTTACTGCTGCAAATAAGTATTTGAACACCTGCCAATCAGCAAAATTTCTGGCCCTTAAAGACCTGTTAGTCCACCTCTAAAAAGTCCACCTCCACTTATTCTAAATTAGAAGCACCTGTTTGAGGTCATTAGCTGCATACAGACACCTGTCCACCTCACACAATCAGTAAGACTCCAACTACTAACATGGCTAAAACGATTTTATTTTTTTTACAAAATATCCGTATAACTTAATCTACTTATTCTGTGATGTTTTACTACAAAGTAAAACGAGTAGATATGAATGATTGTATGAAACGCTGCTCAGACACAACAGATTGAAGAAGCTCCACTTTAAACCCGGTCAGGATCAGGTTAGTTTCAAAGGAAACATATGTGCCTCCTCTTTTGTGCAATTGAAGCAAGGATTAATTCATCCAGAATAACACAAAAATCTCAACCTATCTAAGTTTAGTGCAAAAGTCCATAGAATGACTGAGAATCTTCACCAACTCCTTGTTTGACAACTTTAAACATCCCACTGCAGACTTCCAAAATATCAGAAAGATACAAATAAGACTACAGAGTATTTGTCTTCTAATCCTAGTTTTCTGAAAATTAACTAGTTTTTTTCCCCTAGATTTCTTTTTTATAATTCCTGCTCGTCTCTTTGGTCTCCACCAGAGAGCACGGCTTCAGTTTTGTGCGTCTCGACGGCTCAATGAACCAAAAGAAGAGAACTCGTGTTATTCAGGAGTTTCAGAGCTCTGCGGCGGGCGGCCCTACAATCATGCTGCTGTCACTCAAAGCTGGAGGGGTGGGGCTTAACTTGACCGCCGCCTCTCGTGTTTTCCTCATGGACCCTGTAAGTACATGTATCTCTGTAGACACAAAACATGTTGTCATGTAAAATGATCAGTTTGTATCAGATCAGATAAACGTTTTTGTGTGTGTGTTTTGGTTTGTAGTTTTTTAAATCAAAGGCACACAGTAAGGTCTTTGACAAACACCAGATGTTTCAGTGTCAAGTAATATTTTAGCAAAAAATAAATATTTTGAGTTGAGTAGTGACAGTGTTTTTCAAAACTATTACTGTCAACTTTAAAAAAAAAAAAAAAACCAACTAAAGTAGGCCTATGTGTATGAGAAGGTGATTCTTTAATTATCATGTTAATGAATCATCAGGATTTTAGATTTTAAATGTACATTTTTTGTGTCTGAGGCGTGGAACCCGGCTACTGAGGAGCAGTGTATTGATCGGTGCCATCGTTTGGGCCAGGAGAGGAACGTTGTCGTCACCAAGGTCAGAACCACACCAATGACGATGTATTTTTGCTGCAACTGTAAGGGAACCTTGGTTAATGTACTTTTTAAAACTAGAAAGTCATCATTCTTTCATAAGACATTTTAGATTCTAGATAAAACAAAGTGTAGACAGTTGTTTTGCATCATCTGTTAGCTCTCAGTTTATATGTTGGGGTCACTCAACTACTACCACACCCAGTTTTAGCCCAATATCTGTCAAACTGACTGAGAACATCAAACAGGGCAACAGTTCCCAGCTGACAAAACAACTATTTGAGTAATAGAACCACACAGGTGGGAATTCACAAAAACTACAGCTCTAGAATTACAGAAATGAAACGGATGTCAAGGCTGTGACTGTTTTGAGAAAACCTTTTATTTAGCAAGTCTTCTTTAGATGTTTCTGCAACTCGCACAAGGGAACCGAGAACATTTAACTTCCTCTTTGTCCGGTGCTGCAGTACATCGTGAAGAACTCGGTGGAGGAGAACATGGTGAAGATCCAAAAGAAGAAGCAGGACCTGGTGGAGAAGGCGTTCGGCTCAGCTAATGCAGACAGGAAAACGTCTCGCATTGATGACATCAGAGCTTTGCTTGAGCTGTAGAGGCCCGGCAGCGGCTCGGTACTGGTTCTGCTGTACGCTGCTTTGTCTGCCAACGCCTAGCAATGTTTGTCTGGATGTGTGATTTTAAATAAAGGTGTTTTAAACAGCAGAGAGGAACGGTTTGTTTTGCTCTTCCTGCTGCATCAGTGTTTTGACAAAATGCTGACCACTAACATTCCTAATTACTGCATTCAGCTTGGACTTTCAGAAGATTTGGAAGTACACATTTTTAAAAGGATTATCCGGTAAAGCACCAGTTTTTGATTTAAAGCAGAATGAATGAGACTGAAGGGTGGACAACTGTTTTGTTGCCAGAGGGACCTGCTGACCTCGTTAAAACAATCGAAGGGTGACGTGTCGGACTGGATAAATACCGTTACAGGCAGTTCTACTGGAAGACACTATTTTATTTAATTGTTTTATATAGGTTTTATATATAAGCAATTTGAAATTGTCCGTTTAAACATCTGTCTCATCACAATTTTCCCATATTCTGTTTTTTTTAATATCTAACAAATCCTCTGTTTCTGCAAGCAAACCATCTGTCAGTTTTAATCTTGATTATTTTTACTTGTCTCAAAATTTATAGAGAAGTTGCTCATTTTTATTTCATCTTTTAAGATACACCCATTTGTTCTAATGTGTCAAAGATCTATGAAATGGCTTCAAAATCGTTTTATGATTCAATCCAATAAACCAACATACAGAATAAAGGCCACATCTGCAGTGCCTATTTTTTAAAACCTTGTAGCTCACCCTACTCATCACTTCAAACTCAGGTCCTCTATCAGAGGTCTGGGCAGTTTAGGGTTCTGTTCAGTATCTTAGCTTTTCTTAGGATTGGAGATCATGGAACCAAGTGTTCCATTGGGATTACTGACTCTCCACAACTTCTGTATTTCCTATTTCTGCTCTTGGTGCTTCTCCCTGATGTTAGTCACTTAGGATAGCTACATCTATCACCACTTCCTTCATCTCTTGATGGTTGAGCACCAGTGTCCGGTTACTTAACCATCACCTGTTTACCAGTCTGGATCTGGAAGTCCCACAGTATCTTAGCTCCATCATTCTCCACCACTCTTGGTGGAGTTTCCCACAGACTGTGGCACCTTCAGTTTATACTCGGCACAGACGTTCCTGTATATTATTAGTCACTTGGTTGTGGTGCTCCATGTATGCTTTGCATGGGGGAAAAAAAAAACACTAATGCAAGACAGACTTGCTTTGATAATTTGTTAAAAGTTTGTGAACCTTTACCTTAAATATGCTCTAAATATTTTTGAGTCATAATTTAATTTTTGTGCACAATGAGATTTATTGCGATTAATCTAAAAAATATTGAAATTATTTAATTACAGCTTTTGATTTATGCCCAACACACTTCCCATTCAATGTTTTATAATTTCAGTGCTGTCATAAATCTGTTATGGTCACTATAAACTAGCCTTCTTTACAAAAAAAAAAATTTTAAACTAACCCAATAATGCAGAATGAACCCAAAGTAAATGCAGAAATTCAAAATTGTCAATAGTCACAAACACAAAAATGACTATAACTCAGTTTCAGAGATACGGAGTCATTTACAACATACTGAAAGTTTACCACAAAAACAAAATGAACACAATGTGTGCATAGATCCTTTTTCACAGGTTTATTAGCTCTTAGGATGTACAGTTAACATGGGGACAAAAGTGCAATAAATGATGCAACTATAATTCTGATTCACCTACACTCACACACACAAACTGCATTTGGACTTTAATTTCATGTGCTTCTTGCAGGAGTGTGTTAAACGGATGGAGAAACAGATTACAATTTCAACAGCACTCAGGCGGCTTGAAGGGTGCTGCCAGTAATAAGGGAGGGTTTACAGCAAATAGTTCCTAGCAGCAGTTACAGTAAGTGAGGTTGTGTAAACTGAATGGGCAATAAGGCAGCAGATTACAGACAGGATGTGATGAAACCCGAGTCATGGCACAAACACCGATGGGTCTGGTGGAGACGTACATGCAGGACGAGATATCTGGGGGGGGGGTGTTAAATGTTGAGTCCCACAAGACAAAAAAAGCACTATTATAGACCCATGTTTTAAACTCTGTGCCATGCAAATACAAAATAAGGAGCTGCAGTCACAGGAACTCTATGCCTTCCTGAGGTGGACGTGGTCACAGCATCAGAGCTAAAGGAACAGAGGACAGAAGGTCAGAAAGACCGACTGCAACTAGGATTAAAAGTTGTGGAAAACTCGGGACTCATTTAGCCAGAGGCCTGACCTTTGCTGCTGCTGAGATTTTCCACAGGTTAGGAAGATTCAGGACTTTATTTCCATCAGATTCACAAGAAAAATAAAAGTAGATGATACATCAGGATGTGATTACACAAGTCGAACTGTTAAGGGAATTGTTTACTGTATACTATCCCACCACAACCAGCCAGCTAGCTTAGATTAGCATAAAATTAATTTAAACATTTCATCTACTGTATGAATGAAAACAGATGCTACTTTGTAAAAAAGTGACTTTAGGAAGAGCAAACATGGAGACTCTGGGATTTTTTTTTTATCAGGCTCAGCTTTCTCACACTAGCAACTGACCAGCTAACAAACATTTGGGTGAAAACATGATAAATTTGAGAAATTCTAGATTGGAATTGATTGATTCACTGCAGGGAAATGTTTTATAGTTATGTTAGAGTAACAACTAAAGTGCTATAAAACAGAGTTTGTTATTCTTTGACTGTTGTGTGGGGAAAACATTAGGGCCACAGAGGGGGGAAAAAAATTAATTCTGACTTTGATCTCAGATTTCTGTTTAAAACAAAAAAAAAAATCTAAATTTCTATGATCTCAGAATTCTAAGAGAAAATGAGTCAGAATTTCGACATTTTCTTAGAATTCTGAGATCAAAGTAAGTTGGTTTTTTTTCCTTAGAAAACCTTACACACACTTTTTTTCTGCAGCTATTAATATATTTTTACTTTTCTAACGAACTACAGTCATTTAGTTGAACAAGTACAAAGTGTGGTTCATTTTCCCGCCGCAGTAGAACTCACAGAACTTGTTCATTCCTTCACAATAACAGCCTCAATTACATCCACTTAGTGTTGACTTTTAAATTATCTCATAATTCCTGGTGATCTAGGCTACAGTATGCATTTTACAGAAAAACAATTTTTTTCATTAACTTTTGACGTTTGAAGACAACAGAACTAGGTTAGTGTATGTTTTTGAGACTCTTATTGTGAAAGATTGAAATGAGAATAATAAACTACACCTCAGATTGCCTCAGCTAAAATTGTGTTATTTTGTACTTAACCCAGTAAAAGTGCACCCATAACGGTCGGATAGAAAAATAAACTAGAAGCACTTGAAGAGTGCACAACTCCACCAAGACCTGTCGATAAGATTGTAACTTTTTTCTGTCAAAAATGTTAACACATTTTGTCAATATTTACTCTTCAATCTCAATATTTATATATTTATCTCAAAACCTTGAGGAAAAAAAACCAAAACTATTCTTCGGAGTGGCTCCAAACCCTGTTGTAGTACTGAGATCAAAAACAGAGCTACATTTCCCCAAGTTCGCTAGCTGTTGGTGGGCATCTTCTTACAACACAGACGTCCAACGGTGAGCAAGAAAACTGTTTCCTAACATGTAAAACAACTATAGCGTGCACAGGAACGTCTTCAAACTTCTAGTCTTTATACCCTGACCAAGTGCAGAGAATAAACGCCACTCATCCATCCAGTGTCCTGCTAATAAAGCTCTGTAAAGCTGAATGCTAGTGACTCCCTCCCACACACACACACACACACACAACCTCACACATCAACTGGTGTCAGTCACACTCCACCAGCCACCCACTACTTGAGGAAGGAGTTAAGTTTTTGTTCGATGTGGAAGAAGGAGTCGTCGCCCATGTAGTCTATCTGGCCTGCTTCCCAGCGCTGCTTCCTCTCCTCTGAGGAAATCTTCTGAGAGGGGGGAGGAGGAGGGGGCTGTGGCTGCTCCCTCACGTCCTCATGAAGTTTATCCTGACAGAGAGGGGAGAGAATGAATGAGTCATTTAAGAAACAAGACCAACGCTTTAAAAGGAAAGGTTTCCCTCTGTTCAGTTCTCCCTCTGCACCAGGAGCCTTTTTGCTGTTTCACACATTCAGAGCAGATATTTCAACACCGCGTTACAAACAAGGCCTTCAAGCAACACTTTTATAGCACAATTCTAGACCATTCCAGACACAACGTAGTACCGAAAAACTAAAAGAAATACTTTTGTTGTATTAATGTTTCATTTTACAAGATAAAAATTGTATAAAAAATGCATTTATAATTGATTTCGATAAGGTCAAAAGGAACATTTGAGGGTAGAAGGTAGTTTATGGCAGAGTTTGAAACAATCCTAAGTTAAGACATATTTTTTAGGATTTCTCAGGATTAATCATGTTTATGGATCATACAGAATAAATAAACATACAGCTTCTGAGGTAGAGGGAAGAAGAATATCCAGAAATGTTTATCTGCCAATTTGAGGAACGGGTCCGGTGGATCCTTCTTAACCCACCCTATCCTAGTGTATGTCCTGTTGCCTAGCAACCATGATGCTAAACAGAAGCAAAAATGGATCAAAAATTATAAAATAAAAAAATTAGCTTAAAAGGCAATACTTGAACTAAGGGACCCACCATTTGTGCTCTTTTATTTCACCATATGAGCACGTTTCATTTCTGACAAGAATGATATTAAACATGTTTATGCAAGTGATAAAGACTTTAACACCACAACCGCTTTAAATATTTATACTGCCAGATTTTTTATTTAAAACTGTATTCTATTCTCTCGCTTCATCCGCCATTACAAGCAAAATTAAATTTCCAGTAGTGTTGTTTTCCGTTCACGACTGATTCGTTCAAATGAACTGATCTTGAGTGAACGAACCGAATCAAATCACTTCATTCACTGATTCGTTCAGCTCTCAGTACAGTTGAACTCACCAACAATGAAGCCCACCACTGCCCCTCATGGTCTGGAGTGAAACCTGCCATTTGTAAATCTTGAATCAATAAAAACTAAAAATAAAATAAACTATAATTTCTCCTCTATCTCCACCTGTCTGTTTAATGAGAGGGGTCGACAGGAAGCCACTGTGTTCGTTTGTTTACATGTAGCAACTAGCAACATTAGCCGTTAGCTCGGACAAACATGCTAATATGCTACATGCATTAAACAAGTATAAAAAGAGAAAATAAACAAATTACACTCGTTTTTATTCTGCCTCCTCTCTTCTTACTCTGTCTGTTAAATAATGGGGATGGTGCTTGTGTACATTTGATTACAGCTCAACATTAGCTGTTAGCTTAGAGAAAC
>JARVJO010000173.1:115528-125660 GCA_031762555.1 Cynodonichthys magdalenae | reverse complement strand
GTTTATTTTCTATATAAACAGCATTTTAATAACAACTAAAGGTGACATAGTTACTTTATTATGGTATAGAATTAAAATATATGCCTGACAAACACATAATATTGCCCCTGTAAAAAATTATTTTGAACAATCCTCTGAATGTAGTTTTGGCCCCATGATTAGAAGACTGACACGATTAAAAAAAATGTAAATAATCTGTGTTTGGTGTATTCTTTAATTTTTTCGTTTCAAAATAAAAGCGCAAAAAGAAAACAACCGTGTTGTTTTTGTTTTTCCTTTTTAAAACCTAATTATAAGCATTTTAAGTCAAACTAATTAAAAATCCAGTGTTTGATTTTTTTGTTTTAGCTATTTAAAACCAAAATAAAAAATACAGATATTTTAATATGTAGTGTTTCCAGAAATGATGGAAGTCGCCAAAGAATAAGCGACTGGCTGGAAGATCATTTAAAAACAATGAACGAACCATACATGAATTGTAAATGTATTTAATTGAAGATTAATGTTTCTGAATGTGTTTGTTTGTTTTAAGGTGGACGGTAATGTCACCATCCTCAGTATGACCGTTCACTTCAAGCAGCTTAAACGTCTGGTGGAAGAGCCGACATTCAGCCAGATCCTGATCCCGCTGCAGTCCGTCCTCATTCCAACGCTCCCCTCTACTGGAGGGGCCAACACGCAGCACGATGCCTTCCCTGGACACTGGGCGTACCTGGATTGCTTTGAAGACTCTGTAAGAGAAAGAAGGAGTTAAGATGTTTAGCATCTGGGAAAAGCTGTGTCTCAAGAATAATGTGTTTTAGCTCAGTTCAGTTCAGTGTTTTTGTTTTCCAGAGAAACACCTTGATATGTAAAGTATGTGTTTATGTATAAGTGCTTTTTGTGTGGTTGTCCAGGTGGAGATTTTGGCGTCTTTACAGAAACCTAAGAAGATAAGTCTGAAGGGCTCGGATGGGCAGAGTTACACCATGATGTGTAAACCTAAAGATGATCTGAGGAAAGACTGCAGGCTCATGGAGTTCAACTGTCTCATCAACAAGGTGTGCAAGACTCTAATCAATCTATTATTATTTTTATATTATAATCTACTACTCTGGATTTAAAAATGCATTTTATATACAGTTAATAGTGGTGTAAAAGTCCTTGTATTCGTACCAAACCATCACAGCACAGATGTTGGGCACGAGTACAGAGACGAACATGACAAATTCAGCACTAACAGGTTATCATCGCTCCCATTTTAACGGTTTATTTATCTGAAGAGATTCTACAAAAACATTTTACATTAAAAACACCTGAATGGTTCAGAAACAAAAACACAGAAGTTTGAAGACTTTCCTGCTTGTTTATTCAAAATCAGTTTTGTGGAAATGTTTTGCATTTGCAGAGGGATCATGGACTTAAGCAGCAGAGGGAGGTGAGAAGTGCAAGTATGGCAAGCACTTGTGTCATATAACTCATGCTTTAAAACTGATATCAGGGATTGTTTTTCCACACTAGCACTCACTCACCGAGAGGTTTGGTGTGAGTGTTTCACCTTTTATTCATTTTTTATTTTCACATTGGGAGATGACGTTCACTTATTTAATGTTAATCAAGTTGAGGTTGAAACAATTAAAGCAAAAAGTCCTCAAATAATTTTTCTTGTACGCTCAAGACATTAATACTTTTCTGGAATTTATTAAACCTTCTTTTTGACACATGGACCCTGTTTATATTGAAATTAAATGAGAAGTTAAGCACACTGTTGTACTCTTAATATTTAATTCACCATGAATTATCTCCTAAGGTTTAACTATGGGATTACCTGAAAGATCCTTGGAATGCCATTTACGGGTTAGAGGCTAGATTTAGGACTAAGTTGTGAATTGAGGTTAGGGTTATGGTTTGGTATGTCGGATGGTTTAGTGTAGAAGTCAGGTTTAGGCTACTGAAATAACTGGAAATCCTATTAAATATATAAACTTTTGTGTGCATGCAGTGCCTTCGTAAAGATGCGGAGTCGAGGAGAAGGGAACTCCACATTCGCACCTACGCTGTGATTCCCCTCAACGAGGAGTGTGGCATCATCGAATGGGTCAACAACACCGCTGGACTGCGACACATCCTCACCAAGCTGTACAAAGAGAGAGGTGCGCTCACATGTGAGGGAAGTGGAAATGAATGTGGTGAAAAGTGGAACAACTTACCTGTGACCTTTCTTTCTCTAAGGTATCTACCTGTCGGGTAAAGAGCTGAGGAAGCTCATCCTGCCCAAGTCGGCTCCCTTTGAGGAGAAACTACGGATCCACAAAGAGGTGCTGTGTGCTCGACATCGTCCTGTCTTCTACGAGTGGTTCCTCCGAACATTTCCTGATCCAACATCCTGGTACGTTACAACTCTTCAACATTTACCTAAATTGCTGGGTTGCGGTCACGTGACCTGGATGAAGCACGAATGTCAGATGGGGGGCAGGAAGTGATTTGCTCTGGTTCAAAACAGAGAAATGGATCACAGCGGGTACGCTAATGCCCTAAATGAGCTGGCACAGACGAGATATCATGAAACAATACACGTATATTTAGAAACTGGTCCATATTGTCTTAATAAAAAAGACTTGTCATAATCTGGAGGATTTACCCACATCGAGGCAACTGGTGCTGCATATTTGCGAGCCAGATGAAAGGTTTCAAAAGCCTCAAGGCTACAATTATTTAGTTTCAGGTTGGGTCAAACATTTAGGATCCAAAGAAGCTTTAAATATCAACGACTTGTTGCTACCCGGGTGAGTGGTGACTTGTGCTATTTTACGTAATAACAATGCTATCGCTAACGCTAACAAGTTAACCCCCGTTATTTCTATGCGCTTGAATCTACTTGTAAATAATTTATTTAGCTTCTGTAAACCCAAATTCAAGTAACTGTTCAATAAAATATCTGAAAATATGATTTAAACAATATGATTCTTACTTGTTAGAAAGTGGTCAAACTCTTGCGTTGTTTCTTCTCTGCACCTCCTGCTTTTAGCTGTAGATTGTTGATCCACTTTTGTCGTCTTTTTTTCTGTAAGTTTTTTTTAATTAACTCCCTTGTGACACTACTATCAGAACACAAAAAATCCTTATATTTCTCCCGATTAGAGCAGCTGCAACAACCGTACACGGCACAGAATTTAGGCATTTTGACGCTGAATCAGCAGAAGGAAACAGGGCTGCGTTTACTTCCTGCCCCCCGTCTGCATTTCATGACATCGATACTACGTCATCTGCAACCCAGCAATAGGAGCAACTGATCCAATTTAATGCATGCTATTATTTTAGAGAAGCTGTTTCGCTCGTGTTTGTTTGTTTTTTTGTTTTGTACATGTATGTGCACATTAACAGGTACAGCAGTCGCTCAGCGTACTGCCGCTCCACGGCCGTCATGTCCATGGTGGGCTACATCCTGGGTCTGGGAGATCGCCACGGAGAAAACATTCTCTTTGACTCGTTCACTGGAGATTGTGTTCACGTCGACTTCAACTGCCTCTTCAACAAGGTTTGTCTTCATCTCTACAATAAAACGTGTTATAAAAAACAACATTAAATTGTAAAATAGTTTTAATTCAATAGTTACAAACCCCTTTTAAATTTGTACTTCTCTTGTGCTCTTCTTTTTGTCCAATAGGGGGAGACATTTGACGTGCCAGAAGTGGTTCCGTTCCGCCTGACCCAAAACATGGTTCATGCTATGGGGCCCATGGGCACAGAGGGTCTGTTCAGGCAGGCCTGTGAGGTCACACTAAGACTGATGAGAGATCAGAGAGAGCCGCTCATGAGGTAAACTTAAAAAACTACATTGTTAGAAATAATGTTTTTTTATTACTATACCAAAACTTAAAGTCTTCAATGTTTACTTAGGAATAAAACTGTTCACAAGTCAATCATCCTGTATGTTTTTTTTTTTTTAAGTGTGCTTAAAACCTTCCTTCACGACCCTCTGGTTGAGTGGAGCAAACAAGGTAAAGGACTATCAAAAACTCCAGCCAATGAGACGGGAGAGATCGTTAATGAAAAGGTGTGTGCCGCCTTGGATTTCATCCTTTGAATTTCCAAACAAGCAAAATTGCCTGAACCTAAAAGTGTGACATGTTTTGCTGTATTTTTCTCTCCTCCAGGCGAAAACACACGTGTGTGACATTGACCAGCGTCTCCAGGGGGTGATAAAGAGCAGGAATAAAGTGCTGGGGCTGCCTCTGTCAATAGAGGGACACGTGCATTACCTAATCCAAGAAGCCACAGATGAAAAACTGCTCTGTCAGATGTATTTGGGCTGGGGTCCTTACCTTTAAAGAACCCCCACCTCTCCTTGTAACTCCTGCACTTTGGACTGTTGAAAGAAAAGAGAAACAATGGGTCAGAATTTTTTCCCCTGAAGTTTCCAACGTTTTGAATTTTCAAATGTTCAGGACATGTTTGATACATGTGACTGTTTTTCTTTAATAAAAATATGTTTGTAATTGTGTGGGTATGTCTTTAAATCCTTAAACACTCCTTAGATCCACAGAAGCAGCACACTGTCAGCTGATTATTTTTAATCTCTGCTCTGCTTACACTGTGTGGCTCAATCAGCTCCATGTTTGTTTTTTCCCCTCGATGGTTAGGAAGCTGATGAAGGATGAACGGACCAGTTTAAAGTAGGTGCCGTGCTGTAGTTTGTCATGCAGCCATGGGTTCAGACACTCAGAAAGTGACTGTTTTTGTTATTATGACTCTACTTGTTTTTATCAATGCATGGCTGTTTTTCCAACTAACTTTCCAGTAGTCGCCTAATGCAAGTTTCAGGCCAACCAATGATTGCTAAAATGGGTACTGACTAGGTATAGCCTGTTTTTTATTCTTTTTAAAATTCTTATCTTTCAGATTCTTTACCATAAACAGATTAAAGTTCTATTTTGTCCTATTAATGATTAAGATCGAAAGAATGTAATACAATCAATAGAGGTGTTTGTGTGTCCATAAAGTTGCAGAGATTATGCTTTTATTTTGGAAATCGCGAGTCGGAAGTCAGTCTGACGTACGATGTTTTTTTGAGATTTATGTAGTAAGATATTTATTTTAAACACTTTACTGCGTAAATGTATGTACATGTTTTACTTTTTACCAAGTTAAGCGTTTAAAATCAGAGTTAGTGAGGCTGACCGTGTGGCTGCTCGCTCGGTGTGAACATGCCGGGGTTAGCTGGCTGCCGGTGGCCGCTCGGGTCGATGTGAGCTCGGTTAGCTCCGTCCTTCGGGGCCGGTGTTCTAGATGGATCTGACGCGGTTGGCTGTGGATGCTGGTCAGTTCATTAACCGGGCTGTTCAGGTAATGAATATTTATTAAATAAAAACATTCAAACGTAAGAAATGATTTTCTAAAAAAAAAAAAAAAAAAGCTTAGAGGTTAAGCTAACGGTAATTCTCTCCAGTACACAGGAGAGAGTCTCGGCCAGGCGGAGAAAACTGGGTTGGACCCGGAGCTGGAGGAGCTCCTGGCCCGGGTAGACTCCACCAAGACCTGGACGGACCAGATAATCTCACAGACTGAGATTTTACTACAGCCTAGTCTGGGTGAGACTGAGTAAACTCGTTTAGTAGTAGCTAGTTTATACATTTAATATTATACTAACATAATTAAATATAATAATGAATTGGTCTGACTTTCCAAATTCCCATAATGTTTGTAGTAAAAGTAGAAACATAAACTGTAAAACAAAGTTAAATAAACATTAAAAAGATACTCAGAAGATACTAATAACTGTACAGTCCGTCAATTAAAATATTGACTTCAGCACCATGGACAGGGCCTCAATTTAACAGGTCTGTCAGAGTCTGGTCAGATTAGTAGATTTATTTGTTTTTAGCCACTTGTTAAAGTAAGAAGGGCCCCCTAAAAGTCACTAAAATAACTTGAAACAGATAAAAGTACAATACAATACAACTTTATTTATAAAGCACCTAAAAAAACAACACAGTTGGTTAAAGTACTATACACTAAAAAAACACATAAAATCCATTAAATCAATTAAAACAAAACAAAATAATGAGCCATTAAAATCATAAAGCCAAGGAGAAAAAATGCTTTGTGAAAGAATTATAGATCAGCAGAAAGATTTTAAAAATAAATTAATGAAACTGACTTTGACAGAAAAAAAACAATAATATACCTTGAAGATTAAAACTAATTGGACCATAAAGACATGTTAAAGCAAGTGTCAAACATCCAAGACCAGTGGGCCAAATCTGGCCTTTGTTATCATTTTATTCTGCCCCAAAGGTAATAGTTTAAATGTGAAATAGTTTTACAGTTTTGCTTTATTTCACTTTATTTAGTGTAATGTTCTCATAACAGCTGTCATGTGATTGAATTTTTAACTAATCTTTGATTTTGGTGTGGAAAGCAACAGAGAATTTTCTTTATCTGTATTCTCTTCTTATTTTAAAGTCAAATAATTGAAATTTTAGTGAATATTCTGTTTTTTACCAAATTTTCTAGATTGTGAGAAAATATGTCTCTCAGAAATAATAAATCAAAAGGTTGTTGAGAGTGAAAGGTAAAAGAAATGGATACTAGTCTTTCTAAATCTAATATTTTTTTATCTGTTAGGTAATGTATTTTCTAAATGCTACATTTCTTATGTAACATTTTCCAATAAATATTACTGGAACAGACATTGGTCCTTGGCTTGGACCAGGTTTTGAATTTTGGCCCCTTGGTGTAACTGAACCCAGTCAGTCAGTATTACAGATTTTTTGTGAAGATTACGAAGTTATGAGGTTTAAGATACAGCTCGAAGGAGCTGACGTGTGTGTGTGTAGACAACCTTCCTGGATGACTAATAATTCAACTGGTAACCAAAGAGCATCCAGTCAGAACTACAATGGAAGTGGGCCAGATCAAAGCATGTCCAAGTGATAGAGTAGTCCAGTCAAAGTCCATACCTAAATCCAACTGGGACTCTGTGGACTCAAGATTTAAAAACCTGCTGCTCAGCGATGCTCTGATTTGTAGAGAAGTATGAGCAAAAACTGCAAAGCTGCTAGAGACAAACCCCAAAGGATCTGCTGCTGTAATTACCATGAAAGGTTCTGTAAATAATGATTTAGTCACATATTTTGCCCTCAGACACACAGACCTGTGAACATTCAGCACACATTTATAGCTTCTTCAATCCTCTGCTGTGCTTGAACTCTCCAGTAAAAACACACATCCAACATGGCTGCTGGCTCTGACCATTACTGACTTGTCAGATAAATAGTTTGGATTTATTTTTCTTCTTTTAATCAAATTTCTTCAGCTAATGGAATTTTGAGTAGATCTGGTCTGCAATCCATCCAATAAGTGAACTGTCCATCTGCCAGAAGCATTCAGGATATATTCTCATATAACCTCATGTTCTATTCACAGAAGACTTTTGGTCTCACTCAACAATCTTTTTATTTCTTTGTATGTTTAGACCAGGGATGGGCAACTGGCAGCCTGTGGGCCACATCTCGCCAGGGTATCTTCCGTCTGGCCTGCCAATAAATCGAAAAAGAAAAAAAGAGCTGCTTTGAATTATTTTTTTTTTTTCAGTAAAATAATACATTAAAATGATCTTTTATTTGAGGAGGTAGACTGTCGGTTTACAGAATTTCAAGGCAAAGCTTTGTATTTAGTCTGCTTAGAGACGCCGTCTGCCATAAAGGATTTAAGTACAAGTCACCATTACAGCACGCTAGGATTGGGCAAAATTGTATCGTGTGCAATTAATTGTCAGAAAAACTTTTCTGGATTATTTTTTGGCACTTGATTAATATAATTAATGCCACCAGGCAGACTGACTGATGCTCCTCTCCGCTTCAAATATGACAAACATTTAAAAAGAAAGTTCCGTAATTTATTTATCATAACTCCGGTTTTACTTTGTCAATTTAAAAATTGATGTGTAGCCTGAAGTCTGTACTTTTGACACAATTTGGAACAGATTTTTACAAAGAGCAAATCTTTCCCACTAGAGTGATTAAATTGGTCATGTGATTAGGACATGCAGGCATCTAGGGATCCCAGGGGATTAATCGTCTTATTAATCATTATCGACTAAATACCACAATTAATCATGATTAATTTTTTTGCCAATATCGCCCAACCCTACAGCATGCTGCACAAAGCTAAATATGAGAAATTTATTGAAGTCACAAGTAC
This sequence comes from Cynodonichthys magdalenae, assembly GCA_031762555.1. Lineage (NCBI taxonomy): Eukaryota > Metazoa > Chordata > Actinopteri > Cyprinodontiformes > Rivulidae > Cynodonichthys > Cynodonichthys magdalenae. The sequence goes on along the minus strand of JARVJO010000173.1, from coordinate 117,476 downwards.
AGAAAAAACAATGTGTTTATTGCATTTGTTTGTTTCAAATTTTTTGCATTCATATTTATTGAACAAGAGTACAACTAAGTTACTGCACTGTAAGTATGTAACTATGTGGCCCCCTGGTAGTGTCGACAAAAATTGTGGCCCCTTCCATCATTTAAGGTGCCCAACACTGCTGTAGACAGTGACATTTTGTACATTTATTAAAAAACATAGCAGCTTTTTTAACCGTATGTTAATTACTAATATTGTTAGTTAGTTATTTGGGCTCCATGGCTTCTCCCAAACCTTATCTTGTTATAATCTTTGGAGTTTGAAAACATGATGCGTGATCTTTGGCAGGAGCTCGGTTGGAGGACCGGCTGTACGAGCAGCTGGAATGGAGCGTCCCTCATCGGCTGCGTGCGCACGAGGTTCTGGGAGATCAGACGACCCAGGCCGGGCTGGAGATGGGCTCGAACACGCCTTACGGTGAGTCCGCAGCGCTCCACCTCTGCTGGGTCTCCTCCTCTAAAGCGGACAAGATCAAATGTCCGGGTCTGTGTGCAGGAGCGGCGCTGATCAAGTTTGGGGAAACGCAGAAGCAGCTCGGAGAGGCGGAGAGGAAGTTTGTGAAAAGCACCAACATTCATTTTCTCACCCCCCTTCGAAATTTCACTGAGGCGGAGCACAGAGTCATACAGGTAGAGCCACCGAATCCAGCTGTGGTTTTGGTTAACTCGACTATAAACTGTTAACTGTTAACAGAATGAGCAGAAGATGTTGGTGAACAAGCGTTTGGATTTGGAAATAGCTAAGAGCAGACTGAGGAAAGCCCACGAAGCTGACAGAGAGACCAGAGTGAGTTATGTGTTCAAATGATAATCAGAGCAAAGATCTTTTACCTTTCAGTGATTAGTTAGTCCTGTTTTTTTCTTGTATCGTTTTTGTAAGAACCTGAACACAGCCCAGCTGGAAGACGACTACTTGTCTCACGTCTCCTACATGTTCAGCTTCCTGCGTGTTAAATGGCTGAAGGTTGGTGATTGTTAAACAAGGATGAACTCTGATGGAAGTTAACTTTTGCTGTTTGAATTACTCATTTGTCCTTTTTCTGTTTTCAAACAGATGTGGGCTCAGGAAATCTGTCAGGTAAGAACATATTTGTCTTTACTAACTGTGGTTGTCGTATTCTTCATGCAGTTCTTCCATTCTTTTTCACTTTTGTGTTTCTTCAAAATTGGACCAAATTATGTGAAAAATTTAGCAACTCATTATTTCAGAAACACATGGGAACAGGAAAGTACCGCCTCTTTCAACGTTATGGTTTTATGTGTCAGGACGGAATGATAATCATCTGGGGCCTCATTTATAAAGGATTGCGTGGAAACCATTCTAAAAGTGAACGTACGGCCAAAAGGTGAAAATGGCGTACGCCAAAAAAATTTCAGATTTATAAAACCGTGCGCACGCACACTTTCAAGCACTTTTCCTTTATTGATCACAGCTGAGCGGCAGACTTTGCGCACAAGGTCCCGCCTCATGTTCTGCCCTCTACACACCCACTCTCAACCATAAACAGTCAATGCAAAATACCTCATGAATGTTAAGGTGTATTTAAATGAGTCAGCTGATCTATGTTAACTAAAGCGATTGGTCAACTCAGACATGCGCTCCGTCCTGTGTCTGGAGGATGACAGGTGCTGACAGCTGCTCACGTGAACAAATTGTCCGTAATTAAAACAGATTTTCCCTCATTCTGCAGGTTTACAGACGTTTAAAGAGATCTCACAATTTTTTTTAAACTCAGCTTCAAATGTATTTTCTGTCAGAGCCTGCAGGATGATAAAAACAATAAATAAAATTAAATAAGTCAGATAAAGTTAGATATAAGTTCGCCACTCTTCTCCCCCATCCTCCCCCTCCTGCCTGCGCTCCTCAGCCCCTCACACATCTCCACACCCGCGCGCGTGAG
>JARVJO010000173.1:73223-89299 GCA_031762555.1 Cynodonichthys magdalenae | reverse complement strand
AAACGATATTTTGTCGAAACATTTTTAGCATTTTATTCTGTTATTTTATTGGAAATTATTGTATTTTTGTGTACCAAGAATAGAGGGGGGCGGCGAACGTGCGCCCCCTATTGACCAGCCGCCACTGGCTACCCCGTTACTATAGTGATCAGTTTCATATTAGACTCAAAATGCGTTGGGTTGTGTATTTACACGTCTTTTTACTGGAAGAAAAACTTCACAGTTAAAACGTTACACGTAAAAAAATAAATAAAAATCAATAAATCTGGTTTAGCTCCAGTATCAGCCCTGTACTTACATTTTTTATTTAACATCTTATTGCAGCATAAATTTCAACAGCTAAGTTGCTAAACTTACTTTTATAAACAAATTGTTCAGTCCTAGGTGAATTTCCAAACTACCCCGACGCCTTAAAAAAATAAAAACTCCACCGTCTTCTCTGTTTATTTTGCTGCCCGCGCAATGAATCCTGGGATAGCCTCGGGCGGTGAGGATGCACAGATGCATGCTCGGATTTCGAGAGTTTGGAGGCCGCATGAGGAGGAGCCTTCGAATTGGGACAGTACTCGGCACGGGGCAGTGACGTATGCGGCCGACAAATGCGCACTCATGAGGACCCAGCCCCTGAATTGAGACACAGCCACAGTCTCTTTATGAGTGGAAGAGCCAAACAGTTAGCTGCCTGCTACCAACTAGTGGCCGGAGGTTAAACTGCAACACAAAAATGAACCGCTGGCATGAAAGTTTACATATTAAACCTTAATTAAAAATTGATACATTGCTTTAGAGAATTGATACAGTATTGAGAAATTAAATATTGCAATATTTCAGTGTCAGTATTGTCTTACACCCTTTTAAATCAGTATGGTATTGTTGAATTCTGTATCATGTATGTGATTTCTCTAACATCTGTGGCCTCCATGTAGAATGATTGGTTCTGGCCAGGCGGTCTATCTGTGAATTTTTTGTGACTTCCACACTACAGCATTCACTTGAGCTGCCAAAAACATTTGAACAGTCTTGATTTACACTGCAAAATTTGTACTCTTTTCATGGCACCATTCTGAGCATCAGTTAACGTGTCTCCCCTGGCATAAATCTTCTTGCCTCTCCAACCTGATTGGCACTGACTGCTGTTGACTGAAGGTAAGATTGATAAGTACTTCACAAAACACTGTAACAACTCATGAGGATATAAAACAAAATTTTGACATTAACAAACACCAAAGCCATAAAAGGCCTCTGTTTATCCTGAATATAACCATTTCAGCTCTGTGATGAAACTTATTTGTTGTGCAAGTATGAAATATACTACAGGCTTTGCAAAAACAACAGAGATAATCCAGGGAAGGCTGTAAGCAAACTGGCTCATCCTGCTTAGAATTTCACATGAAGCTGTTCGACTTGATTTCAGTTTTTGTCTCGCTCTTATCTATTTAATTGTTCTTATGTCTTCAGTGCCTACAGGGATATAAATGACATCTACCCTAATGGTCTTAAGACAATTTTTTAATGTATTTCAACTTGGTACCTATGGGTAAGAGTTTTTATTAAGTATTAGCATATTAACCATTTATTTTTGTATGCACCCTTTGCTACTTCAAAGAAAATTCAAGCATACATCCAACAAAAAAACAACAAATATTTTGTGTTAGATAGGTACTTTATGGCACATTGCATTACTTTGTCCTCCCTGAAGGATTGTCAGTTTCACTTTCCTTTTAATGGGATGATCCCTCAGGCCATTTGGTCCACAAAGACTCAAGTTAATTGAATCAGTTTAATTCCATTCAGGCTAAAACTCTTCGTTGTGTGGCCAAGGTTAATTTCTAACACTGCAGTAGCAGTGCTCTTTGGGAATAAATACCACAAATGCAGAGGCACCTAATGCTGCCATCAGGTGGGGTGTTAAAAGTGCAGAGAGCTCAATTTTGTCATGTAGGAGAGACGTATAACAAGGTTTATAATAACAGCTCAGGCTTATTTAGGTCAAATTCCTCTGCCGCTCTCTGCCTGTCAAGATGTCATTTTCTTAGGAAAGTGACAAAAGTAGTAAAGACTGAATTTGAGGAAAGGGTTGCCCTGGGAACCAGCATTGCTGGCTTACAGATATAATATTCAGTCTAAATTAAATTTAAAGTTTTCAATAAGTTGTTGTGGAAAATATTTATTTACCAAGGCAGAAACATAAGTGATCCCAAAAATGCAAAAGTAGTCCGTGAATGGTCGTCAGGATTTATTGCATGCAGACACACACACGTCATGTTACAGTGGTACATAAGATGTGTGTACCTGAGGCAGTCTCAAATACACTTATTTATACAGAATGTTATCAAAACAGACAATGAACACCTCTCTTGGCGCCGAGGAAAACATGATATGTGATAAAGTATCCAGCAAGAATGATAACTTCTGGCAGATCCTGTAAAACTCTTTGTCTGTGAGAAAACAGAAGATAAACAGTTAAGTCATGGTGACATTTTAGGTCAGAAAAAGAGGTCACTGCCTGAGAAGAATCAGAGATGTATAAATTTTATGTAAATATATCAGTACTTCATGTAGAGATGTGGAAGTTATTCCCTTTCAACCTGATCTTGTACCAGGAGCTCATCAGGTCAGGGGCAGTAAAACCAAATGAAAACCAAACTTCATTGGGAGCTGTCAGATCTTTGTTTAATTTATAGATTTAAAGTTGCGGGTAGGAAAAAAGTCTATTTCTTTAATTTTACTCCATTAAGACTTAAGTGTGAGACTGAGCAGTGTTCTCTGAAATCTTTCACTTTTAGAACCTTTGATTTTAATGTCAAGGTTCATTTTCAAACATGCCTAAATCACCTATTCTTTTATAAGTTTTATTTTTTGTCTTTATCACCTGCTGCTACTGAAAGTTAAAGGCAGCTAAGTGACATCAACACAAGTTAGCTGGATGGATGTACACTGTTTTCTTTGTGACTTGTGTTGCAAAACATCTTTACTGAAATCAGTGAGTCCAGTTCTACTTTTGCCTCTTCTTTACTTTCTTTGTTTACCTTAATCTATGTATTGCAGTTCCTCTGTTTTACTTTGCCTTTCCCGTCTCATTTCCTGTAAGGTTGACTTTTCTTAGTCATCTTCGCATGTAGTCATTCTTCAGGCTGAATCATTGAGGCAAGGGTCTGCCTGCTGAAGGACAACGTATCCGGCTGAGTCTTGTCTCGGTTAGTCTTTAAATTGACTGCCGAAACAAAAATAGTTTGTGTTTCTATGTAGCTTTTATTAATAGTAACACATAAGACTTGTACAGTATCTGAGAAAACACATCTTGCTTATCCCTCCCTGCTGCTATTACTGCATAATTCATTCCTGTGTTGTTTTTCATGGTATATCTAAGACTGTAGTCCTTGATGTTTGGAACTGGGGCTCCTCGGACTGAATCTCAGGAGACAACAGGTCGTTATAGTTGATGGATTTCAGGTTATATTTGTAAGAAGAATCAGCCAGTGGGGACCACAACAGAAGAAAGTTCAATGGATCCATTTTTGTATTAATGGTGGAAAATTGTATCACCAGGTTTTCTATGAAAGTATTTCAGATGTTTAGGCCCTGTCACAATCTTGCTGGAGACTTAAATGATAAATCCAAACAGAGATGTAGTTTTGTAGTTATGTATTGCTTTGTATTGTTTGTACTAAACAACACAAAGGTTGTTTAGTATAATAACCCATAAAACCTAAGCTTAATAGCTTAAACACTTATATTTTTAAGATTCATATTTGTAATCATACAAAAAATTACATTAAATTCAAACTAAACTCCAGGTAGTATTTTAAACATACAGCAAATGTACAAATGGGTCAAAATAGCAACCTCTCCCTCAGCATGAGTGGCTGTTAACCTACCTGCAGAGTGTAGACGTAGCTTTCAGTTCAAAAAAACTAAATAACTTTGGGTAAAGTGACATTCAAGTTCATACAAGTTAAAAAAAAAATCATCCAATTTGAAATCTTGTTGGATCAGGCAGTCCAAAGGTTTGACATAGATCTGTTGTAATTGATGTCACCTTTGGCCCAAGACCTATTTTGGTCTTAGTGACACTGTCTCCTCTCGTTTGAGATCTGGTTGTTTTTCTGATTTTATACTTCTAGATGAAAGCCTAATAAAAAAACTTCAGGTCATTGTCAAAGTCTTATACTTAATGATCATATAACCGTTGTGAACATAAAAAGGTTGTTCCAAAACATTGTCCTTTTAAAAAGAGACTTGAGGTTTTAGCACATTTGTTGTCGTATGTGACAAGTCACAAGATGGTGTGATATATATGAGAAAAGATCAAATGTTTTAGCTGCTTGTAAAGGAAGAAAAGGTTTAACATGACAAAAAATTGCCAAGTTGAATTTAATTGTATTTGTTGCCTAAAAGTAAGATTTGAGTCAAAACACCAAGATACTGATCCACAACATCAAGTTTCTCCATTCACATCAGCACTTGGCATTGGGCCCTCTACTGGCTGTTGAAAAAACCCAAAACAAAACATGTTAGTAAGAATGTAATTATAAATGAGTTTTATCCAGCACACCTGAGTCCTGTGAGTCTTTAAATCATGAAACACTGAATCTGTAGCCTGTCCCATTCTGTTCTGATCTCCCCACTCATCTTAGCCCCTCCTGTTTCCTCTCAGCCAATCAAATGCGCTTACACTGCCAGTCTTATGACTCGCAGTAGTTGCTATAGCAACTCCAGTCTGCCTCCTAGAGAACATGTCATGCATGTTAAGTGACTCCCAGATGCTCACTGGTTGTCTCTGCCTGGTGCTTGCACTTTCGGCACACACACACACAAAATAAAGTGACTGCTAATTGTAAGTTAACGTGGATTATTTAAGTGTTTTTTAAAGTAGCACAGCCAAGCCTTTGTCCTTTTCAGGTCATGTAAAAACAGGATGTGTCTATTTGCAAAATATTTCATGAATCTTAAGATAAATTTTAAAGAAACTTTCTGGAAATAATAGACATACAGGTGTGCTTTTAAACTAATTTTATTTATTCTTTAATTCCTTCCTTTGAGCCGCAACCCAATTCAAAATGTCTGCCACAGCTGACCTACAGAACACTAAAATATCTATAATTCAGACAATTTAAAAGATATTCTAAAATTAGGGGTGATAGTAGCTCAGTCATTTACTACATTTAATCTGATGCTTATTGGATCAGCTTACGCATCACATTATTTTCACAAATGGACTAAAACTGCTAAAATTCTGTCATTTTTTAGATGAGCTCAGTTTAAAACTCTGAGATGAAATATAGTGGGTGAAATGCATTAATTTAAAGAATGTTGGGCCTTTAATATTACATGGGTTTGTTCTGTTTCAGTTTTCACTATTTGATTCAGGGCTACATGCCCCTGCACATTAACTTTAGTGGTCTCTGTAATAATTTGTTATATTGCGTGATGTTCAGAATGGTTTAGAAGGTGTTCAACAAAACCCTTGTATAAAAATACAAACCTCATTTTAACAAAACAAATTGTATTGCAGGCAGATACAACCCCTTTAAATGTCAAGTGGGCTTTAAGCTTTCTGTGTCTTAAAAACCGAAGTATCTGGCTTCAATGTAGATTCAAAATAACTCTGCTCCACGTTGCAAGATTTCAGACTTTTTTTTTCTTTTTTTTAATAAAAACTATTATTTTTAAAACTTCATTTCATGGTGGGTGAAATGAAGTTCCATGAGTTCCACCTCCTGAAATAACCCAGCAAATATTTGGTCTTCCACCAGAAACTTGCTGTTAAACAATCTGTCTGTAAATTGCTAGAAATAAATTAAGACCTGTTTTAAATGTATTTAATTATGCACTGATATAAAATTTTAAAGTTTTTGACAACTTTAATATGCTAAATATAATATTGGAAACACAGCTTCTCGTGAGTTTTTCTTTATTTTTATGCCAAAGAGAGTAAAACTCCCAACTCTAATCTTTGTGTGATGCTGTAACAGTTCACACTCGTGTGTGTTTTTCAGAACACCAGAGAGTATGTTGAGTGTTGTGTAAAACAGTGTATTTAGGGTTATTTAGTTGTTGGCTGATAATGGTCCCGTCCAGCTCTGAGCTCAAACACAACAGAGCATCATTTTACTGCCGTCTGTGTTGCTTGTAATAAAAAAAAGAGGAAAAAAACACAAATGATATAAATAGATTTTATTTTTCCCCTTTTACAGAGATTTTATCTGATGATGAGAGAAGTTGAAGCTGGTGGGTAATGTTTTTCTCACACTGTCCGGTGCAGACGGATGGTGTCTGTATACAGTGTTGTGGAACTGTGGTGAAATTACACAATAAGTCCTGCTGTCTCTGTTTTGTACAGTCAGTCGTATGTTGTTGGATAAATGTGGCTCCAACTCAGTCATTTAAAACTCATTTTCTACTCCATCTACTCCTCACTTACAAATTCCAATTCAACATTTGTCTCCCCACAGCCTAATTACTGTAGAATTTGTCAGCATTTACATAGTTTACCTTAAATGATACACAAACATTTCTAGAAACAGGTTTTTAACTTTTTCATAAACCTGACATGAACATCAATTTATTTATCGGGTCTTTAGTCATCTTACAGTTTGATTTGACTCAAAGGGCGGCAGTGGGATTATAAATTTCTTATCAATGATTATCTGCAATTATCAGGTTTGTGAATAAACACCAGGAAGCAGCTGCTTGTATTTATCCAAAATGATGTGAAACTGAAATACAAAACTAAAAGTCAAAATGACTGTCTTATAAATAAACACTGTAAGGCTGTTGATGTTAAAAATTCTTCATTTCGACCTTTTTATTCCAAAATAGAACATTTGGACTGACGTAGCAAATCACACAAAAAACAAAATGCAGTTTGAGTATTCTGATACTGTAATAATAAATCGGAGTAATACATAAATATATGAAGAAAAAAACACAAAAATGTGTACAAATGTGTGCTATATCTTTTGAAAGTCTCTTCATATTTTCTCTCCATTATCTTTGTAAAATGTGTCTTTGAGGGAAGAGAGAAAACCTGGAATAATAGTGTGGAATATTGTAATGAAACGTTTGTCTTCGGCCATCGACAGAGGCCTCATGTCAGTGACGATCATGTCAGGGATACTTTCACTCAAGACCATGACGTGGCGAGTAACACAAATCCCCCAACACAACGAATCAATAATGACATTTGTTGCCTACATCTTTAATAATCAATTTTTTTATTGATTTTTATCAATTCATTGTTGTCGCCCCAAAACACTGATTTTAATGTTTCCTTGATAATAAAATTACATATTAACATAAGTTCAAAAAAAAATCTGATAATCACAGGCTGACAAACAATTGGTATGTACGCTAACTTGACATTTAAAACTTCACAGAAAAGCTTACATGATTAACATTGTGTTTCTGAAACATACAAATCTGATTCATCACTGAAGACGGTCATGTTCTAACTTCAAACGGATTCTTTAGGGTTCAGATACAAAATATTTCTTCTGCTACCTTTCAATTAATTTGTGATTGTATTTTTATTGTATATAGAATTTGTGTTTGTTTTTTTTTGGTTAAATGAATTAAAAAAAAAAAAAAAAAAAAGTAAAACAAAAAAATCAAAGGCCCATTGTTATTATATCAGCTAGGTACTTTATAGTACATATGTAGACTAAGTACTAGGACAAACAAGATGATATGGGTCAACACAAATTAGCATTAAGAAAATCGAATTTGGACAATTGAAAGCTTAATTCTGAATTGCCTCTCCAATGCGATTCTAAAAATTTATTATAACTGCGTCCCCTGTTATTTGTCCGGGGGGTCTGCAACCTGTGGCCCCAGGTCCACATGCGGATCTTGGGTCCCTCTACAGTGTCTCTGTAGTTTTACAGTCATGAACAGCAAATCAAAGTAGATGTAAATAATATCTGTATTTATTAGAAGAAATTAGTAAATTACTATAAAATGTAATACAAATTGGCTGTTTTTGTTCACATTATTATTTTAGGATGCAAGGTTACTCTTTGTTTCAAAGAGGAATCAATTTTACACAAATATACTCATAAAGCCTTGTACACATCAGTGTTTAAATGTTTACAGTGGAGTTATAAACAACTAAAGTTTTGTCTTACACAAAATGTTTCTTTTTTTCTTTAACGTGTAAAATTGCTAATTTATTTTTTTTAAATTTAGTTTAAAACATGCATATTTATCTGTCCTTCAGGCCCAGTCCTTTTTGGAAAAAACAAATCTGTAATCTCAGTAGATTTTACTTTCTTGAGCAAAGGTTATTATTATTAAATATAATTTATTTAGGAACTACAGTTGTTTTTTTAAATCCAATATTAAATATGTATATATCACTCAATGAGTTTTATTATTTTCAACCTTCAAAGGCATTTAGCAGTTTTTACGTCAAACTTAAATTTAGTTGTAGAAAGGGCAGAAATGGTTCATTTGATCATAAAAGTTGCAGACCCCTGACCTACTTCTGGTTCATACAAGTGTTTTTAGAGACGTCACTGGATCTGATGGGAGTATTTTTGTTTTAAGCACATTTCCCATGCTTAAAATATTTATGTCCATTTGTTGCTTACATGTAGGTATAATAATATTAACACTCTTCAGTGTCTGTTGTACATTTATGTTTTCATTCTGTCAAAACTGATTTTTGATTTTCCAGTTAAAAATTAATTTTTTTACCTGGTGTTTGTTTCTCACAGCCATGTAATCGCAGCCTGCCTGTTTCCACCTGCGTGTTCGTGTGTATGTGTGTGTGTGTGTGTGTGTGTGTGTATGTGTGTGTGTGAGTGAGTGAGTGAGTGAGTGAGTAATGAAACACAGGCCTCTGCTGCTCCACACTACAAACACAAGACAGCATTTAAATACACACTCTCTTAGCCTGCCCCCTACTGTTGCCCAGTCCTGCTTTCAAACACACATGCATGCACTTTGACACACTCTGTGGGAAAAAGAGCCCTAAAATCCTCCACGGATGAACAGAATTACTTTGGAACCTAATTGTTGCCTAAATGAGTCTCTGTGGATTTTTTTCAGCTTCTCTCTGCTTATTAAAACCCAATTAAGCAGTTTTAAGATGAATGGGTTGGAGGACTTTGTGGAGCATACTGCCTCCCCTGGTTTAGTTTGGTACTGCTCCTCCTCTTCTTTTTTAGTCTCATTAGCATATTTTAGTAACTGAGCTTATTAACTTTCTGCAGTTTTTTTATCTGCATTTTCCTTTCATTTTATTTGTTTGTAAAGCTTTGTTAGTATTTCTTAAAAAGATTTTTTTTTTCTGTACAAATGATGCTGTACCTCTGTACTAAATTTACATGTGCCTCTTGTACAGATAAATGCATTTGAATAGAAATGACACATCTGGGGTTTGTCTTGTCTTATATTTTTTTAAAGTCAAGAAAATCAAGTTTTGTTTTTATGTTTGTTTAGTGAATGAATGTAGCATGATTTCCCACCATAACAGGTTGAGTAAAATGAAAGAGATTTACATTTGTTGAATCCTCCAGAGTTTATGCTGAAATAGTTTGACCTCACACATTCAGAGTCCAAATCATTCCTCACCGGACTCAATAATCTGGTCTCGTACTTCTCAGATTGACCAGTTGGTGTCGTCCTTTCCTCATTTCCTCACCGGAGAAAGACTGAATTGTTTTGATTTAGTGACGTTTACAGTGAAGATGCTTTATAAATAATATAATAACAATGCATCAGTCTTATATAGCACTTATTAGGACACTCAAAGATGCTTTACATTATTCATTCACACACAGATTCACACTCTTAAGACAGTAAATTGCAATGTAGCCACAGGTGCCTTGGACCTTAGTCCAGAGGTGGGCAGTCCTGGTCTTTGAGGGCCGCTATCCTGCTTGTTTTACTTGTCTTTGTTCCAACACACCTGATTCAGTGATTGAATTAATCACCCATTCATTTAAATCAGGTGTGTTGGAGCAGAGAAACAATTGGATCGCATGATGGATAGCAGCCCCCCAGGACCATGATGACCCACTTCCTGCTTTAGCCACTGTGTATTAATGCAGAAACAAAACAAATCACCATCAAAAGCATGACAACTTTTTATGAATGTTTCCTGTGTGCATTCTTAGTGGTATAGTTAAATCTAAATCAGATATTAGATATACTATTATATATTTTAACATACTTTTTTCTCTCTTTTTTTCTTTCTCTGAAGCTGAAGTGAGTTAAACGTCGGCAAGTTGAGCATCGTCGATCCAGAGGCCTCTCCTTCCTGTCCTTCCAGCTCCCCCGCCCTCCCCTCAGCCCCGCCATTCTGTACCTTCCTCTTCACACCTCACGCTCATTCCTGCAGACACAGAGGTCAACTACAGCCCACGATGATCACCTCGGAGCTTCCTGTCCTCCAGTACGTGCCAAGAGATCACAAAAATAAAAACATTTTTTTTGATCATCACTCTCAAACGTGATGTTCTTGATAATTAGTTTGCCTTGTCCATCCTTGTATGTGTTGAATGCTATAAAGTCCTATGTTGGTCTCGTTCAGGGACTCCTCCAATGAGTCTGGGGCAACAGATGCCGTGGGTTTGAGTCTGAACATGAACGAGATGGAAGAGCCGGAGGTGAAAGGAAAGAAGAAAAGAGGAAGGCCGGGAAAACAGGCGCAGGTATGAGCCACAGGAAGAAAACAGTTTGGGTGAATTCATGTACTCGTCTCTACCCTGTCTGTGTTTGGTTTGTAGTTCTGTGCATCAGATTTATGAACTCTGCCAGAAGGTAAAGGCGGGTGATGGTGTTTTTGTCCGTGTATGTGATCATTTGTTTGTTTGCAAAACATTACTGAGGAAACTTGCAGAAACTAATCATTAGATGTACACCTGATTGACATTTGGAGTCATTCAAGATGGCTGCCACAGCTAAGTGACCTTGAAAAAACACAAAAAGTGCTTTGTCTCAGTAAATGTTATAGATATTGACCTAAAATTTGGTATGGTAGTAGCTGAGACTCATTCCCAACACATACTCTGAGCTCTAACAGATGGCGCAAAATCTTCAGATCAGAATTTTCATCAGCTTTTTTGAGTCAACCTCTGTTTCCAAATAATCTTGTGGACCATTGGACTGATTTTTTATAAAACCTTCAGGAAATAATTATTGGATGCACGTCTACAATTGATTGTCAAGATGACCCCTAAAGCCAGTCAAGATTAGTCAGCACAATAACTTTAGTTAGTATATTAACCACATACTGAGAGTGGGACATCTGGTGAGATTTGACCAAAACAACTATATTTGCGAACATGTTAATTGAAGTGAAAACGCGTTTCAAGCTTTTACATTTTTATGAATGGGTTTGATTGTAATTGATGTTTTATCTCCAAAGGCGTCCAATAAGAAGCCCCGGAAGTCGCCGACAGACAAAGCCATGGGTATGGTCAGAGGGCGGGGCAAAGCAAACGGTGTGGCTCAGCATAATGGAAATGGCGGAGACCCCGTCACTCTGTTCGAAGTGGTCAAAGTGGGCAAGAGTGCAATGCAGGTGGGTGTAAACTTGTGTAAAGTACTGGCTCCCATTTTGAGGGCCTAAATTATTCAGAGTTTTATTTTCTTGTTTGTAATCATTTTTGATGCTTTTCGAGATATAGAGAGTTTTTATTGCTTGGATTGTGGCTGTTTACAGTCTGTGGTTGATGAGTGGATCGAGTCGTACAAACAAGACAGAGACTTGGCTCTGCTGGACCTGATCAATTTTTTCATCCAGTGCTCTGGCTGCAAAGGTGAGACGACACAACAAGCATTTACTTTTTTATCATTTGTTACATTTAAACTTGTATTGTCTTCTAACAAATAACTGTTAACGGCTGCTGTTGGAATGAAATGTTCCTCCTTCCTTTGCCTCTTTGTAACCAGGCACTGTGAGGATAGAGATGTTCAGGAACATGCAGAATGCAGAGATCATCCGTAAAATGACAGAGGAGTTTGATGAGGTAACTCTATGTTTTGATTAATTTTTATTTTCTTTTTATTAAATCTAAAACCTACAAATCTGTAGACTTTTTAGCTACACTCCTGCACTTTATCCTCTTATTTGATCTAATTTAGCCAAGAACTTTAGGGCCACGAGTGTGAAACTTCTCATCACTTGAACATTTTTTACTCATGAAAAAATGTGACATATTTACCAAAGAAAAAAAAAAAGATAGCCATGGCTCAACAGATTACAGTACTTTGGAGATATTTGGCATTGGTTATAAATGTGTACCTAAACCCATCTGTTTCAAATAAAAAGAAAACTTTTTTTCTCTTCTGTAGAACAGTTTCTTTTCAATCCCTAATCTAATGTTCTAATGTTGTAATTTCAGCTGCAGTATAAACAGAACAGATATTCTGACGGTTCTGTTTGTTTCAACAGGACAGTGGAGATTATCCTCTCACCATGCCAGGCCCGATGTGGAAGAAGTTCCGCTACAACTTCTGCGAGTTCATCTGTGTTTTGATCCGCCAGTGTCAGTACAGCATTATTTATGACGAGTACATGATGGACACCGTGATCTCCCTCCTCACTGGACTGTCAGACTCTCAAGTGCGAGCCTTCAGGCACACGTCCACGTTAGCGGGTACTCTTTGGTTTAATTACATTTATAAAATAACATATTTACTTACTACTGAACTCACTACATTTGTTTTGTCTCTGTGTAGCAATGAAGCTGATGACGGCGCTAGTTAATGTTGCGTTGAACCTCAGCATTCACCAGGACAACACTCAGAGGCAGTATGAGACCGAGAGGAACAAGATGGTTGGCAAACGAGCCAATGAGAAGCTGGAGCTGTTGCTACAGAAGAGGAAAGAGGTTTGATAATAAAACTAACAGACGTGATGTTTTTATATGGCCTTTTTTCATTGTATTTGCCATTATGGTCCACTTCTAGCCTGATTTCTGGAACCCAAAAACCCGGGGTTCTATTTAAGCTGGCCTGCTGGGGCCGATTCGACATCGTCTCGCTCTGTTTCAGCTGGAGTTAAATTCTACAGAGAACAATGACAAGCTCGATGTCATCCATCATTGTTACGCAAATAAATTGACATCATATAAAGATCCCCGCTCACATTGAGAAAGCAAAGCAAACACAACCAGGGTTAGATTCAGGCCAGGCCGGACCTTACAATGCAATAATCCCATTAGATTTGAACAAAAGCTAGTCTTTTTTATGTGCAAGAAAATACTTTTTTTTTTTTTAAATGTTCTTTTTTCCCTTCAACAAAAGTGGCTTTTTATATAAAAAAAAGAAACCGTAAAAGTATTGCTGAACTTAAGGTAAAAATAAGGCTCTATAGTATGGAATGTCTGTTAATGTGTGTTTTTCTTGTACAGCTCCAGGAAAATCAAGATGAAATCGAGAACATGATGAACTCCATCTTCAAGGGCATCTTTGTGCATCGCTACAGGTAAACCTGCAGAGTTTCTCCTACGTTGAACAAAGAGGGAGGCCTGCTCTCATAAAATCTGCACTCTTGCACCCACAAAAGCTCCGTCACTTCTGGATGGAATGGGTAGCGCAGAACCCCTTTTTTTCTTCACGTGTGTTGTAAGAGGTTCTTATTGATTTAGCGTCGGACAAATGTGTCTGTATTTTGGACAAACTGGCCACCCACGGTTGTAAACTTATAAACAGTGCCATGACAAAAAGAAAAAGTCAGATAACTGGACGATGAAACCACAGCGATTTAAGCCGCCTGCTGACGAACCGCCCACAAAATGAGGCACACAGGGCTAACACACACACCAGAGCAGAACCGAGCAGAAACGTGAGAAAGACTTGAACACCAAGAAGGGGCACAAACACAGCGTTTCGCTCTACCACAATAAGTTTCAATTTTTTCTCGTATATACCTGAAAGATTGTGTCACGGGGGATAAATCCTCATAAATTCTCCCTCCTTCCTGCTTTATGTCGCGCAGAGTGAAACATGACAACAACCGTAGGAGTTTTTTCTCACTGGAGTCAGAAAAACCTTTTTTTCTTAGATGAAAAGAGATGAAAAGAAGATACAAAATAAACATAATGATGATTAATTATTTTTTACTTTAGGGATGCTATTGCTGAGATCCGGGCCATCTGCATAGAGGAGATTGGAGTGTGGATGAAGATGTACAGCGATGCCTTTCTTAACGATAGTTACCTGAAATATGTTGGATGGACACTACATGACAGGGTGAGCATGGAGTAACACAATTAAGTCATGTTGTTATGTTGTAAAGGCAAAGGTTTCCCATGTTCCAGGTGTTTGGAGACTAGTTTGCAATCACCATTCATGAGGAAATCTCCAAAATATTTGCAGTTTCCTCATCAGAGTCACACAGGCTCCACAACACTTGTCTCACAACTTATTGGTTGCAAACGTTCAGAATTCAGTGAGACCACAACTGAAAATTCTCCCATTTCTTGTCATTTTGAATGGCCAAGTACTTCCCAGCAGTCACAGTCCAGTGAGATACTACATTTAGATTGAACTGCAGTGAGACACTAAGTTTAGATTGATCTGCCTCTCATCTTTCAGCAAGGAGAAGTTCGTCTGAAATGTCTGAAGGCTCTGCAGAACCTCTACACAAATAGAGAACTGTTCCCCAAGCTGGAGCTTTTCACAAACCGCTTCAAGGTAATACAATAAAAAATAATCTTAGCCACATTTTTGTCTAATTTCTGTATGTTTATTCCATTTTTAATTCTTTGACTCTGTTTTGGCAGGATCGAATTGTATCGATGACACTGGATAAGGAGTATGACGTAGCTGTAGAGGCCATCAGGCTGGTTACGCTCATCCTGCAGTGAGTATCTATGCTCATCTCTGCATGTGTGATATTTAAAGTTCAGCTTGAGGTGCTTTGGTAATATTTCCCAAGCAGCTGGGGTTCATTTTGACCTGATTAAAACCTGTTGTGATCGTCTTGTGCAGAGGCAGTGAAGACGCTTTGTCAAATGAAGACTGTGAGAACGTGTACCACCTGGTGTATTCCGCTCATCGGCCGGTGGCTGTTGCTGCTGGGGAGTTCCTTCACAGGAAGTGAGTTCAGTTATGTTTTGTCAACACCTGTTAAATTCTTGTGAAGCAATATCTACGTCATGCAACTCTGTTTTAACTGCATTGTTGTCTCAATGTTCCTGTCCTCCTTCACTTCTGTCCTCTTCTGCAACTCTTCATCACGTCTCAGATTGTTCAGTCGCCATGACCCCCAGGCGGAGGAGGCCCTGGCTAAGCGCAGAGGGAGGAGCAGTCCAAATGGAAATCTCATCCGAATGCTGGTGCTCTTCTTTCTGGAGAGTGAGGTACCTTCTTTCACTCTGACTTTGAGTTTCAGGCATTAAGCACACATTTGTTTCAGTTGTTTCCGGCTGATTAAACGAATATCATTCAGCATTCTGTATTAAGTCTTTTATTGTGTTTTAGCTCCACGAGCACGCTGCTTACCTGGTTGACTCATTGTGGGAAAGTTCTCAGGAGCTGCTGAAGGACTGGGAGTGTATGACAGAACTTCTGCTGGAGGAACCCGTTCAAGGAGAAGAGAGTAAGATCTGTTGTTTTCCTCTGGAAGTCTGTGAAATGCCTCCGGGCTTCTTTACATCACAGCTGGAAAAAGCAGCAGGACGAGAGATGATGTAATAAAATCTGGATTTGTGAAACTTTATCTCTCCTTTGATCCTCGTGTCAGTTTCTGAGCTTTGCTGACATTTCTTGTCTCCATGTATTTTTATTTTTTTCTGACTCTCTGCCCGTCTCTGCAGTGTTATCAGACAGGCAGGAGAGCGCGCTGATCGAGCTGATGGTGTGCACCATCAGGCAGGCTGCAGAGGCACACCCGCCTGTAGGCAGAGGCACCGGCAAACGGGTGAGTTATCAAGAAACAGCTTTTGCATTTTGTCATTTACATACAGTTAGGTCCATATATATTTGGACAGAAACAGCATTTTTCTAATTTTGGTTCTAGACATTACCATAATAAATTTTAAGCAAAACAATTCAGATGCAGTTGAAGTTCAGACTTTCAGCTTTAATTCAGTGGGTTGAACAAAATGATTGCATAAAAA
>JARVJO010000173.1:37029-53101 GCA_031762555.1 Cynodonichthys magdalenae | reverse complement strand
CTTTAGGTCTAAACTCAGTATGAATAAGAACAAAGTTCTGTCTCTCTTTGAGGAGGCCTTCGGAGACCAGGGCAAAGGCAGGTGACCCTGTTTTACCCCTTGGGGTGACCACTACACGTTTAAGACATTTTAAGAGTCAGCAGGAACCCTGTCCTCTGAACCATGAACACTCTGTGAGACAAAGACGTCCAAAATGACATAATCCACTGTCTCATGTCTTGTTAAAGTATGACCCAGCATGTTTTTTTGGTCTGTGGGAAGAAACCAGACTACCAGAAGAAAAGCCACATGTGCACTGGGAGAACATTTAAACTCTAAGCAGAAAGATGTCACTGTGCCTCGTGTTTCAGACAGATTCACAGCTTTATTAAAAATGGGTCTAAAACAAATAAAAAAAAAAAAAAACACTCTTCCAGCTGTTCGGAGGTAATAAAAAAGTTTGTTCACCTGGGGTCGTGGCACTCTCGGATCGGGGTGGGGTCCTGGTTGCTGAGTGGAAGGAAGTTGAAGAACTCTCGCAGGTTGAGCAAAGCCTCGACATCATTCTCAAACGCACGATGAGCCACGCCTGAGCGTAAGAAAAAGGACTCATTTTAGTGGAAACGTTCTTTGAGCAAAAGCTTTTCTGAAACCCAGATATACAGCTCGTGTTCGGTCTGACCGGACACAGTAGTGTGGGTTTTGGCTCCTCCGAGCTCCTCCTGGGTCACGTCTTCGTTGGTGACAGACTTCACAACATCTGGTCCTGTGATGAACAGATAGGACGTGTCCTAAAAACACAAACGTCCACGAGTTTCAAACAGGTGCACAGTTCTTGTCTGTTGGTGGGGTTTAGTGTGTGGAGGTGGGCTGCCTCGTACCTTAACCATGAAGGTGAAATCTGTCAGGGCGGGGGAGTAGACCGCCCCACCTGCACAGGGACCCATGATGAGGGAGATCTGAGGGACGACTCCTGAGGCCAACACGTTCCTCTGGAAACGAGAATATGTGCTTTTATTTTTCAGACAGAGTACTTAAACCATGGCTTTTAACCAAGGACAGGAAAAATGGTGCAGAATTTACAAAAACACGAGCTGCTACATGTCAGGAAACGATCTGGAAAGTTGTTAAAAAGTTGCACAGTCTGCCGTCAACTTATAGGTTTAATAACTACAAAAGAATTCAGACTGTGAAGAAAAAAAAATGAGTAAAAAGATTAAAAAAAACAATTATTTGTACCAGGAATATATCTGCGTATCCAGCGAGGGACTCCACTCCCTCCTGGATCCGAGCTCCTCCAGAGTCATTCAGCCCAATGACAGGAGCCCCAACCGTCATGGCCTGATCCATGATCTGAACAGATATTTAAGTGGGAGAACATGAAAAATGACACGTAATCAAGAATTTATTGTTTATAATTGTAGTGGTCACCTCGAGTGAAATAAACATGCAAACCTGTCTTTGACTCGGCCTCGAAGGCCTTCCTTTAAAGAGACATTATCTTCTTCTTAATCAGCTAATAAATAGAGCAATCTTCTTTTTATTTGATTTATTTTTCTCTTAAAGAGTTATTATGCATTTGATAATCAAAGGACTGTTTATCACGTTACATGAGGAAGAGCAGACTTCTTCCCTTTAACGGTGCTTCATTATTTTATGAGTGTATGAAAAGAAAACACAGAAAAAGTTATTTCAATGTTTCTTTTGTTTTTATGCAAATCATTGCTTTAAATCTAACTGTGAAACCACAGTGTTTTTATGTTGAAATATTTTACTTAACTAAACTCAGCGTTATGGTTAAGCTTTATATTACATTTTTAATGTTTATTTTTGTCTGAATCATAATGAATATTCTTATATTCCTAAAATAATTCATTCTGTTACGTTTTCAGTAAATCATCTTTGAGTGTTTTTTACTGCTTACAAACTGTGCAGACGATTTGTAGACAAAACAGCACCTGACTCCCCACTGTTTTCTTATCTTTTGACTACCGTCTTAAGACTACACTAACAACTGCTCAAGCAGAACACACTTGGTGCTTCAAGAAGAAGCCGCTGTTTTTCTCTTGACGGAGAAGCAGCGCTGGACTGTGCAGCTCTGCCCCAAACGCCAACGGGGAGACTCACTGTCAGGACACCGGTCAGCATCAGACTGCGTCCAACATACGAGCTTATCAAAGCCAAACAAAGCACTTGTTTGACCTTCCTCTGGAAGTTTTAATTTTGAGACGAATACAGAGAAGAGCCTCGTCTCTGATCTTCGTTTGAAAGCAGACCAGGAGACGCTGGAAAAGTAACGTAGACTGGATGTCCAGCTGGACCACCCTCTTTCGACTTGAACCGCTTTGTGGGTGAACCATCTGTCATCGGTCCAGGTAAAGGCGATCCGTTTCGAAGTGTACCTGTTCTGGCTGGATTCGTTAAGAGACGCTTGCCCTCTGGTCAAAATCCACATTCTTTAAAAGATAAAATTAAGAGCTCATTAACCTTTTCCTCCTTTCCTTATTTTCTTATCCTAAACCCTATGCCACAATAAAGCTTAAGTAAAGTGCCACAAACAAATGGTTGTTAAGATCCAAGCCTGAAGTTTGTTGTCCCTGATAAACTGTCATGTTGATAATAATAAACTCGGACGCGATTTAATTGTTGTTAATTTAAATTCTTCTTAGGAAATTTAATTTTCCACAATAAGCTGTACATTGGTGATTCATTTTGATCCTGTAAATAAATTGTCTAATTCATTGTTAGATCAAACTAAACTTGCTGACTCACATCTGTCTTATTGTGTATCTCATCATTATTACACAGAGGGGATGTTTATTCTTGAATAGAAGATCCCATGGTAAATAAATAATATTCCTCATAACGTTAAGTTCTGAGAGTTGTAAGGAGATTCCTACATAATTAATGACAAGCAACACGAATAAAAATAAAATGAGTTCAGGTTTACCTTACAGATCTTCTGAGCATGAGCTCCAGACAAGCTTCCACCAAACACTGTAAAGTCCTGACGCAAGCAAAAAGAGCTAATTAGAAATATTACAAAGTTAAACAGAGCTGCTACTATAAATGTTATTTACCTGACTGAAAACATAAACCAGCCTGCCGTTGATCCTGCCCCGGCCTGTCACAACGCTGTCACCAGGAAACTGTGAGGGAAAAACACACAATTTTAACAAAATAAAAGAAAAAGTCTCCTTTCTGCTGTCTTGTTAGAGTGTTACCTTATTACTGTCCTGCTCCATGCCAAAGTCAGAGCAGCGATGCTCCACAAACATATCTGTCTCAACAAAGGACTCGGGGTCCAGCAGGAGCTCAACCCGTTCCCTGGCTGTCAGCTTCCCCTACAAAACATAACTATTTTATGAAGGGTGACAAACACTAAAGGTGCCTCATTAAAAGATGGTGCAAAATCTTAATCCTGTATCTGACTGCACGACTGAGAAATTAAATGTGAAATTATACACAAAAACATACAATTCAGGAATACTTCTAATACTTTCAGTACCATTATTCACAACCTAGACGTGTCTGAACAGGTGTTTTTATACATTTTACAATTGGTTTTATGATTTTTACATGAAATGTTCCTCTGACAGCTGATGTAAACTGTTAACCTTTGAGTTATCTAAAAATTCACAATATTTGAAATTTCTTTTTACTCCACACATTTTATTTTTTGTTACATATACCTTAAAAAATTAGCATTTTTTTTAGCCAGTCGACCTTGGTTCTCATTACACTTCATAATCAGGTTAAACATCAAACACACCTTTCAAACATTTTTTTTAATTTCAAGTTATTATGATTATTACTATAAAAAATAATTATTTCTCTTTTCATTATCATTATGCTTTGATGAGAGTTCACCAGATTAAAACAACGGAATAATACTAATAACTCATTTTTTACATAAGACAGTCTGTGTGAATATCTAATACTTAACAGCTGAGTCTGGGGTTTAAATTCCGTGAATGCATTAAAGCAGTAAAAATAATTTGTAGGTCCATTTTAAAATGTTAAAGCATTGCAAAATAAAAACTTAAATTAGATGTCATGTTTGGGCCAGTGCTGTCTCACTTTACCCTTTTATGCTGTGCATCTATTCTCTTCTGACCTCCCCCGACCAACGCCGCCTTCCGTTTCTTCTCAATCCTCTCCTTCACGGACAGGTGGCTGACCGAGTACCACCGACAGTCCCGCTGGAGACTCGTCTGAAGCGGGGAGGCTGGCGTAGCGCCACATTTTACTTGCGCTAAACTTCTGAAAGAGACCCTCAAACCATTTATCAGTCCACAACTGCTACGAGCTACACTGAAAGCCGCCATCATTGCTATGACTAGACCGTGACGATACTGAGAATGGAATGAAAGGCAGATACTCGAACCAATAGCAAATGAGGGTGTAAATCCTTCTGGCCAATAAAAAATAAAGAACTTTGTAGCAGTTCCCTGTGGGCGGAGCTTTGGTTTCTCCTGAAGAAACTTTAGAATAGTTTTACCCAGAGTTATGTCTGTCAGGTAGACGATCCAGCCGGTCAAAATACTGTCACGTTGACGTAAATTTAAACAAGAACAAAGATTGTATTAAATTTAGTAAAAGCATCTCAAATTAGTGAAAAGATGCAATAAAAGTTGCAGTTTTCTAAAGCACCATTACTGTTTTCAAACTTAGCTGAATCTAGTTCATTGCCAAAAATACTTGTGTAAACAATTATAAACAACCATTTCATCCTATTTTACTGAAGAAAAAAGAAGAAAACAACAATTAAAAATTAAAAATTAACTAGAAGCACTTCTCGAGCACACACCTACACCAAGATGCTGAAGCAGGTTTCAAACTCAGTTACACAAGGGGGCCCAAAAATTAAAGATTGAGTCTAAGCCAATGGCCAAGCTCTCATTGTTTACTGGCAAAATGTTTTATAAAAAAATGTTCTTATAGAAATACAAATTACCTTTTTCCAAATGATAATTTATGTAGAACATACATAACTTAATGGATAAAGGAAAAAGATTACTGTAAATTTAGAAAGACACATCATTAGCTTTCTTATGCCTTACTTTTTCATTTATTTCTTAGAGATACATTTTATCACAATTCAGCAAATCAGTAAAAAAAAGAGGAAACTTCCCTTAAAGACGAATTATTTGACTTTAAAATTAGAAGATAATGGTAAATGGTAAATGGCCTGAACTTATATAGCGCTTAATAAGTCCCTTCGGACCCCCACAGCGTTTTACACTACAGTCATTCATCCATTCACACACACATTCACACACTGATGATGGCAAACTACCCTGTAGCCACAGCTGCCCTGGGGCGCACTGACTGGCGCGCTGGCGGGGCTGCCATGCACCGGTGCCACCGGACCCTCTGACCACCATCAGTACAGATAAATACAGAAAAAGATTGTAAAGTCAGTTATTTATTTCTCATTTCACTCCAAAATCAAAGATTACTGAAAAATTCCTACTTAATTTTTGTTTTGGCCTGAAAGTTGTCATGAGAGGAATGCACTAAATACAGTGAAATAAAGAAAAAACCTTTGACTTTTTTACATTTCAAGTATTGTCTCTGGAGACAGATAAAATGTTAACAATGGCCAGATTTGGCCTTGGGTTGACATATGTGCCCTAGGGTCACTCAGGCACAGGTGATCCAGATTACCACCAAAATTTAATTATTTGTTTTTTGTGACAATCTTCCCATCTAAAAAATGTCATCAAAATTCATCCATGGCTTTTTGAGTAATCTTGTGAACGGCAGAAAAAAATGGAAGTGCTATTTTTTTAACTAAGCTTATTAATTCAAAAATATTTTTCATTTATTTTGAGTATAAGTATGTTATACCAGTCAGACTATAAAGGGGGAAAAAAACAAATTTGGTCAACAAAATAGTGTCAATGTATGAGTATGGTCACAGCTGAAAGACAGATAAACTTGTGGAACGCTACTGTAACCAGGGTAACTAGGCGAAGTCTCGCGTGACTACCATTCCTATCGAGAGATTGTTGTGAGGAAAAGTGGAAAACCGAATGATTGATGCACATGTAAAACGGCAAGTTAGCTATGTTTTGGTCACTGCTCGCTAAGCGTTACAGGAAAACGAGTGGAAATAGAAGGATTTTGGATTGCGGGTTGCATTTTGCACTTCTAACCGAGGAATAAGGCCGCCCGAGGAGGGTTTGTGATACGGTTAATTCTGCGATAGCTAATTTGGCTGGAAATGCTAACGCTAGCTCGTTAGCTTTGTTTACATCAAGTGCGCGCCTGTTAGGTAATTTCCAACCGAGCAAATTTGTGACGCTAGCAACATCTTTGCCTTTAACTGATCACTATTACAAAAAAATAGTCAGATTGTTAAAATAAACCTCTATGGCTATTTTCGGCCATTTCTTATGTAAAACGTTTGGCTGATAATTAAGCTAACTTTAGCTTTATGATGCTAACACTTTCATCATCATGGCTCGCTTGGTTTATTTTTTAGTCCATATGTTGCGTCAGGGTTGTGCGTTTTGTCACAGTTTGCAACTGATGGACTTTTAAATTGCATTTCGAAAGAACTCAATAAAAGGCAACGACCACACAAACCGATGATGCTAACATGAGCTAGCTCCTGCTGCGCTAGCTAACGTTGTGCGCGTTATTATTGACAACGCTTTCATTGTGATCGCTACTTGCATTGATTGTGTCAATAATTTATTATGGCATTCTGCTTCGACATACTACAGTGATTATTTTTGCATCATCAAGCCGCTTCTTTCCTCCTACATCCCCACGAAGGTTGACTTTGTGTTGCCTTGCTGCGTGCGGCTGGATTTAGCCTCCCGGACAGTGTTTTTTCCTAAAGCTGGAAGACAGACCGCTATGAATCCCGTGAATGCAACCGCTCTGTATGTGACTGCCAGCCGGGCAGTGCTGCAGTGCGACCCGCGGCAGCCTCAGACTTTTGCAGAGATGTACAAGCAGCTACCCTTCTTCCGACAGTCCCTCGCTTGTCTTGTCTGTGGTAAGCATCCTGAAAAATGTGTAAAATAGCACACAGTCAGTGTTGTTTTGTGCAACCACGTCCCCGATTTGTTTTGATAAATTTGAAATGCATGTATTTTCAGTCTCTAATCACTTGCTTGTTATTAATTTTGAGTGGAATATCTGTGGGCGTGCGTAAGTTCAGAGCAGCTTTCACGATTTCTTGCGTTTACAACTGTGGTCTCCTTAGCAACCGAGGCTGTCCTCCTGACAAGACAGATGACTCCTCTGTTGTGCTCGCGCTGCTGAACCATGTGGTTCCTATTCATGCTTTTTTTACTCTGACTTGCTAATGGTGACGCAGCTTACATTAGAGTACAAACAGTACTCAAAAACAACATTTGTGACATAATTTAATTTGTTAGTGCTTTCGTCATGGTTATTTATGTATGCTTTTTGTGGAAATATCTGATCTGTTTTACTGGTTTAGAAATAATTTACGTTTTATGACAGAAAAAAGTTATTAAACTGGCTGAAGTGCTTATGCTATTAAACAAATAATTGTCTGAAAAACAACCTTTTAAGAAAAATGACAATGAAGGATTTTTATTGCAAATTATGCAAAAATGTTATCCTGAGTTATATCTAATAATGCATTTTCGGGGCTGGACAATAAATCAGGAACAATATATATCGCGATAGACACGTGAATAATATTTTAGAAAGTTGTCCAATAGAGAGATGATAATTTCACTGAACTCAGATCCAGAATCCCACAGCATTCTGGGGGATGTAGGCAGATTAAAGGCTTTATTAGCTTGACCTCTCACGGCCCAGCTAAGCAAGGTTGATGGCATCAAACTCACTCTTTGGTAAGCTAACAACAACCTGCTGAGTAACATGCACAGCAGCAGTTTCATGTTTCACCACTGTGCCTTATATCTGTTTAAAAATAAAAAAGACCAACAAGGAGTGAAAGAAGAAAATGAGGCAACAGCTCGAGAGGAAACTGGATTAAAGGGGAAAGGTCACGTCACCAGTTTGGCAAATGAATCAGGCCTTTTTCTCCTGGTCCTTATTTCAAATAGTAAAAACAAAAGAGCTAATTAATAATTATCGATACCAACTGATTGAAACATTTATATCCTGATACATTTTTCAGCCATATATCATCCAGTTCTAGTGCATTTTGAAAAAGTTTTTAGATCTATAGATGTGCAATTCTGAAACGTGTGCCCACACTCAGTGAAAATAAAGTGCACTGCTAAATCTGCTGAAAACAAATACTGTGTAATCAATGAACCTCAAAGATGTTTAGGTGGAAATATAAGAGTAAATCTGAGTCAAGTAAGACAACTGCCAATAATGAGGAATCAAGCCAGACAGAGAAGAGCCATAAAAATACAAATTTGCAGAACATTTGCTAGTTTACCTGTTCAGCCTAACTTATCTTTTTTCTCTGCATACTTAACTCATCAAATTTGAGAGTAAATATGTACCAGTACATCTTAGTTGTCAGGTGTCTTGATACCAAGCAGCTCATTTGTGGACGTCGCCATTGTTGACTAATTTTTAAACTTTGCCCGTTTCCGCACATAAATGCCTGTGGTAGTGGCAGCCATTCACAAATTTTGCTTACACAAATGGGACACGTTTAACCACTAATGTGAGAAAAAGAAGACTGCAGATTTTGTTTGTACATTAATTTGGTTTTCGCCAGACATCATGACTTAAGTAACATTAAAATAAACATTGAAGGGAAATCATTAGTGAATCTGACACCATTGTATGTAAGTCAATATATTTATTTTCTGAACTGATAGATAAGTGAGACAATGGATCATTTAAATGTTTTTTTAAGTATTAACCTTATGGTTGTCACATTGAGTGGTAATAACAGTAAAGTTAAAGCTCTATTGATTAATGTACTTAGTGTAAAAATCTGCCCCTATAGTACTATTAGCCTAGCTAATAGACTGTATCATAACCACTATGCATTTTTAAAAGTCTTTTTTTTTTCTCTGTTTTAGGCAAACTACTCCAGGATCCCATCTCCCCAACACACCCAGAGTGTCAGCATTATGTTTGCTTGGGTTGTAAAGGCCAGAAAATGCAGATCAGGCTGTCATGCAGTCGCTGTAAGGACTATTCCTGTTTCCAGGAGAACAAGCAGCTTTCCCTACTGGTGCAGTGCTACAGAAAGCTCTGCCTCTACGTAACTCACTCGCCACTGCTGCGGTCAATCAGCAGCCACGTCGGAGGGTCTCCAGAGGTTATGGCCTTGCTCGAAGAGGTGCTAACTTCCCACGAGACGGAGACAGGCGACCCAGGCTGGCTTCAAGAAGATGGGAACCTGTCTGCTCCTGAGTCTCTTACCCCCACAGAGGCACCACCTGTTCCTACTGAGCGCTCAGCTGTTCCCCAGAGCTCCTCCTCAGACCCTCCGTGTTTCAATGGACGCCAGGAATGCAACGGAGAAGCGCTGGAGGATCTTGATCCCTCTTCCCCAGAGCTGGAAGTATGTGAACTGGTTGAGGAGCAGCAGCATGCAGCCGTAGCTGTATCTGATACTGCTTGTGGTGGTTTGGAACTGAGTCTGACCACTGGATCTTTAACACCAACTCCAGGCACCGTGTGCTCACTCAGGGGTGGAGAGTCTTGTAACAGGGAGCTGGAGGAGGGAGAGGTGTTGCTCCTCAGTGTAGAGGAGGTCTTACAGACATTAGATCCCCTTCAGCCCGGGCGAGACTCTCTTCATTCGCAGCCAGAAAGGATACACACACACATAGCCACGGACAGAGCACACACTCATATGTACCTGCAGCTGGACGCAGCCCACAACTACACACAGATTCAAACTGGCAGGACTAACACAGTGGCAGGTCATGGTGCTCACACACAAGCATCTTCCTTTGAGCCTTCAGCAGCCTCCAAACCCCCACCAATCCGCCTTAACCGCAAGCGTTCCCGGTCCGAGAGTGACCGGGAACAGGTGAAACCCCTCCCCATCGTCTCCATCCTGCAGGGCTCCTCGTATCTACACACTCCAACCTCCCTCCACACACTGCACACAAAACTACCTACACCTTCCATAACTATGCCGGGGCACACATACTCCTCCCTTCCCAACGGCGTGCTCTCCAAGCCCAGTCGTCCTCCACAGAACCACAGCAAAGGCGCCAGGAAGCACGTGGAGCAAAGCCCTAAGAAGCCCCACGCCAAGGCTCGCAGTGGTGGGGGGTCAAAAACCAAGGACCGGAGCAAGGAGCAGCGCTTGCTGTCAGGATGCCTGCTGCCCACACCTCCTGTTAGGCCTCCTTACAAGAAGCCGGTGGAGAAGAAGGGCTGCAAATGTGGCAGGGCCACTCAGAACCCCTCAGTTTTAACCTGTAGGGGGCAGCGCTGTCCTTGTTACTCTAACCGCAAGGTGAGACCATCACTGTTTCTGAATTACTTTAATACAAACTAACTCTGTTTATTCATCACTTCTTATGGTTACATTATACTGTAAACTTTATTATTTTTATTTAAGATTGTATTTGTTTCATTAAAAACAAAATAAATTATTTATACAATAGAAGAAAAAATTACAAATCACAAATAAAATGAAAAGCAGCAGAAAGAAGAAAAATATCTTATATCTGCCCCTTTTTACCCAAGAATACATTCAAACAATAGTAGTTTACATAAAATTATGCATCTATTATTTATATTATTATGTTATATAATAATACCACTGTACTGTTCTTTAATTTAGTTAGAAAATGTGATAAATGGCAGGTGCTACAGACGGAACAATCATCTTCATCGGTACTGCTACATTTCAAAATGTAAAATCTTACAACGCATATTTGATTTGTTTATTTTTTATTTTTTCAAAACTACCAAATGAATGCTGAATGCTTGACTTAAAAGATCAACACTAGCTAAATAAGACAAAATGCTAGCTAAAAGTAGTAAAACACTAGTGTAGTGAAAGGAGAGCTAAAGCTAAAAATAGCAAAGCAGTACCTAAAAACTAAAAGCAATAAAATGTTTTCTAAAAGTTCAAAGTAGCAAAAGACATGCTAAAAGCTAAAAATAGAAAAAGAGTAGCTAAATGTAGGAAACGGCTACTGTATGTAGCCGAACATTAGCTAATAGAGCATTTAGACTGAAGCAGTTCTCAAAGTGAACAAAGTTTTAAACAGAACTGAAGAGGTCTCAGTGTATTTCTATGGGGAAAATATTTGTAAATTAAGTGAACTATTTCAAAATTTATAGAAGTTACAAAAACAAAGACATAGCACCTGTTTCCTGAATGAGCTGAACTTCTTGAAATATGGCTAAAAATAAAATAACACAAAGTGTGCAGAAGCAGTTAGATTGCAATCAACATGCAGAAAGAAAATAATATAGTGAAAGCTGGTTCAGTCGTCACACAACAAGGTTGCATTTTGTAAAAATTTATTCTTTTTAAATTTTATTTGAAAACTCTTCACAACGTTGGTGGGGGTTATTTTGTGTCTCCATTGATCAGTCCCTTTCAGAAAGTTGTGATGTGATTGTAACCATTGCTGCAAATTAAACCAATCCGCAGCTAATTTTACTCAGACCGGCAGCTTTGAGGAGCCCCCCCCCCCCGGTCCCCTTTCACTTCCTGCAATCCAAGCTTGCAAGATTAAAACATCACTTTGTTGAATTTTACCACTAAAATTTGTGCAAGTCTTGAAACTGCACAAGAGAAAGCGTTTGCATGTGTATCTGTTTTGCTGAATTCGTGGAGGGTAACGTTGTCCTCTCCCATCCTCCTCAGGCGTGCTTGGATTGTATCTGTCGTGGTTGCCAGAACTCCTACATGGCCAACGGTGAGAAGAAGCTGGAGGCTTTTGCCGTGCCGGAGAAGGCCTTGGAGCAGACGCGACTCACTCTTGGCATTAACCTGACCAGCATCACGGCAGCCGCGGCACTCCGCAATCCGGCAACCACCAGCATCCGCACAAACACCCTCCTCAATGTCGCCACGGCAACTGGGACTCCAGTGACCACGGCCTTCCTGTCCCCCAGCCCCCCGCAGGATCCCAACTATGAAGACAGCCTGGAGCTGCTGATTGGATGAGACGTCGGGTTGTGACGGCTGATCATTGGGTCTGTGGGGACAACCTGCACCCCTTTCCTTCACGGGGGAGGGAAGCTGGCGTACGGCAGCTATGGGTCTATCATGTTCTGTAACCTGCTCTTTTTCTTTGTTGGAAAATGCTGAGTAGTAAAACTAGCATGGGTGTGCCAAAGCCTCCTGTATTGTGCCTATGTGCCGGTGTTGTGCTGCCAGTCTGTAGTTACTTCATTTCAAGGATTTTCATAGACGACAGACATACCTAAGAGGCAATAGAAACCCAGAACAGGTTATTCTAGTATGTGTATGCTTGTGTGGATATTCTTATTTCTTCACATTCGGTGCAAAATGTTAGCATCTGCAACCTTGTCTTTATCAAAGCTGCAGCAGATTTCCAGTTCGAGTGTTACTCTCTTTTCTAAGAAATGCATTACTGGTATCAGGACAGTCAGTACTAAATCTTAACATGTTCACAGTTTAATTGTAAATGGTTCGGTCTGTCAGTAGTCCCTTCGGTCCGAGCACTGTCAGCTGGTTTTCAACTTGTCTGATGATGATGTCAGAGCACTTGCCTGGTGCCACGGTTTGAGTGCGTGCGTGAGATTAACTCTAATATTAGATATATCATAAGCTCGATTGGTAAAATAACACCTAAAACTCCTCTTGGTTACCATAGCAATAGCAACAAGGAGCCCACCAGCTCCGGTTGTTTACACTTTTATCATTACAGACTATAAACATTGTGATATGATTGTACACAGTTATGTGGAAAATTAAACTGAAGCCATAGGTTGTCAAGAAAAAAGATGAAAAAAAAGGTATCCTTTAACCCCACACACACACAAACACACAAATTTGACTGATCAGAAACTTGAAGCTTATTTTTGATACTGTTTCCGATTTATTACCAGTGTCTCGTTTTATCCAATCACAACGAAGTCCTCCAATATTTCCCGAGGCTGCGTGTCGTCTGTGTTGGTGTTTACCGTCTCAGCTGTAACTTCATGTTTGTCAGTACTGGTGACCAAAAACATAAAAGAAAGACTGAATCGAGAACGGACTCTGGTTGATCACAAACACCTCAGCTCTTCAATCCTAAGTCAGGAAATAGCCGGTGAAGTAGAGTATGTTCAGCAGATATGACTTCTCTTCCTCTGTGTATGATTCAAATATGTATATTTTGTTTGGGCATTACTTGAACCCTGATTTTTTTTCTCCTTTTTTATTTTCTAATGTAAAACAAAAATCTTGTTTGAGTGACTTGCTGAAACATTCACTGCCATATTATGGAGACATGTAATACAACATGAATTAAAAAATAGTTTTTTACTTTTTCAGCTTTGTGTCTTTTTGAGTGCGTGGGCTGATATTGGGTGGGATTACTTAACAGAGATGGAGACTCGAGTCACATGACTTGGACTTAAGTCAGACTCTAGTCATTAATATTATGACTTTAGACTTTTCTTGGACTTTTACACCAATGACTTGAACCTGTTTACTTGAAAAGACATATTTTACTCAAAATCTAAAGTTTAATACACCTTGTTTATAAATTGGGCCTCATTCATTAATTTCACTCGTCCCGTATTAACAAAGGCAAACTGTCACTCTGTACATGTTTGAGCTGCAGCACAGCAAATCAAATTAACCAGATTTTTAAAAATGGAAAATTATAGTTTAAAGGAAAACTCTTTTTGCAGCCAAATTTATTTGAACTGTGCAATATAGAGGTGCAATTTTAAGATGATTTTTAAATACTTTGTAAGTTCAGCTTCATGTTTCATCCCGATTTGAGATAAATACAGATTTAAAAAGGAGCACATGGTCTATTTACATTACATTGTTTAAAAAATGACTCAAAAGGACTTGAAATTCTAAGTTTCAGACTTGGGACTTGACTGTCTTTGCTTGAGACCTGACTCAGGACTTGAGGATAAAAACTTGAGACTTGGTCCCGCCTCTGCTGCTTAACATGATCCATTACATCAAATTTCAGGATGAAGTCAAATTTGGTCAAAATGACTTCAGCACATTTTCAGACTTGTGGTTTATGCACTCTCACTGTAAGTTATTAAATGAATAGCAGTTTGAGACTATTTCATTTGTTTATTTGTGCATAGATTGTATTTTCACATCCAAAAACACTGAATCACACGGTTCTTAGAACAAACCTGTGACGTGAGCTTTAAAGGCCCTGTCATACTAGACAGCTTATGAACATTTTAAAGACATCTACATTGAAGATGGAATTGAAAAAATCAACAGGAAGCTTCTTTTCAGCGTGTACATAATGTACTTCGCACAAATTGATCAAATATATAACTTTTATTAGCAATTTAGACATAAAAATGTTTCATAAGTTGTCCAGTGGGACAGTGCCTTGAGGAGGCTCCTCGTTTTTTTGACTGGAACTCTGTGGCGATGTTCTCTTCTCTATCTGCTTTTTGCTTTTAAATAAAAATAGTCGTTCCTGTTCCTGGCAAAAGCTCCGGCTTCCCTTGTGTGGAGCAGTAGCGAGGGCTTGTTTCAGGTGCTCCTCTTCGAAGTGGTCACTGCACAGGCGGTCACCCTGCTTTGGATAGTAATTCTGACGTCTGAGTCTACATATCCAAATCTGTTGAAGTTTTTTTTATCTGTCGTGAAGTCGAAGAATGAAACTCCATTTGTATTTTCTGGTCAATTTAAACAATTAATCACTCCACCCCTCCACTACTGAATAACTGTACGAGCGTAAATCCTGGCGACAGCAGTGACACAACCTCCATCACGCCTGGAAGGGTGGGTGGAAAATGCTGAAAACACCCAAGGAGCTTTTTCAATTGTTTTAACTTTGAGTTAGTATGAAATTTCTGACATAAGAATGTTTCTCAACAAGCTTATTTTATGCCTTCCTTTCAACTACTATTAGTTTAAAAACACATTTCTTTTCTCCTTTAAGCTACATTTTGATACTTGAGCATCCTGATATGATGAGCAGTTCTACAGATATGCCTTGATTTGTCTTTCTAATTAGTATAACCCATTGATATTTGGTCTGTATCCTATTAATAGGTTATTCTAATGAAAAATGTTTGATTTCAGTTTAAAAAGGAAACCTCAAACAATAAGTGGATCTTAAGCTTTGCCTGCTGGAAAAAAAAACTTAGCTAGCTCGCAGAGAAAATGACAAAAGTGGAAAGCTTTCCTGCTTAAAACCATGTTATTTTTGTAGCTCAAAAATGGGCTTCAGAAAATTCTTAAAAATTATATATCAGACATTTCATTTAAACAACCCATAAAGTACTTATATTTTGACAAATGCAGTAGTTGCAAATGTTCACCTCAACTGGCTCCTCTCGACGTGGAGGAGCAGCAGCTCTATTCTGACTCCCTCCCGGATGGCCGAGCTTCTCACACTATCTCTAAGGGAGAGCCCTACGAAGGAAACTCATTTTGGCCACTTGTATCTGCAATCTCATTCTTTTGGTCACTACCCAAAGCTTGTGACCATAGATGAGGGTTGGAACGTAGACCGACTGGTAAATCAAGAGCTTTGCCTTTTGACTCAGCTCTCGCTTCAGATCAGTACAGCGCCCGTATCACTGCAATCCGCCTATCAATATCCTGCTTCATTCTTCCCTCATTCGTGAACATGACCCCAAGATACTTAAACTCCTCCACTTGGGACAGGACCTCCTCCCCGACCCGGAGAGGGCACCCTACCCTTTTCCGGCTCAAGACCATGGTCTCAGATTGGCCACTTCACACTCGGCTGCAAACCGCTCCAGTGAGAGCTGGAGATTACGATCTGATGAAGCCAGTAGGACCACATCATCCGCAAAAAGCAGAGATACAATCCTAAAGCCGTCTAAAAATTCTGTCCATAAAAGATATGAACAAAATCGGTGACAAAGGGCAGCCTTAGCAGATTCCAACTCTCATTGGAAACGAGTCCGACTTACTACCGGCAATGCGGACCACTCGGTTGTACAGGAACCTAACAGCCCGTATCAACGAGCCTGGTAGCCCATACTCCCGGAGTACCAC
>JARVJO010000173.1:22901-34371 GCA_031762555.1 Cynodonichthys magdalenae | reverse complement strand
CTCCCCCACCACTGGAGCCAACTTACGACCAGGTAGTGGTCAGTTGACAGCTCCACCCCTCTCTTCACCCGAGTGTCCAAGACACTCCTAGACTCACCTAGGGTGTCCTGGTGCCAAGAGCACATGTGGACACCCTTATGTTTGAACATGGTGTTTGTTATGGACAATCCATGACGAGCACAGAAGTCCAACAACAAGGCAATAACGGGGCAATAAGTATGCACATACAAATAAAAAAAAAACCTTTGGATTTGAAAATTCAAGATAGCCACCACAGCTAATTCCAAATGGTGGTAATTCAGCTGTTTTACAAAACATTGAGCTGAAATTTTGTGACCATTGCTAAGAATGTTTAAAAAAAAACATGCTGAATGCTAGTCACAACAGCCATTAAAAAAAATTTAAGATGGCCACCAAAGCGAATTTGAAAAGTCCATAAATCAGCTACTTTAAGATTTATTGAGATGAAATTTGTTGTGGAGTAGCTAAGAATGATGATATGCCGATTACCAATGCTAATCCCAAACTAAGCTAACCACAAAGACTTACAGAGCTGAAAACTGGTATAATAGTTGAAAAGAACAAGTTTTGACAAATTCTAAATACAAATTAAAAATTCAAGATGGCTGTCAGAGCTAGATGAAACTGCAATAAGTCGAACATTTTAACACATTTTGGGCTAAAAATGCAAAATTGAACATAACTCAGCCATTAGGCTGTATATTAGACATATTTGACTAAAATTTGAGACGATTGTAGATAACAGTGATCTCCAACAAACAGTAAATTCAAATCTTTTTTAAATTGGACAACACGAGGCAAGCCCTTTAATAGTTTCTCCAAAAAACGATTCTAGTTTGTTTTTTTACTCTTTGGAAAGGCTTACAACAGCGTGGAGACACATTCTGCTCTTACACTGGATTTTTATATTTTAAATTTGAATACATTTGTAAAAATAAATGAAACCATAACTGTCACCATTACTTCATTTCACCTTAATAACATGTATTATTCTTTATCTCCAAACTGGAAATGTACCAGGATTTAGTTCTAGAAATCTGGTGACTTTAACTTCGTTATTACTTTTGCCTTAAGGTGAAATGTCACAGCTTCACAACGGAGACTCCAGAATGTCTCAACTTCTGTGGAGTTTTTAATGACTTTGAACGAGTTGCGGAGGCAGAAAGGTCTCACCACCTGAGTCTTGAACATGTTAAATTATAGTTTGTGCAACAACTTGAAGAAATTTTGTAACTGATTAACTGAATGTTTGATGCAGTTTAACATTTTACACTTTCTGATCACTGCAGCAGTAAGTTTAAAACAGACAGAGTTGTTCTCTGTGTGATATCAATGTGTTCTTTCTGTCTGTATAAACAAAAGTGAGCTACGTTCTACGTCTGACGTAAAAGGTACCACCTTCAGGGGTTGTAACCAGGAAGAGACAGAAGAGTTTATAATGTTGATGTTTTTTAGTAGTGAGGGAGTTCAGTCTGGACGGACTGGGATGTGTTTGTTTTGGCTGAAGGTCACTGAGGCCTGGGGCCTGTGTGTACTGCTGAACTGATTGGAGTCAAAGATGAGAAAAAAGCCTTTGAGAGAAATCCAGTGGATTCCTGCAATTATTCAGACATACCATTTTGAACATCACATCATAATTTTTTTATGTCTACAAACTTTTCTTTCCAAAAAGTCAAAAATCATCCCAGATGTCCCGTCTCAGAAACCTGTCAACAATTTTAAACCACGGTTAATGAAACAAGAACAATGATTTAGTGATTTCCAGGCTTGTCCTCGTTAAAAATTTCAACTGTGTTAATAAGAGAATCATTGGAATTATGTCACTGACAATTATTATTGATGTCATTCTCAAAACCTTCAGCCACGGGTGTTTTCCCATTAAAGTAGAAAGAAATCCCAGCATATGTAAAAAAAATCAACTTGGAAACTATTCTCAGTAGTAAACATGAACTTTTGACCCGTGGACATGTTTTATGCTTCCTAGGAAAGGCATCTTGGCTCTGACTGTTGTACCTGCAGGCAACAGTTAGTCACTCTGTTCAACAGAGGGCAGTCCTATCTGTGTGGCTCCAAACACACAACAGATCCAGTTCTTTTCTAAGTCATACGGTACATCCTGTTTCCCAGCCTGTGTGAAGTTTAGCTGCTGGGGTAAATAAACACAAGATAAGTGGTTCTTTGTTGGTTTCTTTAGACCACTTTAGTGTTCCTCTGTTTAATCACAGCTTCTACAGTTCCACCATCCACATAAAGATCATCAGTTCTTTAATCTTCCAGTCTTTTCAGACAGTGATTTGTGCAGAGCCTCTGACAATCTGATGAACCACGTCCCAGTTTCAGTTAACTCCGTTTAGTCCACCAGGAAAGCCCCAAAGTAGCTCGCCCTTCCATCAGTCTCCAGGGCGCTGGCGTTGCTGACGGTGACGAAGAGGCGGTCGGCAGGCTGGAGGAAGGCGGTGCCGGCCTGGTGCAGAGAGAAGAGGCCCGGCTCCTGACCATGAGGCCAGCAGACACTCCGGGAGGATTTCATCAGCAAGATGGGCCCCGTGTAGGAGCTCATCTGAAGAACATGGAACAAAACGAGATCAAAACCAGTTTTAGTTCCTTATCTCCTCTACCAGCTCCAACAAAAACAAAGCCTAACCTTTTTGTAGATGTACTGGATGAGTTCTGCTCCCTCGTCCTCCGTTGCGTCCTCCTCTGTCTCTGCCACAGGCGGGAGTCTAAAGTAGGTCTGAGCGTAGACGTAGTAGAGCCCTGCTTTGGGCACCAACAACTCGCCTCCTCTCAGCTCCATGTTCTGCAGGAACGACAGACCTCTCTGGCTCTCCCATGCTCTGATGCGCTCCCCGATGTATCCCCTGCTGTTCCACAAACCTGCAATGGCAATAAGCAGAAATATTATATATAATAATAATAATAATAATAATAATAATAATAATAATAATAATATCTGGTTGGCAACCCTGCCTGGCCACCCCTTCTAAAGCTGTCGATCACTTTGTTCACGCAAAAACAGACATATACAGGCAGTGTTATATCAATTACCTCAAGGTGATACTTGAGTAAAAGTACAAGCATCTTACTATAAAATTACTTTAGTAAAAGTTCAAGCCTTCTCTTAGAATATTACTTGAGTAAAAATCTTAAAGTATTTGACATTTACTGTAATTAAGTATCAAAAGTAAATTTCTGATATACTCTAATATACTGTGAATATACTTATGTAATAAAAGTAAAAGTACTGAGAAAAAGAGTGGTTATTGGGAGCTGACCTCACCAAAAACATCTTTCTAAAGGCCATAATGAATACGATGTCATAATAAAATGTTTATGTTGAAAAATTTGAGATGCACTGGGTTTCCTGTTTCAACTAGCAATTGAAATAGGAGGAACAACTTTCCACTTCTGATACTTGTAAAAAATGTAAGGAGTAAATTTGAAAGTACAGGTAATTGTGTGAAAATGAAAATAAAATTAAAAGTCATCTGAAAAATAATTACTCAAGTAAAGTACAGATAACCAAATTTCTACTGAAATAGGAAGTATTGTTTGTTACTTTACACTTCTGTATACAGCTGTGATAATCCTTGATGTTTTGTAAATATTATGCAGAAACTCTTGTAATTCTACTTTTTTGCAGTTCTTACATTGAAAGCACAGACAGACAGTTTTTTGTACATAGTGAGACTGTGATGTATCCATTTGTGTTCTTGAAGTCCCAGATTTTGAATGGACTGGTAGTTCTAGCATGCAAAACACATGCATGTGTTACATTTGGGTAAATAAAAAGTTGTATTATTCAAATTTTGGTTTACTGTTGTTTGCAATCGAAGACTACAGGGAATTTAGATAAAATAGCAATTTTACTCAACTACCTTCTACTGTCTGTGCCCCTGCCAGGCCCCCCTTCTGGACAGGTTAGCTAACCTTGTTTGACACATTTAGGTTACATTCCTAACCCTGATACATTTCATCACACTTTAAATTAAACATTTTTACAATTTAAAACTTTTTTTGCAGGTGATAGTGGGGTGTGTGTGGAATGTTCTGGCTCTCTAATTTTCCTTTTCTTTTTTATGTGACAAAAGGGAGGCTGATTAAAGGCGTGTCTTTTCTAAAATTCCAACAGCGGGACGCTCCTGGTCATATTGAGGCAGCTGCAGGTTCAGACACACACAGGTATGAGGACGTAACCGAATCTGAGAGCTAACTCCTCACCTACAACTCCAAGAAAAAGGAGGGCTTAAAGCACTGAAAAAATGTTAACTTGAAAAAAAATCATCTTGTTTAGCATTCTTTAAAAAATGATAAACATTGTGTTAACTAATCAGTTGTAGACGTATGATTGGTTTTTGAGAAATCAATAAAAAATTTTCTAGTGGTTGAGATATTTTGCTAACAGTTAATACTGAAGTTTAAGCAAAGATCAATGAGTAACACTCAACTATTTGCACACCACGTTAGGTCCATATCTGTAAATTTAACAGAATTACAGCCATTTTTAATCGGGTTGCCACCAACAACTAATCAGTTGTAGACGTGCATCCAATGAGTATTACCTGAAAATTTCATTACAATCTGTCCAGTTGATCATGAGATATTTTGCTATCAAACACATACATCATTGTCTGCCTTTGCCTTTTGGCAGAGGCCAATAATAATTATGTTTTCCATACTTCTCCAGTTTAAACCATACATTTTGCCTGCAGCTGGATGAAACGACTCACTCTCTGATGGTGGATCCCTGGTTGACGAGGCCGCTCCGCTCACATGGGCCGCAACTTTAGGAAGGAGGACTTCATGAACCCCAGGGCCCAAGACAGGCAGCACTCCTGTCAGCTTATCTGTGAACCCAAACACACAAAGAAAAAAAATCAAGCCTACCACAGCAGGGCATTCTTAGTGGCAGTAATCATACTCCGCACGACTCAATAGTGGAATTGTTCTTACTCCTCATGGCCGTGGATATCTCCCTCTGGAATCTGTCAGCAATCTTCTGATTAGAAAACACAGAAAAGGGTGGGGGGGAAAGCAAGTGAATGGGCCTACGAGTTACCTATTATACTCCAAAACAATGACATCTTAAACTAAATTAATCAACATTTAGTTCTTCAGCCAGGCTACAGTTTCCACATCAGTTCTTTTCTTAGATGATAGAAGTTCTTCAAACCCCTCAAACTTTTCCACAGTTTGTATCATAAAATGTGTTTTACTGGGATTTGAGGTTTGTTACAGAAAATGAGTGATCAAACAGCATCATGAAGACCAAGGAACCCATCAGACAGCTCAACAATAAAGTCGCTGAGAAGTTTAAAGTGGAGTTGAGTTAACTAGCAAAAATGCTAGCCATAAAAGTGTAAAAGTTCTGGTTTTAAACTAATTAAAGTATAAAAGAAGAAGTAATGTAAGGAACAACAAGCCAAATAAGAATAAAACTTAGGCCACATGGGTCTATAGTGCACAACCCCACCTCCCCAAAAAACATTTTCTAAATGTCATAATTACTATAAAATGTTAATATTGAAGAATTTGGGACCTGTGACATGTAAAGGTGTGACGGATCGTCCAGAACGGTTTATGTTTATACTTCCACCATATATATCTAAATAGTTTGCAGGTTTTTGTTGTTTTTCTGAACGATGACAAGCTGGAATAAAAACAAGCTGAAGTGAAAAACAAACTGAAATCTCAGCATTTTTTTAAATGTAGAGTAGATGTAATGTAAAAATACTTTTTGATCTGTTCTTATTTAGGTCAGTAGGTTATAAGACATTCTTTTGACCCGATGACATCAGCTTTACTGTGTTCAACTCTGTTCTTTTGTTCATCAATAGGCTGGAATGTTTTGGCCAGGAAAATATCTGCTGTAATTTATCACTGATTATTTTTTATCTTGACCCAATACAGAGCCCGGAAATGAAGCCCTTGCCTGTTGAAGATAGCATCTGTGTGGTAAAACAGTATATATAGTTGTCCAGTAGAACTGCCTGTTAGAACACATTTTGACAGAGAGCTGAGCAGGTTCTGTGTTCATTTCTGTGTTCCTGTTTATTGCAATAAACAATCTCCGTCTACGAAGTGACTTTATTCCTCATATCACGTACTGACAACATAGAAAGTATAGATGATTGCATGAAAATGTAAGACGAAGAAGTAAAATGTTGGCTGAAAACTAATTACTCCAGGAAAGTATAAATAACCAAAATTTCAACTTAAAAGTATTTGTACTTCTGAGGACAAAGACCTGAAACATCCAGACGGCTCTACAATGGAATGGGTCAGCATCCCTTAGCAAAAAGTAATATATGCAAATATCCTTTAAGTATACTAATTTTAATACTTCCAGTTTACTTTTTAGGTACTTATCTGAGATATACTTAACCAAGTTTACTTACGCTATACTTGGCTTGTACTAAAATGATGCTAAATGTTTGTAGTATATTTCAAGATTACACTAAATATATACTTAGAAGGTTACTTTCAATATACTTCTGAGTATACTTTCATAAACTTATTGTGGGCCAATTTAGTCCTAGAAGTACACTACAAATACATGGTGACTAGTATATTTGATATACTTAAACTTATACTCAAGTATACTTATTAAAATGAACTTCAAGTATACTACTTTTTACTATCCTCAATGTATACTTTTGATAAACTAAAAAAGTCCCAATTTAGTAGGAACGAGTATTAAATTAGTGTAATTTCTAGTACACTACAAATACATGATGCCTAGTATACTTGCTATACTTTAACTTATACTCAAGAACACAAATACACACTTCTTTAGACATTTAATATTTTCTTTAGATTTTTATTTGTAAAGAACAATGGAAGCTGTGTACCATTTCCTTCCACTTCACAATCATTCACCACTGATTTATAAAATCCCAGCAAAAAGTGTTTATGGCGTGACAAAATGTGGAAAAGATGTTACGATTGTTTAAACAGACGAGTCCAAACCTTCTGGATGTGGTAGTGGAGTTGTTGCGTAACCTGCCAACACGGGTCGTTGCTTTTATCCTCAGCAGGAGAATCCTTCAACTCCGAGTGCAGCTTTGCGTTAATCAGACACGACACACTGCTCCGCGAAAAACTCTCCTGCATCTGTCAGTGAGCAGAAGTTGAATCTTTTTGACTTTTGTCCTTAAAGTGAACTGTGGCCACTAGGCAACCGCCTGAAAACCAAGGATTTTTGTGATAATTACAGAGATTGAGGCTGAAATTGTCCGACCTTTTGATTTGTATTTAACAGACTGACAATTAGCCAAAATATAGTTTCATAAAATGCTGTCATGGCAGAGTAATTTAAAGTTTATTATGATTTCCTAAAGTTATACAAGTTGATTTTAAACTACTTCATGGGATATTTTGCTAACAGACAGACAGAGTTCACTGCAAATACTTAAAAGGAAAACCTTTAAACAAAGGTCTTGTGCACTTGGTTAGGACTCAGTGTTGGGAGTTGACACTAAACACACCAAGTTTTAACTCAATGTCTGTAAAAAACTACTTTTGTGTTTGTTCAAGTTGATAAGCTGTGGCAGCCATCTTTAACTGTCATTCATGTTCATCCATTCATTACTTTGAGTTTTACTAAAATATGTCATGAGTTTCACGAGATATTTTGCTAACAGACACAAATACACAGGTGCACAGCATTAACATTATTCTGTAGGAGTACATATGTGTTGTTCTTGTCATGATGAGTTCAAAACTTAAGTTTTTTTTTAAGTTCAAACCCAAAATATATTTTTTTATACATTGACATTAAATAAAATACCTTTTTGATCATAAAACTTTTATTTCCTTATTTTTAATAGAAAACTGAAACGCTAGTTTGTTAGCCTGTTAATGAAAATCAGCGCAAATTAGTCAGCAATTAACTCTCGAGTGTTTCCAGGTGTGATTGATAGGGGGCGGGGCTTCTTACAGCCAATTAAAACCAAGAACCTGACTGTAAGCTTTTACGCAGAGTTTTCGTAGTTATGTTCAACATAAAAGCTATAGAAATCTAAAAATGTGTCGCTCTCTGTTTGTTTCCTCCCATTGTTTTGCTTTTATCCACGACGTGAAACAGCGCCGTCCCTCTATGATCTTGAACGTACCTCAATAAAACAGTCTCTGACGCATTTACCGTGGTGATAACTTTATGGGCTTAAAACTTTTATCAATATTAGTTTATATTTTATACAGAGGTGGTTCTTTACCCTCCACGTGCCGAAGCGAAACTTTTATCTGCATCAGCTGTGGCACGAGAGCACATTTAATCTCTTACCGTGTTCAGGACTTTGTTGAAGTACAAGAAACTCAAGGCGACCGCGACGGTCTGCAGGAGCACAGCTGCGAGGATGATGAGGCCGAGGCACTGCAGAGAGAGGAGCAGAGCCATGTCCAGAAGAGAGGAGGCACTTCCAGGAGTTTAAAAACATGAACAAGCTGGATGAAATAAATCCCACCCGCCTTTCTGCTGGAGGCACGGAGGAGTGAGGAGCTGCAGTCTGTAGGAGGAGCAGAGAGAAGGACTGAAGGCTTCAACTTCCTCAAGATGTCACTGTTATTGAGCGGAGACTGTGGAGCAGCTGCTACTTCAGTAGCTGTTGGAAATAACTATCATGTCCATCGATGCAGTTTGACCATCAAACTCAAGTTAAATGAAGGAAGGATTATTTTTGGACATGGTATGTAGTGTGTTGTCTCAGCTACTACCACATCGAATTTCAACTCAACATCTGTAAAACTGGCCTATAACCATTTTAGTCTGGCCTAATACTGAGGTGTGCTGGCCATCTTGAATCTTGACTCCAAAAGCTGATGTACATCCAATGATGACTTCCTGTGAGGTTAAAACTTGATGAGAGACAAGTGAACGCATCACACATACAAACCAGCAGGAACCAGAAGCCATGTTCAGCTGAGGATATACAGCAGGCAGTTGCTGTACATAAAGCATCTGAAATAAAGATGAAGGTTCTTTTCCTCTCCTTCCTGCCTTTGTGATGTGATCCGACTAAATGCACCTTTCATCATCACCCACTGACCTGGGATTGTTCTGGCTTTTGGCTCAGCCCGGTGTTGTTTTGTCACACGGGAGTCGTTCCGTTTGCAGAACTCAACACTGACCGATTCCTGGACTTTTATTCCTTCACCTTTGACCCCTGCTTCATTGTTGGTGAGAGGAAGTAGGAGTGGGACTAAAGAAATACAGCTTCTTGGTGTGGCAGGACGCTTCAACAATCAGAACATGTGGTCAAGCACAGTTTTTACTGAATATCTGATAGATCTCTGAAAAAAGTTATCTTTGTGTGAATTACTTTCATGGAGAAACCAATAAAATCCTCCCTCTTTCAGTTCCAGTGTTTTGCACATCAGGATACAGCAACAAGCACAGTTTGGACGCAGTGTGACTGCTGAAGTTTAGAAGCTAAAGCTATTGTTAAAGTTAGAACAAAGAGAAGCTGAATGGAACGAAATAAAAACCAAAAAGAGCAAAAATGTTAGA
Organism: Cynodonichthys magdalenae; assembly: GCA_031762555.1. Lineage (NCBI taxonomy): Eukaryota > Metazoa > Chordata > Actinopteri > Cyprinodontiformes > Rivulidae > Cynodonichthys > Cynodonichthys magdalenae. The sequence continues at coordinate 24,842 of JARVJO010000173.1, read as the reverse complement.
ACAAAGAGCTACGGTACAAAATGTTGAACAGAAGATCAAAGCTAAAAGTTAAAACCTAAAAACAGGAGCTTAAAGCTGAAATTAGCAAAACAGTAGCTAAAAAGGAACAGTGGAAGACCTTGATGGTAAAAAGCTGTAGCTGTATTTTTATTGAATAGAAAAGATCTTAATATTTTTGTAAATAAAGTTGATGAATTGAAAAGTTTGAAAATGCTAAGTTAGTAAATCACGCCAAACATTTTGATGTTTTGATCTATGAATGGGTAAAATAGCAAAGCCTGAAAATAGTTTTATTGGAAAAAATGTACATAAACTAACAGCAAAACAGTGTGAATATGATTCAAGTATAACCAACCGCTGAAGCTGGGACTAAACTGGGTCATGATTTAACAATGATCCCAAATGAAACGGATGATCTACAACAGAAGAGCTGAAAAAAAAGTATCTCTCACTCACAGCTTTGGGCCTCATTTGTGTTTCATAAATAATGACGAGTTGGAACCTGGTGTGTTTCTGTCCAACTGTAACAAAGACAAACTAATAAAGGGTTTTAAAAGTTTGGAAGATGTGGATTTAAATTCTAAGCTAAGCTTCTAGTAAGGTCAGAAGTAACACAGACTCATGAGCTGTTAGAAGAAAAGTTTAACCGATGATAGAAGAAGCTGATCTTACTGATGAGGATGTCAAAGAGCTGAGGAGGAAGTGAGAAATGTTTCCTGAGTTCCCTGAAGTTAATCTGTTCCCAGGCTCATTGGAGACAAGGAATGAAGAAGTGATACCTGAAGCCTTTCTGGCCCCGGGTGTGAAAGATGACGCTGTGAGAGATGCGCATGTCTCCGGTCCCCACAGCAAATTGTTCATGTTGATCAAAATATTCATGCTTGTGTTGTTTTTCTCTGCTGAATCATGATCAGATACCAGCAACAGGCTCCATCATCCTGCTGTAAATGAGAAATCTGAGAAATGTACTTGTCTTTTGTTCTCTTCTCTTGAGTTAGATCAGGGGATCATTTCCACTCCTCTGCTTGTCACAGCCAGTGCAAGGTTATGGGCACTGTTTGTATTGTAGAGCAGCATGTGCTAAAAAAACAGCAAAAGTCAAATTTAGCTTCAAATTAAGTTTGAAAAAGTAGTGTGGAATTTCCAAAAGTTACCTTTTAGCACATTTAAATAGTTGAATATGAATGTTAAAGCTAAATATAAATAATAAATGTAAATGGTAAATAAATGTTATAATCTATGCTAAATGTTAAATCCAAATGAAATCTTAATGCTAAATAATTATAATCTATGCTAAATATTATATCTAAATATTAAAACTAAATGTTTAATATAAATACTAAATAAATGTTATAATCTATGCTAAATGTTAAATGTGAAAACTAAATGTTAAATGTAAAGGCTAAATGTTAAATCTAAATATGCAATGTAAATGCTAAATAAATTTAAACTGTAAATATTAAATGTTTAATCTAAATGTTAAATGTCAAAACTAAATTTGAAATGTAGAAATTAAGTGTTAAAACTAAATAAATCTAAATATTAAATCTAAATGATAAATGTTAAATCTAAACATTAAATGTTAAATGGAAATATTAAATGTTTATGGTGTGGAGCAGACTGTCGGCCACAGAAGCAGTGATAGGCATATTTTTAATAACCTAAAAAGCCAGAAACAGAAAACCTAAAAGGAAACTACTTTCTTTTACAAGTAAAAAAAATATTATCTACAACAAAAGACTTTAAAGACTGTATTTGCCTGAAGATAAAAAGCCACCCCTTTATCACCCAAAAAAATTCCTCCACCCTGCGCTCATGTGAGGAACGTCACAGAATCTCCCTAAATTCCTGAACATAGACCACAGCTATGGAGGACTAAACCTGTCATAATGAGAAATAAATGTAGAAATATATAAATGGCTTGAAAAACTAAAAACATGG
>JARVJO010000173.1:1291-22801 GCA_031762555.1 Cynodonichthys magdalenae | reverse complement strand
GGCCATGTTTTTAGTTTTTCAAGCCATTTATATATTTCTACATTTATTTCTCGTTATGACAGGTTTAGTCCTCCATACACAGCTGCTTATTGCTTCACATCTGAAACCCAAAAACACAAAGCACTGAGAAGCTGGTTTGTCTCAGAGTCGTTATCCTGTACATAAAGTCACAGGAGTAAAATAACCAACATCACTTTGTTCCGCTTTTACATCAGTTAGATGAACACTTGAAGCCAGAGGATCAGATCCATGGAGCTAGATTTACCTCTCAGGTAATTGAAGCAGTATATAAAGGGGTCCAGCTGGGGGCGCTGTTGTGCAGACCCTGGATTGATGTGCTGACTCAGGAATGCATGAAACCACAAGCGTGGAAACAAATATTGGTTTATGGAGTCATGAAAGCTGTGGGTTTACTCGTGACAGTAAATCATAACAAACATGCAAAATGCATCAGTTTGGCTGTCAAAGAGTTGTTTTTAAGAAATGTATGAATGCCCACTGCTGAATGAGGACTATGTTTCTGCTTGTCTGTGTAACTCATGAACAGGTGGGTGGATTTTAATGAAAGTTGCAGAAAAGATTCAGAGATACATCTACACTTAATTAATTTAGGGACGATTAAATTTAAAATGGTTGCTGCAACCGACTTAGTTAAAAAAAACACCAAAATGGCCACAACTCAGTCAATTTTATAGAAACCAAGCTAACATTTGGTGTGGTCGTAGCTAAACCTGATCTCAAAAACAAGCACTACTCACAAAAAGTTAGGGATATTCTGCTTTTGGGTGAAATTTCAGGCCGGGCCTAAAATGCATTCAAACCTTTACAGGTGAAGTTAATGTGACCTCTGAGCTTTTGAATGCACATGTCCAACTGTTAAATGTTTCAGTACTTTTTGAACAAGTTGCTGTTCTCTAACGAGGAGCTTGACAGCAAAATTCACAACAGGTGTTTGAACCTCGAATCGACCAATTAATGTCCTGGTTCAATTAGAGCTGGTGTTTAAACAGTCGTCCTCATCATGCTGTTCACATTGTTCTTCTGTGTATGCTTCTGAGTTGTCTCCCATTTGGTGGGCATTAGAATGGGTTCAAGAAAAACCTTTCTTGAGCCATATTTATTCTGATTCAGCTGCTGCTTTACAAGCATTGAGAGGAGGCCCATCAGGAAGAGCCCGTCCTGATCTTGTGGTGAAGATCTTATGTTGTTTATATTATATTGGGTGTAGTGTTTTATTCTCTTGGATCCCTGGTCACTCTGATATATTGAGTAATGACATGGCAGATAAATTAGCCAAAGAATCTCTTACTAGAAATGAAATAGATTCATTCTTTTAGGAAAATTTGAATATATCAGTATTTTTAAGAAAATAATTGATCAACAGTGGCAGAGAGAGTGGAAAGAAGAGAGTAGAGGGAGACATTATTTTAGTTGTCAGCCTTTGATCAAAAATAGCAGAGTTTTAATGTCAACTTGTCGACAGAATCAAGTTAAATTAACTAGATTCAGACTGGGGCATTGTGGACTGACAGATTGTTTAAAAGTAATTAGTAAACATCCTGATGGTTTATGTGAATGTGGGGAATCAGAAAATGTGTTACATGTCTTGATGAGTTGTCCTAGATATGTAGGTGAAAGACAGATTTTATTTAAAACATTTTCAAATTTTGGGATTACAGTGTTTTCTTTTAAGACGATCTTTTCTGAAGGACCTAACTCGTTGTTTATAGATAAAGCAGTGATTAAGTTTCTACATGATACTGGCCTTTATTTGAAAATTTAGGTATAGTAGAATATAAGACCAGTGGAGGGCAGCATTATGCTATGATAGCATACAGCCTGCCGTAATTTATTAGAAGAAGAAGAAGAAGCTGTTCACATTTTGACGTCATGAGATCAAGACCACCACCAAAAAATGGATCAACAGTACCTCGCCATTGTGATGCTTCAAACAGGTCATTCTCAGACCCACTGAGCTTAGAGTGTCACAGAGTGTCATCAGCAGGTTGCAACAGAGATACTGAGAGACTGGAAGAGTCACAGAAAGGTGTAGAAATGGACGTCCTTTAGCCCCATCCCATGCTGATGATGCTACATTGTGAACAATGACCTGAGAAACCAGATGATGAATGCCACTCAACTCCAGGCACGTTTAAGGGAGGTGAGAGGCACCAAGGGTCACGTCAGACCATTCAAAACTGTTTACATCAGCGTGGTCTGTGAGTTAGACGACCTGCAAGGGTACCTCACCACACCACCAGGCACAGGAGTCATCGTCTTCCATGGGCCAGGAAGCATTTAATAGGAGCTGGACGAAGGACCAGTGGGCCTCAGTGCTGTTCTCTGATGAAATTCGATTCATGCTGAGCAGAAATGATGGTCGCCAACGATGTTGGAGACGTCAAGGAGAGCTCTATGCATCAGCTACTGTTGTCACCAGACGAGCTTTTGGTGGTGGTGTTACAGTGTGAGCAGGTGTGTCCAGTCAGTACAGAACTGTCCTACACTTTGTGGATGGTACAGTGACAAGCCCATACTACCTGAATAACATCATTAATCCAGTGATTGTGCCCCTACATGAACAACACAGGCCTGATTTCATCTTCATGGACGACAAAGCTCCAGCTCATCAAGGTCGCATCATCAGGGAACAGCTGTGGGAGACTGGTGTACCTCAAATGTCCTGCACTTTCTCCAGACCTGAATCCCGTTGAAAACCTGTGGGATCAGCTGAGTCACCTTGTAGAGGCTCGAAACTCTGGACCCCAGAACCTGAATGACCTGAGGGCTGCCCTTCAAGAAGAGTGGGACGCCATGCCTCAGCAGACAATAAGTCAACTTGTGAACAGCGAAGACGTTGTCAAGCTGTAATTGATGATCAAGGGCACATGAGTTATTGAGATGATGAAATTTTTTGTTGTGGTGTACCCACCACCATTGTTAACTTTTGTTTAAATAGTTTGAGATGAGAATACCCTACTTTCATGATATATTACTGTAGCGTGAACTTTTTACATTTTCCATAAATTTCACCTGAAAGCCAAAGAGTAGTGTAGTTTAAGAACTAAACGATTGCATTAGTTATTTAAAATGGTGCCATTAACATTTGTGGAGTCAATTTTGTCCTTTAGCAAAATATCTCATGAACCACTGGATGGATTTTAATAAAACTTTCAGGTAAAAAAAAAACAATGTGCCACTAAAACTATTAAACATTTGGAGTTAACCCAATTCAAGAAGGCTGCCAGAGCTAATCAACAAAACCAACATAAACATGGCTGTAAACCCATGCATGTGCATTCCTTCAGGGAATGTTAAATCTTTATTATTCAGTATATTGTAAAAAAAAGGTGGTTAGGTTGATTTTTAACCACCTTGCATTCATATTTAGTTTAAAACTTTTATATTGCATTAGTACAAGTAAACCATTTTGACTTTTAAATATTAGCTCAGTTTTAAACATAAAACAGGAGTGTAATTTACAAATAAGGAATTTTTTTCTGAGTGCTGGTGCCACATTCAGATTCATGATCACTATGAAATAAAAATCACATTTAAAAACATCCCAAATGATTTAATATGCAGACACCTTAAAAGATGTAGGAGGAGAAGTGATTGCTTTCCAGTTTCCTGTGGCTGAATCAGCAGTTTAGACAGTGGAGAACATTTCTTGCAACAAAAATGCAACGTCTGCAGGATAAAAAGTGCATTCTGGAGGGACAAGTTTTGCTGTGAAAGACCGGTTTAGGGAGTTAAATTGAAAACATTCATAATTAGTAAAGAGTTCAGCTCAAGCTTGTGGAAAGACAGTGAATATTAGTTTTTAAAGTTGTGCAATAACAAAATTTGGCATAAAATAAATCGCCACAAAATTTAGTTGGAGCTTCTTTTAAAAAAGATTACAAAAAGGTGAACTTAATCAAAACTATTGTGACGTTTATTGCTTTTGTTTGTTTGGTGCAGCAAAAGCAGCTGAAGAGTTTATCTGTTAGCATGTAGCTGTATTTTTTCTGCATAGTTAGTTGCTGATGTCAGCAAACTGATCTATGGGAGCAAACCAGTCTCCAGATTTGAATTTTAAATGAAATTAAAACACCCAAATAAACTTTGATTTAAAAAAAAATTTAAATCGGGTGAGATTTGCCTCCATAGGCTGTAAATAATTGGACAAAGTGAGAACATGAAGACCCTGAGCTCAGATGATACAGAGGCTGTTTGAGCCCTTTTGTAGATCAAAGGCTACGTTCATACTGCAGGACTTAATGCTTTTTAAAAAAAAAAAAAAAAAAAGAATTTAGACCATTTAACTCAACATGCATGTTTAAGGTCAGTTAGATCATACATGTCAAGTTGTACGGATTGTCCGTAATTTACACAGATTTTTCATCATTTTGCATATATAGGGACGTATAGAGCAATCTAGCAGATTTTTTAAATATTTACAGATTTTTTCAAAACCCGAGTTTCAAATTAGTTTAACATGTCAGAGCCTGTAGGACAATAAAAAACAATAACATCAAATAACCATCTTCCAACCTGTTCTGCTGCTAGAAATAAGGTCTCCTTCTTCCACTCTCCTTTCCTCCTGCTTTGCAGCAGGTGCTGTCAACCCCCCGAGGGTGCAAGTAGTACGGATGTTTTTCAAAAATTACGGATTTTTGGGGCTCATTATACAGGTAAACGTCCAAAGGGGTTGACATGTATGCTTACACGGCCCTGATGCAACCCGCATGCACTGAAGATAAGATGTCACATTGAAAAACATCAGATATGTATCCAATTCAGTACCACATACTGAAAAGGCCTGGATCGGATTTGAAAAGAAATTAAAAAATTGCATTTGTCACGTTCAGACAGTCATGAGAAAAATAATCCAATATGGGTTGTATGGGATACAAAAAAAAAGAAAAAAAAAAAGATTTGGGTCGCGTTTGCCTGCAGTGTGAACGTAGCCAAACTTTCACCATCGTGCAACACACCCATGCACCCAGCTTTAATAAGCACAAACTCTTACAAGTTGTTTTGCAGCCAGTTAATATAAGACCTGACGGATCTCTTTCCTACATCGAAGTCCATCGGCCAGAATAGGAAGCTGAAAGATCCGTGGAAGCCCTCCTCGAAGTGCTCGTTAGTGACGGAGACGCCTGCGTCCTGTAGGCGCTGAGCGTACATCAGCCCGTCATCCCTCAACACGTCAAACTCACACGTTAGGATAAATGCACGCGGGCATTTAGCCAACACGTCAGGTCCAGCTAAAAGAGGTGCCGCTCGCACGTCCAGAAAGCCCGGTACCTTCTTCAGAATCTCCTGCGATCCTTTCTCCACCACGACGGGCTTGTAGTTTTTCTTGAACTTCTGAGGCAGGAGGGTGGTCCAGTCCATCCTCGACCTCAGCTCAGGCGTGATGCCCGAGTACTGCGATGCGCTGTGGTTGTTTACTATGAGCTGAGGCAGCAGGGAGAGGTCGGCGCCCAGGTACTGGAGCCAGAACTGGACCATGGTGTCCCGACGGAGGATGGGCATGTGTTGGTTCTGCAGGAAGGAAGGCGTGTTGAGGTCCAGAGCCTGTAGCGCCGGGTAGATCAAAGCCTGGACGCTGAATTTCACAGCCACACTTTCGTCTATGGAAATCTGGAGAAAACATGAAAACTTCTACAAGTGTTGCAGGTGAACTTGTAGCTGAACTTCAGCTGTTTTCTGCACATACCCCCTGAGCTACTGCAGCAGCCAGATTCCCTCCGGCGCTGTCTCCTGCCACAGCCACGCGTTCAGGGTCCACCGAGTACTGCGCCAGAACCGCTAGCGATAGGAAGTGTTTTGCAGCAGCAAGACAGTCCAAATACGGTTCTGGGAAAAGAACCTCAGGATACAGACGATACCTACACACACAAGTTTGTATTTCTATCCTTATTAGGACCATTCATTGATTTCCATACATTTCTCTACTAGCCTTACCCTGGTCCATTATCCTAACCCCCAACCCAAAAATGCTGTTCTATCATATCAGGGCCAATCTTTGGTCCCCATAAGGAAAATTGGTCTTGACAGGGTAAGTGTGTACAACAGAAACGGTCTTAAAACGTTAACAAATACAAGTACATAAACATCTCAAAGGTTGACTTAAAACAAATAAGAACTGCACTTTGTTAAAAGAATAAAAAACAATCAGCCTGAAAAACATTAGCCATTAGCCTAGCTTAGATTAAGATCTACCTTTCCCTCCATACTCTGAACTGTATGATTAATGTCCCAACTAATAATAACTACTAACTATTTGAAAGAACATACCTTCCAAAATGACTGAACTATCCCTTCGATGTTTTATTCCTCACTGCTGATTCTGAGAGGGAGTTTTCTGCTTTGTCATGGTTGTGATAATCATTTATTAAAAACTTGATCGGGTGCCAGCCCATAGGCTGACTGCAGCATTTTCCAAGTCGACTGTAGAGCTCTGACTGTCTCAGAAATATATGGTCTTTTTCCAATCAGCTCAACTCGTCCCTACTTGGCTCGGCAAGTCTTCAGAGACTTTCTACCGAGTGATCCCACTGCTTGCAGCATAGACTTTATAAATTACTTGGTCAGGGTTCAAGTGGAGCTGCAGATATGGCATCAGAAGATTGCAGGCCACTAAATGGCCGGAGGACGATATCAATCAAAGAGTCTCTTTCGCAAGAATCAAACCCACCATTTTTTAACCCTTGTATTGTCTTTTGGAGACATCAGCCCCGAGATTTTTACTTTGTCAATCTTTTTTAATCTTCCCCTTAACTAAAAAATCTTGAAGTCTGTATGATATTAGAAGTAGCTTGAGGATTTAATTTTTATGCTTTTTAAGCTCAAAATAGGGGGGGTCGTATTATACATGAATAAATATGATAAATGTTCACTACATCAGAACTTATATGACAAATGTGTTTCTATCTCTCCTTTTGCGCATTAACTGTTTTTCGAAAAACTCAAAAACCAACTCAAGCCAAGCGTATAAACTTTTTTTTTGCGCATTAGAGGAAGTTTTTTCAAATGGGGCCATTTCCATTCACCTTTTCTAAAGCAATACTTCAAAATGTGCATTAAAAAACATTGATGGAAACACGGCAATAGGCTACTTAGTCAGAAACAAGGCTCAAGACTTCCCATCTTTTCACCAGCCTTGAACGCAGAGTTACACATGTAACTCTGCAGCGGTAATAAAGTCTGAAATGTCACATTCACAGAAAAGCAGATCGGTGTGTGCGTGCAAATCTTGTGTGTGATCAAATTTTTTTGAGACTAATTTATCTCCATAAGAAAATGGTACATTCTCTCAGTTTTGTGTCTTTGTATCTAACAACATCTAAACATGAGTTCCACTTAAATTACTTAAATTAAAATAAAATTAGCAGCAATGACCCTGCACCCACTGAAAAGTTTGCACCCCACAGTTTGAGGAAGTTGTCCCCATGTCCAGTAGACAAAGTGTGTGACTTACTCAACAGAAACCACAACTGTGTTGAGCTCATCTGAAACCATGCGATTCACAGCATCCCAGGATCCTTTCTCTGAAGAAAAACAGTGTTAAATGACACGTGTCTGAGTTTACAGTCTAAAGTAAAGGTGCCACGCTCGTACTCACTGGCACTGCCGAGGGCCCAGCCCCCTCCGTGGAAATACATCAACCCCCTCCTTAGGTGGCCCTCCCCTCCGGCTGGGGGCTCGTAAACTCTCACCGGAATGCCGGCGAAGGTGATGTCATTAATCTTCACCCCGGGGATGACCCCCCCGCTGGACTCTGAGCCCACAAGACTCTTTATGGTGTTCTCAAAGCCGTCTAAAGTCCGTTGGATGGACATGGTGGAATGATCGAGGCCGAGCCAGTGCTTCAAAGAGGCCTGAGGGCAGAAAATGGAGGGAAAATGACACAAAACGGTGTTTACATCAGATTTTATGTCTTAAAGAAATCAAGTTAAAAAGGCAGAGCAGACAGGACATAAGATCAAGGGGTAAAAATAAAATCATCTTGCAGGGTTTTGACATCCCCCTCTATCACCTCTATTCCCCTGCCCTGGGCCTTACTGATGAGTGTCTCAACACTCAGACAGACCCTGCTGCTCGGCACAGAGGGACTGCAGACCAGGACCAGACAGGTTTACAGTTAATACTTGTCTTTTTATTCTGAAGAAACTCTCCGTAGGATGCAGAAGTATAGTTTGCTCTGCAACCGATAGGCTACTGAGATGGGTTTTTTTTAGTCTAATCTTTAATCAAATGCAAGTTATCCAGATGGATAACAATACTATACCACTACACTACATTATTTTGTATATAAATGAATACACTTTTACTTCTGTTATATAAAATAGCAGCATAAAACAAAACTGAACAAGGAACCGACAGAAGCCAAAGCTTGTATTCTCATCGCATCTCATGTCAAAATCAAAAATCATACATAAATCCTTAAGACTGAAACAAACAAAAATCACTTAATGATTTCCATGATAATTATCCCTTTTAAAGTGTGTTAATAACACAAAGGATAGTTCATCAATCAATATCAACAGAAAATACGTCTGATAGAATGTTGATAATTTCACTGAACTCAGATCCAGAACCACACGGCATTCTGGGAGATGTAGGCGGAGGAAAGGCTTTAGCCACTCGACCTCTTTCGGCCCAGTTAAGCAGGGTTCGTGGCATCAACTCACTCTTTGGTCAGCTAGCAATAATCTGTTGAGTAACATGCAGCAGTTTCATGTTTCTCCACCTCATGACGGCTGGAAAATAAAAAGAAAGACGTGGAGTGAAAGAAGAAAATGAGGGCAACAGCTCGAGGGGAAACTGTGGATAAAAGAGGAAAGGTCACATCACCAGTTTTTCCGAAACAAACAACTGTTTTCCTTATTTCAAAAAGGTAAAACAAAAAAACTAATCAATAATTTTTAACGTTGACTGATAGGAAATGTTTATATTCTGACAGTTTTCAGTCATATTGCCCAGCCCTAGCTTCTCTTCTCTTCTAACACACCACTGTGATTAGCAATACATACTACAGACTGCTACTTGTAGTATCATGTACTCAACAGGGACATACCTAATACCTGTGTCTGATACATACCTGGTATATTCAGGTACCTATGTACTCTGGTAATAAGTCAATATGTGATGTCGCTTAGTTCCTGTAGGTACAGATTAAATACCAAGTACAATTCTGATAAGTACCAAGTTGTATAATGTAATACAGCTTAAAGGTTTAAACAAAATGGGTCTGGTGTAAATTTTTAAAGTTTTATATCTTGATGATTTCAACTGCTATGATCCAAGATTTACATAAGAACTCAGAATATACTCACTACATCTGTTACCAAGTGTTACTACAAGAAACAAACAAAAAGATCAAGAAAAAATGTTGGATTATTTGGATTAAATTTGATATAATCTGGGCTGAGGTTAAATCAAAATGTCCTTTTTTTTTAAGTATACTATAAGTTCAAAAATACTAAAGAGGCCTTTCTAGAATGCTGTTTCTGAATTCAATCGTGCTTCTGTGTTGAAAACATGACTGTTTTTTTAAGCAAATATTCCTGTTAGGATAAATGTCTTGGGGTGGTGGATTATGCAATATTTACTTTTTTTTAGCTTTATACTGTGTGTTATACTGTTCTTCCCTTATTGAAAACATACCCAGAGTGTTGCTTTGATTCATTCATGCATGTTTGAGAAATCCTTCACTCTCCTGCGGTCGCCATTTGGAGCTGCCTAAACACTTGCAGGTATAAAGCAAAGCCTCTTTGTACATAGCTCCTTCCTGGAGCTCAGTCTGCAGCCAAGTTCCCACCCCACAGAGCACCACTCCCCTGAAACATTTTTGAGAAGACGTGCTGAAGTGGGAGTGTCAGAAATGGTAAGAGGTTCTTAAGGAAACCAAGGTCATTTTGAAGGCATTTAGGCTATGATTCAAAGTCAAACATATTTTTGATATATACAGTATTTTCAGAACAACTGAAGGTAACATAATTAATTAATTGTGGTATAGAATTGAACTATGTGCATGGAAAACATATAATACTGCCCCTTTAAATTTTTTACTTGTGTAAGGACAATGTTTTGTAAATCATATTGTATTTGAACTTTATCAATATGTTTCCACAATTAGGGGAAGCTGAGTGGAAATTTTCTGTAAAGCAAATGATTTATAATTTATTCAACTGAGCAGAAATAAAAATGGTTGCATTTTCATTTTTTATTTCTATTAAAAGTTTTTGATGTTTAGAACTTGATGACTTAAAAAAACAGCATGACAACTTCAATGTCTAATGTTGCTCTTCAACAGAGTAACTTATAACATGTAGAACAAAGGTGAGGATGAGGAGTTGTTCTCACAGAACCAGGAAAAAAACTGATAGTTGGATTACAAAATCACTCTGGTACAAGACAAATTCTTCTTTGTTCCCCACATTTTTTTTCCAAATGTAAAAATTTACATTTTATGGTTTAGTAAGGAAAATAAAAAGGAGCATTTGGAAGCAGTGACTCTACATAATCAGGCAGTTGAGGACATGAGTTTTAGATTTGTGATCATGGTGCTCATGCAGTTCTGTTTCATACTTCTTTAAAACCTGAACAGATTGCATCACATACTTATGGCACTGTTATTGGGCAATCCTAACTCTACAAAGGCACATCACAAAAGTGGACACAATGTTTAACACTATTACCTACGAGCAGAATCAAAGTCCATATTTAGCGCTATCTTTGGGTTAGGATTGCACAGCACTTTCAGCGAACACAAAATGTCTCTAAGAAATAAAAACATGTGAAAAATCATATCTCACAACACCTTTCATGTCAAGAGTTGTATACAGAAATCACCTGAAAATGATGAACAATGCAGCTGTAAACAATTTGCAGCCATTTGGTCAAACCTTATAATTCTCATGCAATATTGCCACATGTCAAACTCAAATGTCAAATTATAGCTTATCTGTAAAGCTGACTGATTTCTGTATAAGCCATTTTTGTGTTGACTAATTTTCATTAGCTGTGGTGAACATCTTTATTTGGATTGACTCCAAAAGGGAATCAGTCGTAGATGTACATCCAAAAATTACTTTCTGAAAGTTTCATTAAAATCACCCCTCCAATGGTTCATGAAATAATTTGCCAACAGACAAACAGGGTTGACTCCATCAGTTAATGATTAAGTTTTAAGCAAAGATCTTGCACAACGAGCAGCACTTGAGTTATATGTTTTGGACAACTCTCAGCTACTACCACACTAAATTTTAGCTCAATATCTGTAAATCCTTATTAGTTACAACCATTTGTGTGTTTTTTAGAGTCAGTTAGTTGTGGCAGCCATCTTAAATCAGGCTGACTCCAAAAGTTAATCAGTTATAAATGTGCATTCAGTGATTACTTTCTGCAAGTTTCAGTTCAATTACTCCAGCGGTTCGTGAAATATTTTGCTAACAGACAGGCATGCACAACTAGATGTGTAAAAAAATATATATACAATAATTTTCAAACTAAAAGGTCGTTTGTGCATTTGTGTCATTTTTCTGTTTGAAGCGGACAGATCGTCCACCTGTCGTTTCTTACCAGGTGCATGACCGTCCTGATACCAGCATCCACGGCCAGCAGCTTCCAGGGCTCCTGGATGGCATCAGGCAGCGGGGTGTACAGGTAATACCCGACTGCGGCCGTCAGCAGCGCGGTCACCAGCAGCGCTTTCACACCCATCTTTCCTCCTTCAGCTGCTCACACTTCCCTGTGTTCCAGCTGCTGCTTTGAACCGGGCCGCATTCAGCCAAGCACTTCCGCTGAAAGCATTCAAAATAAAAATTTTACTTTAGAGTCACTTCATTCAGGTGAATTATATGAGCGCTAAAGTTAAAAAAAAAGTTTAGAATAAATAAACCTGTTTTTTTTTTACTTATATTTCTGCCCAGCACAATATGAAGACTTTGTTTGTTAATGACGACATGATAGAAGCTTTTATTTTGAAGGCAGAACAAGTTTGTCTCTTAGGGAAAAGTGTAGCTGTAGTACAAACATGTGACCACGCGATGGCGGTCTAAAGCTGCAGCCCGAACAGAACAGTAATTGATTTTTGATTTATTTTAGCAGTAATCAAAGCAATCCATTATTTTCGCTGGATTTATGACTCATCGTGTACGAGAGCAATGCTTGGCAAGCAAACACTGTCAAAACAAATCACTCACCGCAAAGGCATCAGCTTTCTCACATTAAACGGTTTTTTAAATCTATTCACAAACGTTTTTATCTATCAGATAAATTATGCCAAAAATGTGCTATTACAAGTCATTTTTTCTATCAATTTTTGGCAATGTCACTACTTTTATATAGGCTACTATTCAGCTCATTCAGGAGTTGGGAGGTATGAATTTAGCTCTTCAGTTCTCCTTTAAATCAACTTCAGCAAACGACCCATTTTTACATTCTTTCACTACTTTTAGCTCACAGTTTAGCTATGTTAAGCTTGTAGACAACTTTTTGTTTCTTTTAGCTCATGTAGCTTCAACAAGCATTTTGCTATTTTTAGCTTTTATTTAGTATTATGTTACATCTTAGCTAGTAGCTGTCCTTTTGCTTCTTTAGCTTTCATTCAGTACATTTTATGTCACTTAAAAAAGTAAAAAAGCAATTTCTCTGGTTTTATTTCTAAAAATTCAAGACCCACATTAGGGGTCCTGGTCCCAGCTTTGTGCTAACAGACTTTGTCACTTTTCAGATTTTATTTTGGCTTCTGTTACCTGACTGACATTTGAACAGCGTGAAACAAGAAAAAGGTAGCCATGCCATACGGATGTCCATCTAGGCAGAAATAAAATGGAGAATGTTGCAGAGATATGGTTTGCATGACAACCGTCTAGGACTGGCGTGACAACCCTTGGCCGAGTTTCAAAATTTGGTCTAAATCTGGGTCACAGTCCCTGTAAGGTTGGAACTGTTCTGTAACAGTGGAGCTGACAGCATGGAGAGTGAAGACAGTTTAAAGAGTCATCTGTCTTCTTTTCTGTCTTTTCTCGCAGTTTTCTCCAAAGGTTTAATGTTTAAATGACTGCAGCCCGTCCCTGAAGGCCAGCGTCAGAAGGAGGAGGATGAGAATCTGACCTCTGGGGTGAGATGGTTTCCAAAACAGCAGCAGGACAGTCGGATCATTTCAGATTAGCCTTTGAAAAAAACCTGAGTGGGGATTTTAAAACATGACATGCAAAAGGGTTTCATGTGTCTTAAAAAGTAATAAAAGGAAGATCAGAGGAAAAGTGTTTTCTATGAAAATCAGAGGGAATGCTTGGTTGAATGACTGCTTTGATGAAGAAGCTAAAACTGAACTGCTAAACTTTAAACAATCAGATCAGAAGCTAAAATTAGTCAAACAAAAGT
Organism: Cynodonichthys magdalenae; assembly: GCA_031762555.1. Taxonomy (NCBI): domain Eukaryota; kingdom Metazoa; phylum Chordata; class Actinopteri; order Cyprinodontiformes; family Rivulidae; genus Cynodonichthys; species Cynodonichthys magdalenae. Next base: position 9,415 of record JARVJO010000173.1, on the reverse strand, counting down.
CAAATATAACATTTTCAAAATAAAAGCTGCTGACTAAAATGAGAAAAAAATTGTTCAAAAAAGCTAAAAGCTACAACTTTAAAGACAGTAGCAAAAATCTAAAGCCAACAAGAAATAGCTCAAAGTTAAAACTAGCAGAATGATAGCTAAAGGTAAAATAAGCAATGCTTGATACAAAATTAACAGCACAGTAGCTATAAGCTAAAACCAACAAACTAGCTAGATTTTTTTTTGTTTCTGTCTTTGTCACTGGACTTTGTGTATTTTTCTTAAAGTAGTAAGTAAAAACAGTAGTTATAAGCTAAAATGAGCCAAACAGCAGATAGCTAAAAGTAGCAGAATGATAGCTAATGTTAAAATAAACAACACAGTAGGTTAAAAAGCATAACAGGACCTAAGTAGCTATAAGCTAAAACTAGCAAAACAGTAGCTAAAATATTAAATTGTCAACATAGTAGCTAAAGGCCATAACTTAAAAAAGCTAACAGAACAATAACTAAAGGTAAATTAAGCAATGCAATTACTAAATCCAAAATTAACAACACAGTAGCTATAAGCTAAAACAAGCTAATACCAGCAAAACAGTAGCTAAACATGAATTTTGCTAAGCAATTTTTTTATTCTTTGTTACTACTGATTTTATATGTGATTTTTAATATAGTACTAAATTAAAACAGTAGTTCTAAGCTAAAATCAGCAAAATAATAACAGATAGCTAAAACTAGTAGATGATAGCTAAAAAATTTAATTAGTAAATTAGTAATGTTCTCCATTCATTTCAATCAGGAAACAAAAATACTAAAGGAAATATTCAAAAATGTTACAAAAACCCAACATGATAGTTGTAATGTTCTGAAGAAGCTGAATGTTTTGATATATGAACTTGTAAAACAGCTAAAGATATTGGAGAAACTACAATGAGGCAAACACATGGCCTCCTTCTGATGCTTTGCTCTGTGTGCTGCAAACTGATCACATCCATCAGTAACAGAGAGACGATATTTGTTGCAAAAACTGGTTCATTTTGTAAAACTGCAGCAACCACAGCTACAGTTATTCAGCCTGTGGCATTCAAGGCTAAAATCTTTTGCAGTCATCTAGAAACCCTAAATCCTACCCAGGATCAGCATTTTACACTCAGAAGACGTCACATTGGATCAGTGTTTCCCTGAGCGAGAGCGTCAGCAGGATGTTTAAACTGTAAACCTGATATAGGTGCTTTTATGAGTGTGTGGCAAAAAAAACTAAAAAAACAGTGTGCATTAAAATGCCCCCTCTTTCCTGCCCCCTCCCTTGGTGCTGCATGTTGACTTGGCCTGCAGTCTGTGGTATGGAGGGCAGAGAGGGGGCTGGAATTAACATTTATGGTCATTTAAGTTGACTAAAGCAGAAATGGAGGTTTTGTCTTTCAGCCTGTCCCATCTCGCTGCACAGCCTCTGCTCTGACGGTGACTTTAAATGCCTCCAAGAGTTATGACACTTTGAGTCGACTGCTCTGCATCTGGTTTTCTGATTTTAAAGGTGCTCCGTGGGGAAATGGGATCCAAGCAGAATGCAAATGATGCTTTACAGCAGTCTGCTGCAAGCAGAAATTACAGTTCAATAAAGACTCTCCTGGGATATAGATTTACAGATAATTGTAGAGGCTGATGTTCAGATGAAATCAAGAATGTCCTCAAAAGTCTTAAAGGAATCTCTGACTACTTGGACTTGGACTTAATGTGTTGTTCTTTATCTTTTCTACTAAAAGTTGTTGTTTTTGACATGTGAAAACTTCTAATTACTTAAAAATTTGAACACGTTTGACATTTTTCTCTTAAGCATGTTGCCATTTTGTTAGTGACGCAGTGCACTCTAATTGGTGATGATGATCTGAAACTAAAACACAAACAGTCAAGGCTAACAAGCTATAATGTGTGACATCCATCCATTATCCTTTACCTGTATCCAGCAGTCCCTGTCTGAGGGGTGGGGCACACCTTGGACACGTCGCAAGTCCATCACAGGGACACATAGCATAGGCTGTGTCTCAATTCAGGGGTTGCAGTTGGCTCATTTGTCGGCCACTTATGTCACTGTCCCGCGCTGTAGGCTGTCCCAAATCATGGGCACCTACTCATGTGGCTGACAAAACCCTAAAAAACGCAGGCTGCATCTGAGTATCGCATGAGGCGGACAATATCCCATAAATTTCATCCATCAGCAAACTAAACAGAAATATGAAAACGGCTGAGGGTTTTTTATTTATTTTTTGCAGCAGAGCTTGGAAATTTATCATGGACTGAAGAATTTGCTTGAATTGAAACACAGTCATAGAGAGAAACAAGACAAACAACCATTCATTCACTCACTCACACCTAGGGACATTTTCGAGTTAGCAGTTAGCCTAGCATGCATGTTTTTGGTCTCCAGGAGTGCCTGCAGAAAACCCATGCATGCATAGCCTGGTGAAAACCAGCCTCTTGTTCTTGGTTTGCTTCAAACAGAGGGTCTGGACTCTTGGTTGTTGGGAAATGATTTCTTGCTGGAGGCTTGGCCTCTTTTGAGGTTTAAAACAATTGGATCTGATTTTACTCAATTGCTAATATTTGGCCGTGACGTATGTAATGCACCAGCTCGACCGTGAAGGAAGCTAAGCTAAGATGCTAACAGGAAATTGCGTGCGCTGTAAACAACCATCCCCTACTGGGAAGAGAGAAGTACCGAGCCGAACAAGATGGCTGTGCTGCAGGCTTTGAGAGATAAATTTATTTTAATTTGGAAGCCTAGATCAACACGGACTGTCTTCATTCACTTCCTCCGCTGCCATTGCTAAACTACAGTCAGACTAAAAGCGCAGAAAATCAATGTCATCCAAAACTCATCCTTCTTTTCTTTGATTGGCCCGGTTGAAATTCTACCGGAGAAATCCAAGTCAATGGGAGAAAGCCCAGATGGAGCAGAGAAGGGAGATTAGAATCAAGCAGAACTGCATAGGAAGGCAATGGCCAGGCGTGGAAAACACATGCATACTCTAGCTAGAAAGGTCACTGGCTGGGATTCAATCCGGCAACCTTCTCATTAAAAGGCAACAGCTTTACCAACTGTGTTAGTAGGTTAGGTCGATCAAATAATGTTTAATGTTACAACTAGTCAGAGTTCCCTTAAAAAGGAAAATAAATAGAAAAATTTGTGTTGTGAGATGACAACTGCAAAATGACGTGCATCATAACAAATGTGACCAAAACGTTTTGTCTGACTGGAATTTATTCAAATCAACTCTTGAATCTACTTTAGCATTAACAGTTTAGTCAAACAGATTAGTGGATTTAGAATAATGACACAATGAATGACGGTTGGTGCAGCTGGTAGAGGTGTATCACCTCTCAAGGAGAAGGTCGCAGGATTGCATCCCAACACTTTCCATGGACCAAAACATGTATATTAGGATAACTGTTAACTCTGAATTGTCCCTATAGGTGAGACAGTAAATGGTTCTTTGTCTCATTTGTCTCTATGTGTCCCTGGGGTATGTCCCCCGCCCCTCGCACTGTGACTGCTGGATATGGACACCAATGACCCTGAAAGGACAAGAGGGTAAAGATTACAGACAAATGATGGTTTTAACGTTCTGCTGAATAACTTTACTTTATGTACAGTAGTGTCAGTTATATACAGATTATGTCTCATGGACAGAAACAGGAAATTAGAAGTAAGAATTGAAATTATATTCTGAATGTGAGCCAGTGGAGAGAAGCTAAAACTGGAGAAATATGATCTCTCCTTCCAACTCATTAAAACTCTAGCAGCAGCATTTTGGATCAACTGCAGATTTTTAAAGAGTTTTTTTTGACATCCAGATAATAAAGAATTACTGTAGTCCAGCCTAGTGGGATAAACGCATGGATCAGTTTTTCTGCATCATTTTGGGACAAGATGTTTCTAATTTTAGCAAAACCTTTATTGTTAAAATACACAAAATAACACCAAGGTTCTTTACATTGGAAGTGAAGGCCAAATTATTGCCATCCAGAGGAAGTGAAAGGCTCTACGATTTATTCCTAAGATGCTCAGGTCTAAAAACCGCAACCTCTGTATTGTCTGAATTTAAAAGCAGAAAATTGTGTGTCCAGCTCAGACAATGAAAACAATTCTGTACTGTTGTGACCAGAACAAGGCTGCTGGGAACGAGTTGAAGTGACAACAAGGGTGTGATAAAGTGAGAGAAAGACTGGAGCATAAACACCACTTGGGATAACGAAGTGATGAAACAGGTGCAGAGTGATCAAAAAGGGAATCCAAGATGTGAAGCAAAGACAAGAAGCAAAAAACAAACAGAATGCATACAGAAGGAGCTCTGCAGAAGAAAATGAAATGAAATGGGGACATTACCCAAACAGCAGACTAAAATAAAAAAGAGAATTCTAAAAAAAAACAACCTAAACAGAAAAACAAAGAACAGATGGTTGATAAGATAAACAAAAACAAAGTTTGATGTTATGAAGTCTGTAAAGGAGGAAACCAGCTTCTAACGTCAGGAAATGAGTCCGATGCTAAAAGGAGACGGCAGCTCACAGAGCTTCACAGGCGCTGTTCAGACCTTGTATTAAAGATCAACCTCAGGTTGTTTGACCTGCAACACATGCAGAAACACACACAGCCATGCCCCACATGCACATCAGTTTCATTTAACAACAGACGCAAAATTCCTGTCAAAATAAACATTTTTATGGAAAAAATTCTGATAAACAATTCTTTATTTAAAAAAAACAACAACCAAACAAAACATGCTATTCAGAATATTTCCAAAGATGTCTTATCTTAAATCTGCCCAAAGCTAAGATGAATTTTAAAAAAACAAACAAAAAAAAACAAGACGTCCAGCTCAAGTCAGTCCAGCAGGAAGTTCTATTGTCACAGTTTAGCAAGAGGTTCGGACCTAAAACTCCGCCTGACACAAAGAGCTAGAAGGAATAGCTAAAAGCATGCTGATGTGGCAACAAATCAAAAAGAAGCACAAGGATTCGATCGTGGAGGAACTCCAAGAACATAAGGATGAAAACTAATAACACCTGACTGAGGCTGGAGCGCAGACCGACAAACTAAACAGGCTGGGACTGATGAGGAAAAGTGGCTGCAGCTGTGAAACATGGAGCAGGTGTGGCTCAGTGGGGTAAGCTGAAAAAGAAGCGGCTGACGGCACAGAGGAAACATGAGAGCTGATGAAATGAAAGCAAAAAATAAAAATAAATCAGATTGTGTTCAGACCACCAAACATACAGTATGTGAATGAGAGGTTCAGACCACCTCCAATGTGCTGAGGCCATTCAGACCTGAATTTAACACTAAATGCAAACTAATAACTGAAGAGCTATTTTAAATATCAGGTCTGAACCATCAACACTGATTATAATACTAAACCAAATAAATGAGTAATTGATGCCAGCAGAACCCAGTGTATGGGAGCTGATGTGCTGCATATTTAAAAAAGTCCCATCAGCTCCCCAGCACACAATCATGGTGTCACATGACCTTTATTTCAACCGCAAAATAACTACTTACAGCTAAATATATTAGAAAAATAAGATTTGAACATAGAGCAATAAGGGACTAAGTAAAACAAAATATGTCAACACCTGAAAAATCATCTGAGGCATATTTTATTTATTAAGCAATACCCTGCTCAGGCTTCAACTTCCAAGTTTCTGTAAAGTGTCCAATATTTCCCGAAACGTCGATGGTCTGATGAGTCTCTTGTTCAGAAGCAGGAATAGGACTGACACCCACCACTGAAACATTAAAGCCTTATCTGTAGCTAACTCAAATATAAACATTTTAAGAGTTTTTTTTCACAGCCTGTATTAGTTCAGAGACAAAAACAAATCAGAGTTCTCAGAAATAAATCGGACAGGAGGACAGTTGCACAAATTCGGCTGCGTCCTTATCACTCGGTTTCTGAAATGACAAACAGCCACCTGTTGTGAGCTTTGAAGAAGGCAAAACAAGTGTGTGAGAGAACGGCAGAAGAGAGTGGATTTTCTGCATAGAGGCATAAAATCATTGTTTGTTAAAGGTTATCCAGTAAACAGCTTTTATGGAAATATTTGTCTTATTTAAGCCCAGAACTCCATGAAGCAAATCAATCATTTTGGCCAAACTTTGTAAATGATGGTTTTCACAATCTCATGCTTTGCTGCAAGATCCTGTGAGATGTGTTAGTGCTCAGAGAACACGCAGACGATGAGTCTCGGTTACATCAAACTTTAGCTCAGTAACTGTTAAATTACCTGAGTTAAAGAGATTTTTGTTTGACAAAAATGTGGTAAAACTGGGCTCTGAAACAGATGACTTTAAATAGAATAAAGCCTTTTTTTCAAATGTAAGGTTCATTAAAGGAATGCCTATCACAAGTTTTAAACTCAAAGAATTTGTCATGAGGAATGATGAAATGTGTTAGTCACATTTTAAAAATAACATTATGCATGTCCACGTTAGCACTCTGAGCTAATATCACACTAACCACAGGGTTCAGTCAAACAAACATTTCACACACACACACACACGGGTGGAGGATCATCTGCTCGGGTTTTTCAGCAGCAGGTGAAAATTAAAAATATTTCGTCTCTGTCAGGTAGAACTTTGGAACGGTTTCAGTTCAAAATGTTTTCTTCCTCATCTGTTTTCTGTAAGACTCCTCCCTTCCTTTATTACTAAATCTTTCCATCACCGACTCAGAGACAGCTCATATCTCGTTTTCTGTCAGACTAACACTTTCCATGGGCGTCCTGGGGATGCAGAGGAAGAACGATGATCCACTCTGGTTTTAAGCACCCAGCTGGCTGGAAACAAGCATCCCACTGGCAGCTGGCCTGCGTACAGAGGATTGGTGGGTTAGGAGTCACGCTGTTGTGGCGCCTCATCGTTGACCTTTGCCCTCGGACACACAGTTTCAGTTCTGCTCTCTCCTACTGAGGAAAGAACCTTAAACATAATGTTATGTGCTGTGAGATGTCACAGTCAGAGTAGGTACTGTCAATGACTCCCAGTTCCCACAACATATTTTAGCCACTTTTGTGTTTGCTAAGACTAACTCGCTGTGGTGGCCATCTTCAATTACCTTGATTTCAAAAGTTAATTAGTTGTAGATGAACAACCAATAAACACTTTTTAAAAGTTTCATTAAAATCTATTTGTAAGGGAGATATTGTGCTAACAGACAAACACTTCTACTGTTAAAGCTCAAGTTTTGAGAAAATATCTTGCTTCATGGGTATATAATGCTGCACTGAAGAGCTGGTCTTTGCTGGAGGATCATGTATCTTATGGTATATTGCTGAGCTGCTTACCTGAGTAATACTTCTGCTGCCTTTTCTGCTCCTGAGACTTACCTGAAGATCCTCTGCTGCTTGTTGGGGAAAAACCTCACCTGTGGAAACTTGCTTACCTGCTGGTCTGGTAAAGAACCACCTACTCAGTCCTCTTGTCTGCTGGCCACCCAGACCAAAAACCAAGCCAAACTCACCTCTGTGGATCTGTGCCCGCCTCTCACCCTGGACCCTGTAAGAAAACGCTTACCTGTAAAACAATCTCTCAGATGTTTTCTTGCAAAATCCTCACCTGCCTCCTTCCCTTACAGCTCTGGAATCCTGGCTCACTAACTACTGTAAATAAAGCTCTCTTATCTTTTTATATTCAGTCTCCTGAGTCTGTTGCTGCTTGCTTTTGACTTTCCTGTAAACCTATTGTATTGTGATTGACTCTAAGACCAAACACCAGCTTGCTGTAGAAATTATAAGATTAACCTAATATCTGTTTTCTGGTATCTTTTGACTGTGGCAGCCATCCTGCTGACTTCAGTTGTAGCTGTGCATCCTGTGTATATACCTTAATGTTTTTGTTAAAGGAGACATGTCTTTCTTTCACATACAACTCATTCAGTTGGTCTATACTGTATAAAGTGGAACTACAATATTTTGGTCTGAATTTCTCATTTTAACTTTACCAGTCCCAGAACTAGTTTTGAGGTTGCCCCTTTAAATGAGGCTCTCTCTAGTTTAGAGGAGGTTGCAGCTATCTAGCTGTGCAGAAATATATATATATATATATATAGGGGTGCAACGATACAGAAAATTCACGATTCGGTTC
>JARVJO010000171.1:0-10977 GCA_031762555.1 Cynodonichthys magdalenae | reverse complement strand
AGGGTGTAGAGCTGGTCCGCTGTTCCACGACCAGGACGAAAACCACACTGCTCTTCCTGAATCCGAGATTCGACTATACAACAGACCCTCCTCTCCAGGACCCCCGAATAGACCTTACCAGGGAGGCTCAGAAGTGTGAGCACTTCAAATTGATTAAAATAAAGTGCATCTTGTTATTTCCTTTTTTTGTAGTTTATACAGTAAAAGCTCACCCATAATCCCCAGCTACATTAATAATAATAAAGAACAGATCAAACACACTTTGTTTCTTCCTTTTTCCAAAATTTTAACTTGTTTTCTGGCAATAATACTCCAACTTTAGTCTCAGTAGTTTGATTTTATTCTCAACATTTCAACATTATTCTCCACACACAGAATGGCCCATATCAAGCTTTTAAGTATTTCGGTTCAGTAGAAACCTAATAAGAAATTGTAACTCGCACAAGTTACAAAGTCTTGACATATACAGTCACATCTTAGCATGCTTTACTACTTGTATATTTACATTTGGGGAAGATGTTTGTTGCCTTTAGCTCTATCATAAATACAAGTCTTCAAATCACATTATTTTTAGTAGCTGATTATCTTAAAAAAAAAAAAAAACAAGAAGTAGGCAAATGAAACGTTGCTTTTTGCTAATTTTAGCCAGCAGACGCTCACTATAAGCAAGCTTTTGTCCCTTTAAACAGTATGTAGGGCTGCCAGATGGCTGAAAAATGTATCAGGACATAAGCATTTCATTGCAGTCAATATTAATATTCGATTCGATTCTTGTTTTACCCGTTTGAAATAAGGACCAGGAGAAAAAAGGCAGAATAATCCTGCCAAATTGTTGACATGATCTTTCCTCTTTTATCCACAATTTCCTCTCAGGGTGTTTCTCCTTTCACTCTATGTCGTTCTTTTTACGTTTTAAAGAAATATGAGGCAAAGCCTAAAACTGCTACTGTTACTTCTTACTCAACAGGTTGTTGCTAGCTTACCAATAAGGGAGTTAATTGATACAACCAACCTTGCTTAGCTGAGCTGTGAGAGGTTGCGCGACTAAAGCCTTTTCTCTGCCTACATCCCCCTGAATGCTGTGTGATTGTGAATTGAAGGATTCATCTTTTTTTTTTCTTTTTTAAAAAGGACAGTATTCCAACCTGGATTCTTATTTGACTATATCCTCTTAAAAGAACAGGTACTAAGTGACTTATTCCATAAATGGAGCTTAAAAACAATCTCTAAGAAGATAAGCAACCTCATGGAATATAAATCACAAAATCCTCGGACTAGAAGGAGGATTATCACCCAAAACACGGTTGATTCATAACAAATTTATACCAATGACCATTAATAACAAGATCCTGGAGAACTGGCATCCAATAGAGGACTTCTTATGTGTTTTGAACAATTAAAGAGGAAATATTTATCTGGGAAAACTTTCTGTTATCTTCAGCAGATATATCTTCTTGGAGCTAGTCTTGGTGCTGAAATGAGGCTATTGGTTTTTACTGACATTGGGAAACTAATTTATAAAGGGAATCCTTGCAAGTTTATGTCTAAAATGTACTTTTTTTTTTTTTTAAATATTGGTCCTAAAACTGGTTTACATAGGTCTAGGGAGAGGTGAGAGTCAGACTTGAACATTAGTATGAACACACATTTATGGTCAGATTTATGCTGGGGCAGTCTAGCCTGCTTCAGATTAGTACATTTTAGTTTTCTACACCAGCTATACTTACCCCTCAGAAATGGCACAGATCTGATTTGTCAGAAATGTGCTTCAGATGTGACACAGAGGTAGGTTCTTATTACACTGCACATACTTTGTTTGAAGATTAGCACATTGTTGAAAAAAGTAGCACTCTCAGTGACAAAAAAAAGTTACACTCCACCCTCCTCATCAATAGACGGCACTCTGAAATGAACAGTTGCATCCCTTTTGAAAACATTACTTATAGTGTGAAGATAAAACATATTGTCTTAAAAGTCTGGCAACTTTACTTTAGCAATTTTATTACTTGAAAATAGCATAAAAACCCTTTGGCTGAGATCCCTTGCTGTCCTTTGTTCCCCTTTTTAAATTGTACAATTTATTTTACACATTTTATTTATATTATTTTTTTCTTTATTTCCTCCTTAGATAAGGGATGTTCATTGTTTTGAGTTGTATTGTTTAATGTAAAACAGTTTAAATATTTAAAACAAAATATGAAGAAAATAAAAATACAACATTCTATTGAAAGCATTTCTATTCATGACATATCATGTTAAATGTAATTGTTTTGTTTTGTTTGTGTTGTGCATTATTTGATGCTGTCAGAGTCATAACTAAGAGAAGTGAAGAACATATTAGTGTAGAAGTCGGGCCTTCTCACCTCTGACAACAATAGTGGTGGACTTCTTGGCCGGATTTCCCACATTGTTGCTGGCCACGCAGCTGTAGATGCCCGCCTCCTCTGAAGTGATGGCCGGCAGTGTGAGCGTGCCCCCTTTCACCACGCTCCTCTGAGGCAGACTGTCATTACTGCTGACCCAGGTGAGGATAGGCGGCGGCTCCCCTCCTGTGGTGATGCAGACCAACGATACGGTCTGACCAGGATTGACCACAATGGGATCCTCCACCAGCAACTTGATAGACGGAGAGGCTGTGGAGAAAGTTGCATTTTTTTTTGAGAAGTTTTTAAATGAGTCATTTTTGTGCCTCATGAGCCCGGGATTTTAAAAAGCCAATAATCCTATTGAATACCTGTCTTATTAGTGAGCCTGAAGATTACACTGCGGTCAGGAATCCCACATACATTTCTCACAGAGGCGATGCAGCTGTAGTTGGCGTAGTCTTGAGGACGTAGGTTCTTCAACTTCAGGATCTTCGTTTCCCCCTGCAGCTCAGACCAAACCAACACTGGTATGCAAATGTGTGCAAAGACATCATCATAATCAAGTAAAACACATGCTGAGAACTAGATCCTGAGAAGGCAAAGGCTAAAGAGCTTCAAGCAAAGGTCAAACAGATGAATATGTATACCAAGTGCGAGAAAAAAAGGCACAATTATTCATAGAATTGAAATAAAAATAATGCTGATATGTTTCATAAAGAAAAATAAATCTGTCAGCTTGCTCACTAGCAATGAGAGGATTACTCCATAAAAGGCGCCTGCAGTATTTTCACCGCGGCGCTTCAGAGATATGCATGGGCTCAGCGGGGGGTCGCTCCATGAAATGCCTCTCTCATTGAGAGGAGTTTGCATTTCATTCCAACCGGGCCAGTCAGCCACAAACCTCAACCAAAAGTTTATGATGAGGATGTAAACCTTTGATCTGGCTGACTCCAATGTGTGGGTGTATATAGGGACGAAGAAGAGGAGCGAGCCAGATTAAAACACAAATCAAACATATGATGCAGCAATCCAAACCGCTGCAATCACTGGAGTCTTTCAAAATGGTTTCATATATGCGCAGACTCGAGGAAAACTTAATTGTATTCAATTATCGTGGACCTATATTCAACCCTCATTTTTCTGTCACCTTCTGTGCTTTGAAGCAGATAAGGTGGGAGGATTTTGGTCCTCAGAGTGCACTCTTCATTCAGTGCTGAAGAGGAAAAAGGTGGTGGTGAAGAAAGGGCAAGGAAAATGTCTTTGGAAAATACTAGGTACAAAGAAAAAAAAAAAAAAGGAAAGGACAAACTGGTTGTATGTCCATAATGATGGAAGTCTGAAAAACCAAACAACACACCAGTTTTAATATAAGGATTGTGAAGGGAAAATATTGTTTTGATGTAGTAGGTTTTGTCAGGTATGTACAGATTTATTTTGATGCATCCTTAAATGTGCAAGGTGGGACATTTATTTGGATACAACTAAATAAAATGGGAATGGTTGATGAAATTAACTTCCTGTTTGTGGCACATTAGTATTTGGGAGGAGGAAACTTTTCAAGATGGGTGGTGACCATGGTGGCCATTTTGAAATAGATAATTTTGGATCCAACTTTAGTTTTTTTCCAATGGGAAGAGGGTCATGTGACACATCAAACTTACTGAGAATTTCACAAGAAAAACAATGGTATGCTTGGTTTTAATGTGACGGTATTCTTTTGTGAGTTATTTACAAGTTTCTCTTTGTTTACAGCCATTAACGTTGCAGAAGTTAACATATGAGGAGCAGATAGAAATTATGCTGATGTCTGGTGAAAGCAGTACCTGGGTCATTGCAGCAGACTTCAATGCAAGACACCCTATGAGACCACCCATCTCCCCTGCTACAGTTAGCAAACTGCTTGCCAATTTTCATGAAACTGGTTCAGTGTTGGATTTGCCAAAATGTGCACACATGAAAACTGTCACTCATGAAGAAACATCAGTGGCTGTCCTAGCTTCATTCAGCAAGAGCCCACAGCGTAGCACTCGCTGTACGTCACTGAAGAGTGGCATCAGTTCAACATCCCTTCAATAGATATTAGCTACTCACAATTGGTACCCTTACAAACTCCAGCTGCTGCAGTATCCCAACAAGGTTGACCCATATTGGTGCACTGAATTTGCAAAATGGGCATGACAAATATTGGAACAGGACCTTCAGTTTTCACAGAACATTTTGTTCATTGATGAGGCAAACTTTTATGTGAATGGTGAAGTTAGCAAACAAAACCACCGCTATACGCCTGATACTAACCCACATTGGATAGATCCCACCAAGACTGTTGGAACACAAAAATTGATGGTATAGTGTGGTATATGGGGCACAAAGATAGTGGGGCCATTCTTCATCAATGGAAACCTGAAGGCCAATGGATATGTGAAATTGATACATGATGATGCGTTTCCCTCTTTATCCACTGAAGATGGCACGTTCCCTGAGTTTTTTCCAGCAAGATGGTGCACCACCACGTTATGGGTGTCAGGTCCGAACATTCCTAGATGAACAGTTTCCTGGAAAGTAAATTGGTCATCATGGGCTAGTTGAATGGCCCAATCTGACACCCTTAGACTTTCATTGTTGGGGTCATCTGAAGACAGTTGTCTATGCTGTGAAGATACGAGATGTGCAGCACCTGAAACAAGGGATACTGGAAGCGTTTGCTAGCATTTCTTCTGCGGTGTTGCTATCAGTGTGTGAAGAGTGGGAGAAGAGGGTTGCATTGAGAATCCAACACAATGGGCAGCACTTTGAACACATTTTATAAGTGATCAGAAACTTGTAAATAACTCATGAAAGAATAAAGTTACGTTAAAACCATTATTGGTTACACGTTACATTATATCCATTTTTCAGATTAAATGTCTGTAGATTTTGTCAAATAAATTTCTAAAAAAATGTGACTGATAGTCAAGTGCGACTTATAAGTTTTTTTCCTCATTTTGTGAGTCATTTTTTAACTGATGCAACTTATCCACTGCAGTGACTTGTAGTGTGGAAAATACAGAAGTAACTTATCTTTAAATGTACTTTTTAGACTCAAGAGTCATTTTGTATTGCAGTTAATCTTTGGTTAGGATACATTGTTTTAGGATAAGACTATCTTCGCAATCTTATTTATTATATTTTCTGTGAAAAAAAGCAGATAAAAATAATTGACTGTATTTCTCAGACTGCAATGTCTAATTTGGTGCTTAAGCAATAGTTTTGGAAGGCGTTTATTGCAGAATAAAGAAATTAAAAGAACTAACATGTCATGACAGTGAAGGATTTTCCACAATTGGGCAATCACATTTTTTATTTTTGCTTGAAGCCTTTCATGTTAAAATGTATAACTTATAAATTATGAATGTTTAATTAATTAATTGCAAAAAAACATAAACAAAAATGGAAAAATGATACCCTTACAATTGTGGCAATTTTTAGTAAAATGGGACACAAGGCATGGGGGGCATCAAAAAGGGAAAGACGTTTTTTTTCTCAATTTTAACCAAAGTAAACTCACATCTTTTAACAGGGGTTTCATTGTTGAAGTCAAGTTTAAAATGCTTCCACTGCATTTCAATAACATCCCTGGGAATATAAAGCATTAGGTTGGCTGAAAAAAGCTGCAGACGTACAGCTGAAATGAAGAGTAATGGCAGAAGGGAGGTATAAAGTTGAACTCAACAACAAGTCTCCCTGACTAAATGAAAACCAGAATGGAGAAAATTGGACTCAACTTGACCTTGTAGCTTTTTATTACGGTCTATTATGAATTAGTCCCTTTTTGTCTCAGATATATTGTTGAAAAATAGCACTATTAGCCATTTATATGAGCAAATTACTAGCAGTTTAGTCGAGTTACTTGGGGTTATGGTCTCACACAATGCTATTCTTTGGGTTTTAGGTTGTGCTCCAATTTTCAGACTCAATTAAAGCTCTAATAGAAAGGAGCAGGGAAAAAAATAAAGGAAAAAAAGAAAAAACTCAAAGGAAAACTGAGAGTCAAAGGAAAACGTGTAGTTTTTTTAGGCCGAGTCCTGCAGCTTCTCTGTTCTCCTGCACCCACCTCATTAGTTACTTGCCATCTTTACTCATTTGGCCAAACATCAGTTTTTTTTATTATTATTTCTTAAGCCCCTTTTTTACCTATTAATTTGCATTCCTACTGACTCAGAGTACAAATTACATTCAACTCAATCAATTCAAAAACTACAATTCCCTCACAAGTGACTGAACAATCTCAATCAGTTCTTTGTCGATGGCAGAAAATCCCTTTTGGAACAAAGCGTCTCAATTTTCAGACTGTACAGAAAATCCAATTGCTCAATATGCATGTAAACCATGAAAGTGGGTTGGTGGAATCTGGCGTTGCTATTCAGAGGGTTAATTAGGACAAGTTTTATTGTCCCATTGTGGGGGCAGTCAGGCGTGAGGTAGGCTTTTAAAACAAATAACATTTCTATTCCACACACAAACAGCTAAATGAAGTTGAAGCACTGCAATTACAGTCTTTTCTCCAGCAGTCTGTTTTATTTATAACAAGATGTGTTGATTTGTTAACCAGAAACAGTGACTGTCTGTAGAGAAAGTGCAACAGAGTTGTGGTTTGGGCTTTGATAACATGCTTTTTTTTGTCTTTGTCAAACACAAAGGTTTTGCCCTCAACTAAAATAGAAACGTCCTTTTGTAGTTCCTCAATAAAATGCATGTCTGTTTTATTAATAAAAATAACTACGAGATCATTACTATGAAAATTGTTTTAGTTTTTAAGCTGAACTCATCTTATTAGGCTCTAATGACACAATTGTTCAATGTGGTTTAAAACCCAAAGTTTAAATTCCACATCTACTGAGAGAAAAATGCATTACTTTTTTTTCTTTTTTTCTAACTGAACTAAATCGATAACATTATTTTCTGAGCATATAAATAAGCAATCAGCCACAAACACCCAGAGACAGGGAATTGTGTCATTAAACAGGAAAAAAAAGTTACAAATTCTAAGCCTGTTTTGCAAATGGGTGTTTTCGAAGCACTAAAAACATTGTCTGCTGGAATTATTTCCCCTTGTTTTTGTCACACAGCTGCAATTGTGTGAGACCATAAGGGATTCGACAGTTTCAACAACATTGACTCTGAAAACTGCTGTTCACAGTGTTTCTGTGTAAATGACTTCTGCCTTTCTGTAATATTTTAGATTTGTTAGACAGAAAATATTTCTAGATTATCAACATTGACATTTTTTTTTAGAAGATTTTGCGTTTTAATACTACCATATACAATTTACTATGTATTTTAGCAGGACGAGCAAAAGCTCTCAATCAAATGCACAAAAATAATGGTTGAACTAAAAAGCAGAATTAATTTACAGCAAACCACAATAGGCTTTGCTCTAAATTCATTAAAAAAGGTAATCATTAAAGTAACCATAGCCAGCTTAAATACATACCAATAAAAAATGTCCCCAGAGACATGCAATAAGCTTCGAAATTTAAAAATAAAAGGAAGATTTGTTTTCAAAGATTCTACTGCTAAAATCTGAACAATAATTCTGTCCAAGATGCATTTTCACTATGTGCAAACCAATTAGTTGTTGCTTAAAAACTTTTAAAGTGATATTAGTCTGACTACTCTAGTTTCATTTATTCCTTTCCAGCTGCTTATCCATGGCTGGATTGTGGAGGTCTCAGCAGGTCCAGAAGAGAAACCCAGACAGCCTTTTCCAGCTGTGCTTGGGAGATCCTGAGGCATTCCCAGTCCAGAGATTATACAGTTTAATCCCTTAAGTGAATTCTAGGATTTCTTCCAGTATGATGTGCCCAAAACCTTACAAGAAGGAAGTCACCAGGAAGTTTCCTGCTCATTGTTCGAACTACTTCAGCTGAATCTTTTCAGTGTAGAGAAGCGGTGGCTGTACTCCCAACATCCCCCGGATGATGTAGCTCCTCTTGATATTTGTAAGGATGAGCCACCCTACACTAAAAGCTTATTTCACCTGCTTGTATCCAAGATTTCATTCTTACAGTCCATGATCCATATTTCATGATCATAGGTAAGGGTTGGCTCTTGCACAGATCTGTAAATGAAGAGCTTTGCCTTTTTGGTTCAGCTCCTTTAGAGCACTCCTATTACAGTGGATGATGCACTGAACTATTGGTCCATCCCTTACTCCATCCTACAATCATTCATGAATAACACATCATACTAGCACTTTAGTGTCTCCTACTTTCATTTTCTCTACTGTTGTATATTCTGTTGCCTCTGTCTTACCTGTGTGAAGAAAGGCTCGTAGATCTCCACACCCTTGTCCGAGCCCTGCGTCAAGACCTCTCGCCCACGGTGCCAGCTGTACCGTACAGGTGGGTTGGAATTGGCCACGCAGCGCAGGAACACAGTCCTCTCATAATAGAACTGTTCCTTAGCCTCTCCTATACTCTGGTGCACTGTCACTACTGGGTCATCTAGGTCTGTTACAGAAACAGAAACACAGAAGAGACATGTTTAGGAACTCGTCCACAAGGTGTGAACATTTATTTTTCACATCAACTGATATTGACCATATAGAAAAAAAAAAATAGACAGCCTGATCAAGAATAAAATTATTTTAATATCAATAAATATGAATACAGCTGTTTTATTGTGGATTAAGGTCGAATGAAAAAGTTCAGAATTTTCATCACATTAGGACAGGCAGTTATCAAGATGCATTTCTGGGTCGATGTGTAAAAAGGTGAGAAGCTCAGTACTTAAACTACTTAAGTCAATAGGATGCAGCCCAAGGGCACACAGACTTCTTAATCAAATCGAGCTGCTGTGCATTCCGTGTAGCGCTCCATTGTGATCCTCAAACAAAGGAGAGGATGACAAATATTGCAAACAAAATAATGTTTGACGTCCATCACTGTTTGTCTGGTTTAGAAACTCTGTAATTTGACACATCCATTTATTCCCCGGCAGATCTGAAGGAAGTTTTACCCAAACAGCAGGCAGTTGGTTATTTGAGAAAACGCTCGTGGTTGATTAAATGGATTCAAAGTTAATCATCTTACGCCGCTATCGCATTAAGCCTTGGCAAATGGTGTTCATCATAGCCTTGCTGTCTTTTAGCATGCTAATACTCGCCTTTTAGATTATGTCCATTTGCATGCTCAAAGAACACGCGGGGCTAGCCGTTTCCCTTTCATCTCCATCCCGAGATGCAATCAGTTTTTAACTCAAGCAAAAAGGCAATAAAGGGGGAAGATGAGAGAAGCTAATGCAAGTTATCCCTCATGCTAAAATTGTGACTGATAAAGGCTGACCTTTTCCATATGAAGGGAAAAGGATTGAGTTTATTAATGAGTGTGTTAGTTTATCAGCTAGTAAGCAACAAGGCAGATGACTGAGCGTGTGGGTGACTGTGTATTTGCATGTGGAGAGGGCTAACAGCTTACAGTAAGTGAATACCCACATCTTTAATGAATCTAAGTCACCAGAGAAAAACTACACACACTTTTGCTATTATTAATAGATGAATTCATTGCTTTTAATTCAATAGCTTTGGCCCATCCCTGGATTTGCAGGAGATCAGGTCCTAATCAAAGTGCCCGGCAGGGCCACAGTGCACAGCATTCAGCCTTGACGCACCATACAAGAGAATGCTGATTCCTCAGTTTCATTAAAGACGTGTTCTGCCCTACAGCCCCTTAATCAAAATCTAGCAGCGGTCAATACTTCATCCAGGATCCATTACAGTGTCTCAGGTAAGAGCAATTACCTTTTTTGGGGGGGGGAGGGGGCAGGTAAGGAGAGACAGGGGAGGGCACTGTGGAGAAGACAGAGCATTTGCAGGGTCGTTTTAGATGAGCTTTAAGTAAATCTACTGATTCATTATAGAGAGGCGGGAGAGTGTATGAATCCTACATCTTATCTCTTACTTTGCCTGCCTTCTGCCTCATCAGTTTCCTGCTTCAAACAGTCGATTTACCAACTGTGGCAGGAATGGAGTGATTCATTGACAATCCTATCTACCTTGGAATACACGTGTCTGGGAACGCTAAACCTGATAGGAGGTTGGGGTGACAAGCAGGAGAGCATGCTCCTCTCTGAGAAGTGGGTAAAAGGCGTGGTTTGTGCTATCATTAGGGCCAAAATGATACACACAATGGAAGTGGATGCTAGTAACATAGAGAAATAAATATGGAAATGTACGCACTGGATTAAAATTTGATGAATTCCAAACAAAATTCCACCTCCAACATCAGTCTTACTCCTGTAAAGATGTTGTGCGTGTATATGTGTGTCACTCTTGTGCAATTAGCTTCTTAAGTCAAGCTTGACTGATTGTGAGGCTTAAATCCCCGAGCCCAGAGGAAAACTGCGTCGTGCAGGCTGGCTGTGCCAGAGTTGTTAAGGTTTGTAATTGCAGGTTTATGGCTTCACAGGCCGGTAAATCTTCCCGTGTACAGCTAAACGCTCCAGTGCACCAACCGTAGCATCACTCCCGCTCACCTCTACCAACCATGACAAGTCTCAAATCTCTGGGTTTCTCTGATATGAAAACACAGGGTGGCGGGGGGGGGGGTGGGGGCCGCAAAATCAAACAATTTGT
>JARVJO010000168.1:0-15762 GCA_031762555.1 Cynodonichthys magdalenae | reverse complement strand
AAAATAAATAAAATAAAACATCTCCAGCTACAAAAAAACAAGATCTTTACAATTATATTTAGCCAGATCCTCTGTTTGGTTATCTTTGACAGTTCATCCTGTTATCATGTGTTTTTTGCTTGTATTTTATTTAGTTTATTTAGGTTTGTGATTCCTGTGTTTGGTTACTCACTTGTTTTCATTCTTTCAGTTTCTCTGCATCATCACTCTTCTGAAGGTCAGCTTCTCAGTTAGCCACGCCCACTCACACCTGTTCCCTATCTCCATTCAGCTCAGGTGTTTCCAGCTTCTTCATCCCTCCAGTCCTATTCAGTCTTTCTCAGCAAAGCATTGCAGGTTTTTCTTTCACCCTCTGCAACCTTGGATTGTAAAAGTTTGTTTTGGCCTCCATGTCAGCTTTTTGTGTTTGTTTAAATAAAGTGAGTTTGTCCTTGAGCTTCTTGCTGCAGCTCTGCATTCTTGGGTTCCACCTCCTGACACTGTGACCCCTGCACCAAATACACAAACAAATCAGTGACTGAATTAGTTACAAAACATTTCTCATCAATAAGTTTCCTATACAGTTAACAACTCAGCACATATCACATTTTTTTGTAAACTAAATGAGTGAACTGACTATGAAAAGTTATTTTTTTTAAACATGTCTTATAAATTGATGACACCTACTGGCTTAACTGCTGCAGCTTCAGGATTGGATAAAAATAAGATGCTCTGACTTTTTGCTTCCTCACCCATTATTTAAAATACTACTTTGACATCAAAGTCAGTTTTGAGATGCTTCAGGCCACCTTGACTTTATCAGCCATGAACATCTTTAGTACTAGGTGTGTCTAAAAAGACCTGTTAGGCCTCCATCTGGATCAGGGGTCAAAGAGCTGCAGACCAGCAGCATGACGAAGCTTGTTTGAATATTTCTACCACTGATGTGTCTTTGAGCAGAAATTCAATTCACTTCAAGCTACTTTAAAAAAAATGATTAAACTGTTTTGACTTCTGTCTGGATGTTTACCAGAAGAGGTGTTTCTCTAAATCAGCAAATACAAAATGCATTTGCCCACAGACTGTCAGTTAGGACAGCTGAATGTTGATTTAACACTCACTTTCTATTAGTGATTTCATTATGTACATTTTTCAGCTTTTACTTCTGCATCTGATGCTACTTTAACCATTCATAGATCAAAACTTTCAGCTCCTCCAGGAACTATGGCTTTCAGTATTTTAAACTTCTACACCTTCGAAATCATTTATCTTTATTTACAAAATATTTCCTCAATAAATTGCATGATCTTTTCCTTAAATATATATATATACTGTATATATATATATATATATGTATAGTGCAGCTACTTGCCCTGTGTTATCTTATTCTTCTTTTAGCTTTTAGCTACAATGTTGTTGATTTTATCCTTTAGTTGTACTATTTTTTACAAATAATGTTAAATTTAGGTGAAGGTTAGGTGAATTATTTAGCTTTTAGTTACAGTTATGGTGACTGGGGATGGATAAAGAATCCATATGAGCAGTAAGTGGGCCCATTGCTCTCCCCAAAAAGACACTGGTTTTTATTCAAACCTTTATGTCCCTCGGCTGAAGGACACGAGGTTAGAAACACTCAGTGTTCTGAAATTCTCAGGATCCAACCAGTGTACTTTCCTGATAAGCGAGATGAAAGCTTTCCCGAACCTAAGGTTTGGGCCATTTATCAGTTCCCATGCCTGTCTGCAGTCTGTCGGCTCCCTCCAGCAGATTGAGTGTTGATGTCTAATCCAGGCCTGTAGGGAAGCCCTACAGACTGTTGTTGAGATACCTACAACAGACTTTAGTTCTTTGAAGTGGGCCTGACTGCCAGCTTTTGCAAGGTAGTCAGCTCTCTTTTTACCATAAATGCCAGTATGTCCTGGTACCCATTTAACAGTAACACTGTTATCCCTCCCCAGTTGGTTGACTGCTTCGGCACACTCCCAAGCAAGTAAAGATGTAAAGTGTGGCCCTTGGAGAGCTTTAATAGCAGCTTGGCTATCTGTTATGTTATGATTGGGAGACATGTCCATCGTAGAGAGGTTACTCCAGACAAACCTGTCTTCAGTCTCTGTCTTAAAACATGTCTCAAAATTGAATTTTTTGACCATTCTGTCTCCAAGTCCTGCAGTTGCTGGAACAGCAGCAACTGCCCAGTCCCAGATTCTAGAGTGCTGTGAGTCAGATAGGGTTTTCCATCTACCAGTAGCCTTACTGCACTGGATGTGGCCTCCCCTAAGACAGCAGAGGCAGAAGCCCTCGCTGTCACCGAGCCCCAAGGCACTAAACCCTCCGGTTGCCCAGGACCCAACACATAGGCATCAGGTCCTGGGGCCGGAGTAGAGGTTATTCCAGTCATTGTATTGCTGGCCCATCCAGCCTAGTTCCCCACCAGACAGGCCAGAGGCACGGTCATTGGACCACCTGCAACATCCGCGCCCAATGTGTCACAGGCTGGGTTCCCAGAGATTTTAGAACCCCCTTTTGCCAGGTACTGGGCGCTGGTCACTTGTCCGCTCAGTTTAAAAATACTTGTCAACTTGCCATCTACTGGTGGTAGACGACTGACGAGTGTTGATGGTGCCCGCGTTTTACATCAGCATTTTCTTCCTCTTAGGTGGGTTGCCTGTCAAGGCTTTGAGCCCCACATGCCCAGCTGCTTTTGGTTTGCGGTACCCTATTCGCCTTTTAGCTTATTCAGGCACACCCCTATACACCAGGAACAGGGATCTCCGATATACCATCCGGGGGACTCGCCTCTACACAGTTCAGCCTCAGCGCGAGTTAGTTATGGTTAGTTAATTTAAGCTTTTTCCTAAGGGTTCTTAATGGTATTATTTAGCTACTGTTTTGCTAGCATTGGCACAGCTATGGTTCATCAATGTAATTTTCTAGTATGGTTTTCTAATTTTGGTATTTAGCTACAGTTTTGCTAAGTTTAGCTTTTAGCTATGGTTAGTTAATGTAGGCTTTGTGGTATGGTTTTATAATTTTAGTATTTAGCAACTGTTTGCTAAATTTAGCTTTTAGGTATGGTTTAGTTAATGTAAGCTTTTATATGGTTTGTTGAAATACTCAACAGAAATGGCCATATGTCATTTTACAGAAGCCATTAAAAGTAGTCTGGATCAAGGTAAAGTTGTTGGAGCAGTGTTCTTAGACTTTAAAAAAAGTCTTCGATACTGTAAACCATGAAGTGCTTCTGAGGAAATTAAAAAAAATATTTTTCTCTTAACAAGCATTAAACTGGTTCAGATCTTATCTTGAATACAGAAATGTAAGCTAGGTGTACCACAAGGGTCGATACTAGGGCCTTTGCTGTTCTGCTTATATATAAATGATTTTCCTCATATCTGCAAAGACACAAACTACCAATTGTATGCAGATGACACAAATGTTTATGTAACTGCAGATACTCCAAATCAGGCTGCAGAATTGTTAACTAAGCAATTAGTTGGAATAGCTCAATGGCAGCAGGAAAATTGCCTAACTTAATGGTTTCAATGTGTTTTTGTTTAAAAGAAAAACACAGAGTTTAAAGTAAATATGGATCATCAGGAAATCAGGGAAGTATGAGTTCAAATAGAACAAGAGCTGGGGTCAGTGGGAACTGCAGAGTCAAAAGTTGCAAAACCACTCTGGTACAATCATCAGTCTCAGTCAAAGCGCCACAGTTCTGGAACACTTTACCTCAGAATCTAAAGTCACTGTCAGACATGAAACTTTTTACAACAAAACTGAAGCACTGGCTGAAAGAACAACACTGTGGACACTGAAGTGTAATCTGGATATGTGTTTTAATGTATTTTATTTGTGTAAACTGTATCTGCACTCTACTCATTTATGTATGTCTTTTGTTTTGTTCAGATCAAAAAGCCTAACCAGGGACGAGGGCTGTAAATTAGGTTTTAGCTAGAAGCCTTGTGTATGCTGCATCTGTTGCCTATGGGTGATAATGATTTGTTGTACTCTCCCTGCAGAAATAAATAAAATAAAAGTAATGTTAGCATTTAGCTACTGTTTTGCTAATTTTAGCTTTTGGCTGTGGTTAGTTAATGTAGGATTTTTGGTATGCTTTTGTAATTTTAGTATTTAGCTAGCTAGTGTTTTGTTAACTTTAGCTTTAGCTATGGTTAGTTAAAGCTGTTTTGGTATGGTTTTGTAATTTTAGCATTAGCTACTGTTTTGCTGAGTTTAAGCTTCTATTCTGCTTGTTTTAACTAACAATTCAGTTTCAGCTTTTTTTTTACAAATCTCAGTAGTCATTTAATACATCAGCATTCAAACTGTGTTTTCACTGAAAATGTAGTTTCTCCTTTTAGATTCTGGATCAATAAAGAGATGGAAGTAAAAATACCAATGGGATCAAAGTAGAATCCACACTAGAAAAAGGTATCCAAGGGACTATTTTAAGGTTTAAAATGAAATGTAAATTACATGGAGAAAATCTAAACAACACAAAGTAAAATCTAGAAAATAATAGTGTGAGAGCTAATTGTTTTAAAATCCAGGTGAAATGAAACTCAAATCATAAACCGTGGCTGCCTCGGCTGAGAGTGAGTGTAAAAACTAGTCTCCCCTCTCTCCACTGCAGAAGCTTCCTATTGGCTGATCAAATGCTGACAACACTGATGTTTCTCTGTGGTGGTGGGGGGGAGCCTCACTCTATAAAAGGTCCAGATCCGCAGCATCACTGAACTGGTGCAGTGCAAAAAACGCACTCTCATCCTCACCGATGGTGTGCAGAACAAGGGGGACATAAAAAAAATCTTCTGAAACTGAATCATACATTTTTTCCCTAAAGAAACAACAAAAAATATCATCATGAGCTACAAATCCTTCCTCTCCTACCGACGTCCTTGGGACAAAGGCTCCCGACCCAAATCCCTCATGCCTTCCTCTCTGTACTCTTCTCCTCCGGCTCCTCCGTCTGGGAAAAGGATCCTGAAGACTGCCTCCTCCTCCTTCTTCTCTTCTTTTCCAGATAGCTCCCAGAGGATGAACCTGGCTCAGGCCAGCTCCATCAACAGCGAGTTATTGGAAGTGCGATCCCAGGAGAGGGCGCAGCTTGTGGACCTGAATGACCGCTTTGCCACCTATATCGAGAAAGTGAGGAGCCTGGAGCTACAGAATCTGGCACTGCTGGCTGAGCTGGACGCGTTAAAGAGGCGGCAAAACGACCCATCCCACCTGCAGGCGCTCTATGAGGGGGAGGCCCGGAGCCTGAGGGCCATGATTGATTCAGAGAGCGGCGAGAAGATGCGCATGGAGGCGGAGAAGGACTACCTGCAGGACGTGTACGAACAGGTGAAGGAGCGCTACGAGGAGGAGGCGAGGCGGCGTGTGGACGCTGAAGAGGCCCTGCAGAGAGCCAGAGAGGAGGCGGGACGCGCGGTTATCTATAACTGTGATGCGGAGGCCACCGTGGTCTCCCTGTGCGATGAGATGATGTTCCTGAAGAAGGTCTTTGCAGAGGAGCAAGCTGAGCTTCAGAGCCAGCTCCAAGTGGCCAACATCAGCGTGGACGTGGAGCTGAGCAGGCCCGACCTCTCCGCAGCCCTACGAGACATCCGGACGCAGTACGAGCGGCTGGCCAACAAGAACATGCAGGCTGCCGAGGACTGGTACAGGAGCAAGTTTGTGAGCGTGGCGGAGATGGCCAGCAAGAACAACGAGGCCGTGCACGCCATCCGGGAGGAGACCATGGAGTACCGGAGACTGCTGCAGGCACGCTCCTCTGAGATCGAGGCGCTCAGAAACGTCATCAACTCCCTGAACAAGCAACTGGAGGATCTGGAAGACACGCAGAACAAAGAGGTGGAGAAATACCAGGTGAAGATGTGGAGTTTAGTTGATCTCTTGGGCTGATTTTCAGAGATTGTGTTTAAATTGTGCCAAAAATGTACATTAAATTACAGGCCTAGCAGTCTATGAAGGAATGCATCACTAGAATTGTAGACAAAGATAATTCCACACTGAGAAGTTAAGCTCAGTGACGTCCCACTCAGAGTATGTCTTGTAGATAACTCTCAGCTACTATAACACCAAATTTGAGCTTAAAATTGACTGAGTTTTAGCTTTTTTAGTGTTTTTTTATAATCAGCTGGCCATGGCAGCCATCTTCAATTGAATTAATTCCAAAAGTTAATCATTTGTAGATATAATAATTACTTTCTGCAAGTTTCATTAAAAATGTGTTCATTGTTTTGTTAATGGGATATTCAACTCTGAAAGTACAAAACCTTTTTAAACTGAGAGAAAACTATTTAAAGCTACAAAACAACAGGGGCTTGCAAAATCTGGAAAGAAAAAAAAAACCTCTAACTACAGTTTGTCTGTTTCTACGTCTCTAGATGAGGATAAGTGAACTGGAGCAGGACATCACCGAGGCTAAGCAGGAGATGGCTCACTACCTGAGAGAGTACCAGGACCTGCTGAACGTCAAGATGGCCCTTGACATTGAAATAGCTGCATACAGGTGAGAAAAAACCTTGTTTGACTATTTTTAAAAAAAGACCTAGCATTCCTTTATCGCCCACCGCCTATCATGCAAGAAAAACTAAAACCATCTTATGTTGCAAAATGGCGAAGTTATACTTGTTTTGATCAAACCTTGAAAATATTGTTGCGCATCATCTTATGCAAAACTGCGAGATGACACACTCAACACTCTCAGCTACTACCACATCCAATTTGACCTCAGTATCTGTAAAACAGACTGAGTTATAACCAATTTTGTGTTTGCTAAGGTTGATTAACTATGGTGGCCAACTTGAACTGGACTCACTCCAAAAGTTAATCAGCTGTAGATGCAGTGATCACTCTCTGAAAGTGTTGTAAAAAAAACATCCAGGGGTCATGGTGAAAAATTATGCTAACAGACAAACAGGGTTGACAACAACAGTCATTGCCAATGTTTTCATCAAAGATGTGCTCAACGTAAGAGTTGGGGATGACTGTCAGCTACCACCATACTGAATTTTAGCTCATTTGTTTAACTGACTGAGTTTTGGGTATGTTTGTGTTTCCTAAGGTTGATTAGTTGTGGTGGCCAGTTTGAATTGAGCTGACTTCAAAAGGTAATCAGTTGTAAATGTAAAGTCAGTGATTAATTCCTGAAAGTTTTAACAAAATCTGGGAAGAGGTTCATTTTAGAGAGTTATTTTGCTAACAGACAGGCAAATATTAATACAAATAGTTACTGGCAATTTTTTACGTGAAAATCTCTGATCTGTTAGTGCCCAGAAGATATGTTGGTAATCAGTCTCAGCTACTACCACAACAAACTTTAGATCAATATCTGCCAAACTGCCAGTGTCATAATCATTTTTGTGTTTTTTATGGTTAGCTGGCAGCCATCTTGAGTCAGTAAGACTCCAAAAGTTAATCAGTTGTAGATGTACATCCAATGGTAGTATTATTAAAATTCATTAAGTGATTTATGAGATATTTTGGTAAGAATACTCAGGTGATAACAAACATTTTGTTCCCCTTTTTTTACAGGAAACTCCTGGAGGGAGAAGAGATTCGACTGACTAACCCTTCCTTTCCGGCCCTAACTTAAAAACCTGATGAAAACCTGAATCTTTCTCTCTTTCCCCCTCCCTCCCTTCACCTTTTCATTTCCTAAAACATTAACTTATTTAGTCCCCCGCCCACAAAAAAAAACCCTAAAACAAAAACTCATCTCTCCCAAGACGGCAGCGCCCTTGTGCTAAACAAGAGGTCCACAAGAAGTCCCCCTTCTTCTACACACGTTCTGACAACACACACCAGGACAACGGTACACTACATCTGTGCACTGCATTAGTTTCGCTGCGATGGCAGAAGGCTCGATTGTTTTGGCCGAGTTTCTCTCTGTGACGCCGAATAAAGTCCAAGCAGCAGAGTTAGTTATCAGATCCACCTCTCTGCACAAACATCTGACCAACTGTTTGTGAAGGAGGACCTGGTTACCACCCCATGCTTGGATTTTACCTGCGGCGCCATTCACTCAGAAGTCCACCCAATCAATCGAGCGACACCCCCGCAGCCTTAGTTCTGAAATAGAATGAGTGAACCTGTAACGTTAGAAAACTGTTATTATGTGACAAAAAAATTATTTTCTTTCTTTATATTTAGTCTTTTTCTGCATTTACGTTTGTAAAACTGTTACACAAACTGAGCTGGCTTTATGGGTAATTGATTTTAACTTATTCCTACACAAGCCTTCACACATGTAAATGCTGTGGAAGAATAAATACGTTGATTCTTTTTTTTATTTAGTAAAATGTAGTGTATCTCCAGGCTAACTGTGCTAGAATTTTCTGTTCTGTGAGTTTATCTGAAGCTAAAGAAGTGACGGTGAAACATCAACGCAGGGCCTCCTTGTTGTTCGTGTGCTGACTGTAGATCTAAACGGTGCTTTACATCCATTAAACTAACACTAGGTTTGGACTATTTACGCTCGGTGTACCTGTAACGGCCAGAAACAAGCAGAATAAACAGATAACTGACCTGCATCATAGCTGGGTGTTTTATTTTTACACGTGGCTGAAACACACAGACCTAGGACTGGATAAGGCTCTCTGTGAATGACACAATATTTATTACATAAAAAAACTACATATGTTTAGATGTACACAGCCAAAACAATTTAGATCATATGACCTTGAACATTGATTTATCATAGACACTGAACAAAGGAATAAATTAGTGGATTTCTTAAAATCAATTTTCGCACTTTGGGAATTTTGTATATTTTTGTTTGTGTGACTATTTATATTTGGTGTTCTTTATTTCCTCTATAAAGAACACCACAACAACTCTGTGTTATCTGAAAGACTATAAGACTATAGAGACTAAGGGTGTCCCAACACCAGTTTTTCTCAAACTGAGTACGAGTACAAAATAATTCATGTTTGGGTACTTACTGAGTTAAACATTACACAATGACTTTAAAAACACATTTCTTTTATTCTGAACAGGGTGGCTCTTCTGCAGCCCCTCTGACTGGATCAAATCAAATATACAGAATGATATACTGTTGAAAGATTTTAAAATAAAAAAGTAACAAATACAATTTGTCTAAATTTTATAAGCAAGAAACTGACTAACTTTTTACTTGAAATGCAAACTGTAACACATTCAGTCTTTGATACCAGTATATCCGAACCAAAAGCAGTATTGGTATCAGTTCTGAGTATTGGGGTATTTTGTTCGAGTACTTGTAGAAACGCTGATATCGAGACTGATACCAATACCTGTATCGGTATTAGGACACCATTTATAGAGATGTTTTGAAATCAATAATTACGTACAAAATCTGAGAGTTTAAAGACGACTGGGGACAGATTCATTATAATTAGGGTGGCAGAAGGGTGGAAACTTTCTGGTAAATTTTAGAAAACTTTTACAAAGGTTATATCCAGCCTAAATTCTGCTAAGCTGGAATTTTTTTTCTTAATATTCCAAACTGAAAATGTTGGTAATTTATGGCACTTCAAAGGAATAAACTTGAAACTGAGGAATGATATAAACAAACTGTATAAAATCCAAACACTAATTTAAACACTTCGTCATAATAAGAGAATGAGTTTAACGCACAGTTTATGACGGTAACAAATTTAACGAACCTCTCTGCATATGAAGACATCATTAATGACATAACTACATCACTTTTAGAAAACAACAAACTTTAAACATTATTACAGTTTGTTTTTGATGTTTTTGTAATGTTTTATTTACGATTGCCCTAAAATATGTTTTCTTTAACTACATTTTAAATCCATGTTGAAATAAAACCTTCAGTTTTTTTATCTAGTTTTATTCCCATATGGAGAGTTTCCAACTTAGACCATTCTGGGAATTTTGCAACCCTAATGATAATACATGAGATTCTCTAAAAAGGCTTTTTGTCAATGAGAGCAGGAACACATTCACTTATCACTTACAGTTTTCAATGGACATTTCCCTACATCCCCCTCTGCTGGCAAGATTACTGCATCTGATATGTAGATTAACCTCATAAATTACTGCATTCTCCACAAGCAAACCACTGCACCAAGAAGCAAGAAAACAAAACTGCAGGTGCCACATCAAAATAATATAAAAGCCAAGTTTGCTTAAAAAAACCCACTGACCTCAAAACACAAAGAGGCAGCCACAAGACTCTGGAGGTAATTAATCTGTAAGAAAGAATGTAAAATAACGTTAATCAAGTGTTTGATTATACACATGCACGCGCACACACAGCTGCAAAGGTTTCAAATACCACACCATACCCAACTGTAAAATAACTATAAGTAAATAACTAAGTATTTAAGACTATAATCTTGGAAACTAATCAGTTTTCTGCTTTACATGTCGTAATGTGTTACTATTAATGTTATCCTGATGTCAAGATAACAAACATACTCAGTACTCATTTTACACTGTTTAACCATTGTCACAATGTTCAAACAGTGTAAAAAACCTAAAATCAGTTTACTGCAGATATCCCCACAAAACTAAATGTTTACTGCAAGCAAACGCTTGATTTGACTACATACATGCTCAACAGACTATAGTGTGCAGCTAAAATGTTAAATTCGAACGGATGTGGATGTTTTGTGCTGAGTAACATTTCAAAGTATCTCATACAATAAATTCACAAAGCCATAATAACCTCTAGAATTTACAAGGAAATATTTTAGCTCAGACAGAATATTTAACAAATCCACGGCATCATGTCAATATTTTGGCCATTTTTGCGGTTATTCTAAACGGTTTACGATAAATAAAACAATGAAAATTTATTTTGTAAGAAAATGGCAGTAGATGTTTATCCACATGACGTTTTAACCAGACGTACTCTAACCGTGACATACCTGAATCAGGCTGGTTGAGTTTAACTCGAAACTGTTGTTAGCTTATCAGCTAGCTGTTAGGTAGTTTTTAGGTGTTTAACTACTTACCAAACACAGGCTTGTTTTATAATTTGGTACATAATAGTTTAATAAAGTTTTCGACGAGGTCATAAAATACCGTAAAATAATTTAAATGTGCAAAACGTTTTTAAAAACCGACAGAGGGCAGTAACGAGGAGTCAAGTCAAAGACACCGCTTTTACTTCCGCAGGTCAGGGGTTATTAAAAATGGCTGCCGTGTTGTGTTTGTAACTGTCCTGTTTCATTGTCAAATTACAATAAGAGTTGAGTTCACCGAAGAATAATAAACATCTGGCTGTTCCCACATTTCAACGCCGACATGTTTCAGGTAATCAGTAGGCGGAGCGTCCAGGCATCCCGGCTCCTCGCGCCGAGGAGCGCCGTGCTCGTGGAGGCTGTTCGGGGCCGAAAGTCCCGAAACGACCCTGTGGCCAAGTCCAAAGTGGGGCGAATTAAAGTGCCTCCCCCCGTGGATCCGGTAGAGATGGTCGTCCTTAACGAGAGATACTCAGAGTACCAGCTGATCCTGAGGGCGCTACGGTAGGTCCGAACCGGTCACCTTAATCGTCATTTTCATCTCAGTTCATACCTCGCTGTAAAAAAAACATTCTTATTATTTATAATATTAATAATTTAGAACGTGTGAGGGATCGATCTTTTTTACATGGCAGTGCCATCTAGTCAAACATGACAGTTTTAGTATTTTCCCTGTTTTAAAGTTATCCTTGTCATTTGCACTATAGATAATGACATTCATTTAATTTAAAACACGTTTTGTGTAGTTAAAGGTTCTCATTACAAACTATATTTAAAAAAAAGTTTTAAATTATCCTGATCTATTAATGGTGCAGTCTGAAGGAGTTGACTCCAGTAGTTTTCCAGATCTATTAATACTGTATGTATTTATAAAATGTGGGTCCACACTCATTGTGTAAACAAAGCTCTCAGATAAGGCCCATTTTACACCGATTTTAAATGAAAACGTAGCTTTTCTGCTGCAGTTTGGCTGTTTGCCTACATGAAAACTGTGCTTGTTTTCTCCAGAAACAAAGTTTGTTAAATGCAGTTGTCAGAGCAGTGAAAAACAAAACACCCAGCATGTGTGTGTGCTCTACGGACAGCAGCAGTCAACAGCTTTTCTGCCTTTGCATTTAAGATAAACAGCAGTAACAGTGGCAAATACCAGGGTGCTGCTCACTGTCTGTGTTTTTTTTTCTTCTTTTTTTACAATAACCTAGAGGGAAAAATAAAACAGTACTCATCTTTTTATTTAACGGATACAATAAGAAAATGAATATTATATAAGAAATGTTTTGTTTCCTCTGTTTGTTAGTCTGGAGTTTAAAGAGGAGATGCTGAGAAAAAAGTACGAGGCAGAGACGGGCTCCATGGCAGAGGAGAAGGCGAAGCAGGAGGCTGAGGAGCATGCTGTCCTGATGGCCTGGAACAATCAGGAGAACCTTCGCCTTCTCAAAGCCAGGTGCAGAAAAAACATTTAACTGCAATTCAGATTATTCAAATGTGTCTAATCAAAAGAAAATGTCAGATATCTACAATGTATTTGTTACAAGTCATGTTTTTATTTCACCTATTTCATGTTGAAACTGCATTCCATCAGGACTGACTTCCTAAATATCAATAGATATTTAATATTTTTGTTCAGGCTTGTCATTATTCATATTACTGAAACTGCTTTTTATTAGTTGTAATTTAAATACTCCATACTCCTAAAACATTTTTCTGGGTGAAATTATTTGGGAAGATTAGAGATTTCTGGAATATGTTTTTTATTTTGGATATCTAAAGTGCAATTTATGAGTAACAGTAGTTTGTACATGTCGAAAATGTGAGATTTTTTTAATTTTTGCATTTCCAAAGTGTTCAGAAAAATGTATTTGCTGATATCTGGAGCTGAACTTCCTATTTACATTTATGGAAAGTGAAAGGAAGAAGAATGTTGGATATATCTGAAATCTCAATTGTGAATCCAACTATTAGCACTCTTGATTGCTGAAATCACCATTTTGACTAAGTAGTATGGAATTATGGATGTCCGCTTTAAAGATCCTTATATGACAAATCAGCTTGCCATACACTATACAGTACTTCTGTTTACTGTATGTCTCTTTGCTTTCTTCCCATTCTGTGTGTTCACGTATACTGTCATTTATTCTAACCAAATATTCAATAAAGCGGCTCTTTCACATATTTATATGTTTCTCACAAAGAAAAGCATGGCTGAAATGGTGACTGGAAGTGACCCATTAAAACTGTTTTAATCATGGCCACTTTCAAAGCACTGAGGTTGTTACTGAAATAAAATGCTGATTTTTATCCAGCTCAACATTAGCTCATAATCCTCCAGCTCATAAAGAAAAGAAACACTTTTTTTCTGCCTGAAATAAATGCCGTTGTTGCCATATTGAGCCAAGGTCAGTTAAAGTTCATTGAACAAAATGAACTTAGTGTCTGACATCAAATTTTGTAATATTGTTGAATGAATTTTTGTAAAGATTTTCACGCCTCTGAGATGAACAGTTGAGATATTTGCATGTGATGTCAAAAAGGAATGTCTGAATGTAAACAAAGCGTTGGCTGACACCACAAACTGTATTTTATTTTATGTTTTATATATTTGTGCAGCACTTTGTGACCTTGGTCTGTGAAAAGCGCTATAGAAATAAAGTTTACTTACTTACTTACTAGTGAAGGATCTGTTTCTTTAGATTATTTTGAGTCACTATCAGAGAGATGAAGAATCAGAATTCAAGTTATATTGTTTCAGTAAACAAAGAGCAGGGAGTTCCTTTTCTGAAATAGTTCCCCTTTGATGTCATTTCCTGTTTTTTGGTTGAGCCACGTTCAAAAGAAAATCTGCCAGTTAAGACAACATGGGTAAAATCTTGTGTATTATGCCAGGTTTCCTAAATATAAAGATGTTTTCTTTGACTTCTTGAATTTAAAGGATATGCACATTACAAGCACTTTAAGTTCAAAGTTTATTAATAATGAACGCCACTCGCGCGCATGCAACGTGCTCGCATCAGTGAGGACCTTTGTTTCCTGCTAAAAGTCATTTGGTTTGCTCCACTTGTGTTTTAGAGTGGCCAGAGTCCAGAAGGAAAAGGAGGAAGCTGAGAGCAAAAAGGTGGAAGCTGTCCTTCAGCATGAACAGGAACAGCAGGAGCTCCTCAAACAAAAAGAGAAGGAGATTCTGCAGCTGCAGGTGGGAATTTCTCCACCTCTTCACTTAAAAGCTTTTATTGTTTTTGTAGTGAGCAAAATTGCAGGTTGAACATGATGTGGTTAAATTTATGACCGTTTCCACTGCTTTACAGGAGGATGTCAAGAACTTTATCACCCTGGAAAACCTGGATCAACGGATCGAGGAGGCTTTGGATAATCCTAAAAATTACAACTTTGCTGTTGACAAAGAGGGCAGAGTTGTGAAAAGGACACTGCTGCAGTGAAACGGTCGAGTCGTTCATGTGTTTGTGTCAGAAGGTAAAGAGAAACAGAAGAACTGACGAGCTGCTCGGTCTCTGGGTTCACTTCTCCAACTCAGACTGGTTCAACCTGAACGTGGAAAGGGATTATTCCTAAAAAATATTTTTCATATTTCTGCGTTCTGAAGCGTTGTACCATCACGACCATTAAAACATCGCTGGTATTCACGATGCTCAGAGGAAGTAAATGTGAACAGTTGACACTTTGACTTGTTTTGGGCAATAAAAGATAAAAAAATTGATTTTCAACTTAAGCACCGGTCTTCCTCTGTATTATATTTACTTCTGAATTTCAGCTTAGGAAAGAGCTATAGTGTTCATTTGTGTGTTCATTTATCTGTACTTGGGATAGGATATGCCATGAATCATTTTTATTAAAACATTCATAAACTCATTGGACTTATCTGCATCTGATAAGCTTTTGGAGTCAACCCAATTCAAGATGATCAACCTAGGCCTAAACAAAAAATGAATTTTACAGGAATTGAGGTAAAAGTAGGTGTGGCAGCAGTTGAAGGTTCAGTGCAGTACAGAATACTGCTGTGAAGTAAACTGGTGTAACGCTGTGCACACAGGTAATGTGAGTGATGTGAAAGTTTAAGGGGGATTGCTTCTATCGTATTAAAGACTGGGAGTAGCAGTGGATTGAGATGAACACCAGCAGGTCTCACTGATTACAATTAGAACATCTGATTGTCTTTATCTGCAACATCAGGACCATCTTACTGAGTCAAAGTTTGAAACAAAAACTCCAAAAATTATGTCTTTAAACTTTAATCTTAATATTTAAAGTGTTTTACTGCAACAGAACTTGCGTTAAGTCATAGAAAAAGCCTACATTAGCTTTTTTCCAGTTACAAACTTGAGCCACAAAAAGGAAGACCTTATAGAGTTTTTAAACTGAGCTATTGAAGAAATTATGTAATTGATTAACCAAATGTTTAACATTTTACACTTTCTGTTCATTGCAACTCTAAGTTTAAAGCAGACAGAGTTGGTCTCTTTGTGTTATCAGTGTGTTCTTTTGTCTGTAAACAAAAATGAGCTACGTTCTACGTCTGACGTAAAAGGTACCACCTTCAGGGGTGGTAACCAGGAAGAGACTGAAAAGGTATAAAGTTGATGTTTTTTTAGTAAGAGGGGAGTTCTTGTGGAGTCTCTGTTCAGATCCAGTCTGGATGGACTGGGATGTGTTTTGTTAAGGCTGAAGGTCACTGAGGCCTGGGGCCTGTGTGTGTACTGCTAAACTGATAAGAGTCAGAAACAAGAATAAAGCTTTTGAGAGAAATCCAGTGGATTCCTGCAATTATTCAGACATACAATTTTTGAAT
>JARVJO010000167.1:0-14312 GCA_031762555.1 Cynodonichthys magdalenae | reverse complement strand
GTTGTTTGTTAGAAGCATTTCTGAAATTGATTTATTTATTATTTAAATTTGTTAATTGTCTGAAATAAAAAAAAAAAGTCAAAGTCAGAATGAACTAAACTTCCTTAGCAAGGTTGTGATGATTTACAGCAGGTTTATACAACAAGCTTCCCAAAAGTAGGACACCTATCTTTCAGAAATTTATATTGGGTCCCTAAATGCCTCTACAAACTCCATTCAAACTGATGAAATCATCTCTCGTTGCAGTTTTGTGACAAAAATTGTGTCGTTTTGTTCTCAGCTTTAGAGTCTTCTGTCATTTCTTGTTACAACCCATATGAAATTATGGTGTGATTGCTCAGACGTTATTGGGTTTGTTTATTAACTATTGCTTCCAGAACCTGGCAGTTGTACCCGTAAGCAGACGTTTATAAAGATAATCAAATGGTCAAAAACTCATGGATGGAAGTAAGGGAGTGGTGGCGCAGAGGTTAGAGAAGAAGAGCCAGTAATCAGAAGGTCATTGTTTCAACTCTTTACCCACAACAAATTAATGTGAGTGGGAAACTTTCCACCCACATTAAACCTTCATATACTTCACTGATGCTCCCCGGCTGCCTCAAAAATGTGTGCTCACGTGTGCAAGTGACACTGAAAGACAAAAAAACTACAACATTGTGCTGGGAGGAATCCATCTGACAAAAACCATGGAGCTTTAACCGGGACAGATTTGTGTACAAAGTAACAGTGGATATCTGAGTTTTGTTTTTTGGACTTCAGCAGTAACATGTACTGCACCGGTTGGGGTTTTCCAGGAGCTTGGCATGGTGCGTCTCAGGGGCTATTAAAAGGTGTGTGTGAAATCAGAAGTTCAACAAACATGTGACCGCACGTCGACTGTTTGGCTTCGGATTCATGTTAATTTAATGCAAACATTAAATATATTAAAGCTATAAGGAGTAGTGGCGTAGGGATTAAAAAAAGGTTTTCCTGTTTTGCTGCAGTCCTACCACACTGGTCATAAAAAAGCACGGGTAGGTCATCATTTAAACTGTCTTAAATTTACCTAAACTAGATGGTAGTTTCATTGATGTAAAACTTTGACCCTTTACTTCAATAATATTACATCCCTTAAATACTGTACTTTGGGTTCTGTGAAAAGAGAATTAGGTTTTGTCACATTTCACTATGGAAGAGATCCCTTTTATTAGATGAAGTGTTTAAATCTAACACCACTGTTGAGCTATTCATTTCTTTTGGTGAAAACACCTTGTCAACTCAAACTTGTATTTTATCCCTGGCTGTAATTGGCTCCCAAGTGAAGTGATGGTTTTGCAGTCTTTGCCCATATCTACCAATGCACCGATATACATTATTTATATCCATCATTAAGAAGGGTCGGATAATAAGAAAAGGCCATGAATGCACAATGTCTGATCTTTACTCAGCACTCAGACTCCCTCTTGCCAATTCTCTGGTGAACAACGAGCCGACCATTAACTTTCATTAAACGCCCTATTAAGAATCTCTGCCTCTCTCTCTCTCTCTCAACTTCTCACTCTCTTTCTTTCTCCATTTCTTGTTTTCTTCCCTATCCGTGCTGGGTCTAATTGGCAAAGATTGAATCATTACTGATCAGAAACACAAAAGCAAATGCAAACACACAAACATACACACACATACACGTGCTGTGCATGCCTGTCAGAGAGCTGTGTATATAGGGAGGGATGGGACAATGGCAACCAGCAGGAAATCTGATTGCTAATTACAGAGGCGCTCCAATCTGCACACACCACAACAAGATGACTGGTGTAAAGAAGAAATGTTGCTTCTTATGTGTTAATTGCCGATGCTAAATTGTAAGCTGTATAATCATGTTGTATGCCTTGTCTCTGTGTTTTGGATGTCTCTGTCTGAAAACAAATGATATAAGAAGACTGAAGGCAAGTGAAGCTGTTATTACTTCATAGTGTTCAATTTTGACAACAGGTGTCTTTTTCTTGTTGTTGAACTCTTCTGCAACCACAGGTGGCAGAAACACTCTAAAGTCTCTTACGTGTTTGCTTGAAGACTGAGACACTTTGAAAAGTAGAAAATATAGCTTTTGCCATTCTCTAATAATGTATACAGAGGTGTAGTGTCTGAGTTAATACATATATGTATATAGCGATATAGTGTTATGGATGTATTAACTAATGCCACTTATGTATTAGTAATATGTATTATACATATGTATTAATAATATATATATATATATATATATTTATATATTGTTAGTTACCAAACTAGCTAGGTATTTTAGTTTAACTACACAACAACAGTAGCAAGCTACCAAACAACAACAAGCTCACATTAACTACCTTTAGATTACCGTCCTTTGTCGTCTTACCCTGTCGTCTAAAGTGTCATACTGCTGGATGATCTGTTACAGCCTTCAGCACATTTCCTTCAAGTTTGGTGTAGTCCATTATTGTTGTATTGCAAACAAAATGATATGATTTGTGCGTGTTTAATAATATAAACTTGCCCATAAAAACGGAGCATAATGTGCTCAATACAAACAGCACCAAAGCCAGGTTAGACTATGACCAGGCTGACTGGAGCTGGGGTGGGCCAGGCCGGGTCAGGCTGAGCTTGGCCACTCTACGAAGGAAGCTCATTCCTGTCTCATGATCACAGATGAAGGTTTAATCAGTGGCAAGTTATCAAGGGGCAACTGTGGGTGAGTGGTTAGGGGAGTCGTCTTCCAATGCAAGAGTTTGATTCCAACACTATTTGGTCATATGTTCACACTGCCTCTGATGTGTGTCCCATCAGTATATGAATGTGATCTAAAGCGATTAGTCTACAGTATAGATTGGTTTACTTGTATTAGCTTTGTAGAGAGACATTATAGAGTGCTGAATGTGTGTGTGTGTGAGAATGGATAAATGAGGACACAGATTGTAGTGTTACATGCTTTAAGTATCCTATAAACTCTTTGTGTAAAATACTATGACCAAAAAATTAATGTAAAATATATAAAAAATATATATATTTCCCCAAATATTTAGGTGAAACTTACAGTAACAGAGTAATCACTAGATGTACATCTGTGAGTGATTGTCCTTTGGAGTCTACCCAATTCAAACACAACAAAATGCGTATAACATGAACATGCCTATAAGTCAATTTTACAATTCCGTGTTGTAGTATGTCTGTAATGGACTTGCAACCTGTTCAGGCTGTACCCAGCCCATCAAATAGTGACTGCTATACATGGGCATCAGTGATCCCTGCGACCCTGTAAGGAAAAAGTGGGTAAAAGATGATGGATGGTGTAGTGTCTGAGAATGATCCCATGTAATACAAGTTAAACACTCCAAAAATGTGACAGTTTAAAACTTTGCCATTATATGTTGGAGTTAGTAATATATAAAACTGGATAAAGTTTGTGAAAATTTGGAAAGTTTGTTGTGGTAGAAACTGAGAATTTTGCCCAACACACTCTGAGCATTAATTGTATTCAATTGCATAATGATATATTCAAGGTTCGACCAAATCTTAGTTTTAAATTCTTCATGAAAGATGGCTATAGGGATATGCATTCCTTCAAGAAACTTAATACTTAATATGTACTTAATTTTGTATTCCACTAAAACTTAAAAAAAGTTTGTTATATTAATATTCCTATTTTACTGTATGTAAAACCATTTATGCACTATTCAAAAACAATAGAAATTTAAAAGTTTACATAGTATTTTGCAACTTTAAGCTTCTGCTTATTTTTTGATAACTTATTACCTAATTTATACCTAAGTTTTTAACCTACTTTTACATATTTTTTGCATACTGCTGTTTTAAAATCACACCAGTTCAAACCAAATAAGATGTACATAATATCTACATCAAAGAGGAAACACTACCCCTGATGAATACTCTTTATAGATATAAAATAAAACTTTATTGACTTTCATACCTCAACAAAATGTATTACTTTTTACAAGAGTTCCTGATAGAAGTGTGGCAGAGGATGTGCCGGTGCTTGCTTGTGGGAGTCTTTGAAAGATTGCATAGTGACACAGACAGGCATCATTACACACTTTCATGCTTCTTTTCTCCCTCTGCGAGATGTCACTCTGTATTCAGTCTTTTCATTTTGCCTTGGTTGGGCTGTCTCTCTGCACTACAGTTTTCCCCCGCTTTGCTTGGTCACCATCTTTCACTCTCCATTTTCCCTATATATGTCTCCATCTCCCTGCCATCTCATTCTACGTCTTTGCGTCTTGTGCTAACAGTATCCGGACATTGTTTTTTATTTATTTATTTTACATTACTTTATTTTGCTGACCCTGTCTTTCTGTTCAACTGTTCAGTTTTAAAATATGTCAAGTTCAAAGACCCCAGTATGGCAACTCTACAGTCTTGAACTAACAATCTCATCAACTAAACTTTTTGAGTCTGAATGTAGGATAAGCGGTTTTCCAAAATATAATCCATATGTATCCATTAGTTTTTTTATTTTTAAACATTACAGTAATGTGTCATATCATCTATATCAGTGGTGTCCAAAGTCGGTCCTCAAGGGCCGGTGTCCTGCATGTTTTAGGTGCTGCACTGGTTCAACACAGCTAAATGTAAGGAGTGCTTAATTAGTAGGCCTCCTCAGTGTATGCAGCAGCCTACTAATCAGGCACTCCTTAGATTCAGCAGTGATGAACCAGTGCAGCACCTAAAACATGCAGGACACCGGCCCTTGAGGACCGACTTTGGACACCACTGATCTATATGCTGATGACAAACAATTGTATTGTTTATTTAAAATCTCAGAGATCTATAAATGGTCTGAACTTGTAACTGTCCGTCGGAAATCAAAACATGGCTGAACAACTACTATCTGCAGTTTAATGCAAACAAAACCGAGACTCTTACTGATGATAAATTTTCTGTAATCAAGCAGCACCTTGCCTTCAACGACATAGCATACCATTTTCCTCATGGTGTTAGCCTTTGAGTGATAATGAGCTAAGTTTGCTTTTTTTATAAGTAGTGTCTTCTTGCATATTCCCGTAACTTGAAGAGAATTGCATTTTTTCTCTACGTCTCCAGACAGCATGTTACATCAACAATACTATGTGCTACTATATGACAGAATAATTACAACTTTCCCAATAGTAGCAACATGTTTCTGATAACTTCTCTCCATTGTCTTGAGATCTGGTGAACAATTCGCTCCATTTATTATCTGCTACTTGTTCTAGAGTCAGGTTTCAGATAGGGTTGGGCGATATTGGAAAAAAAATAGCCACAATTAATTGTGTCATTTGGTTAACATAGATTAACAGACAATAGAAAATAATATACATGTTTTTGACTCTAAATTGGTTACCCTGTGTTCTGTGTGTTATTTAAATATGTTCATACACTTTTGTTTAGGCTTAAATAGTAAAGAACATCATGTGTCATGTAACCAAACAGCTGAGTGTGAACTCACTCCATCTTTAGTGAGAGAGCTGTTTTTTGATGAATGAGGGTGATCTAGGAAGAGAGAGAAGGTGGGGTGGGAAAGACCAAAGCTCTGCCTAAAAACAAAGTAATCTGTGGCAAAAAAGAAAATGTGAGTGAGACAAAAGACACCCTGTCTCCTCAAACACTCACACATAAAAAGTCTATCAGTGTTTGATGGAGCACTGACATGAAGTAAAAGGACAGGGACAGGCTTCAAATCAAAGGAAACAAAAAGGATTCTGGAACTTCAAATGTTTTTTTTTTTTTATCAGTTATGAAGAACTACACACTGAGTTTACTTTTCATTTAAAAAGATATCAGATGATCAACGGAAATAGAAAACCTTAAAACACGATAATCATGGTAACATCTTTGAGGTATAATATAATGTTATAAAAAAAAACTCAACAGCTCAGTGTCTTCACCTTCCTAAAGCTTTGAGGCATATGTGCTGGTGTGTGCGTGCGTGCGTGTGCGTGTGTGTGCTGCTAATTCAGTTATTCTTCCTGTGATTTGTTTACTTATTATGATGCAAATAGTTTCAGGCACTGCTTTGGCAGATCTTCATTACATTTTCTCCTCCTCCTCTGTCGTTTCCAATCCTGCACCAGGTGCGAAGTGAATCAATGTTACAGAAGAAATTGAATTCAGTTGACATGTTGTAATTCACCCTGTACGCACTTATTTCTTCCCTTTTCTTTGCCCAATAACATCGAATTTCACAGCAAGCCTCCCTTCCACCCCTGCTTCACTGTTTGTGCTTACAACAATTTGAACTAACAAGTCTCAGGCAAACACTGGGATTGCTGTTATCTCCCCTGAATGAATACAGATGATAATCACCCCCGCCGAAAAAGAGCCTTGGAGTGTGTTTGAAAGTAAATGGAAATGTCACTGTGTCCTTTTCTTTATTCCTCTCATCTGCCTGATTAGTTCCACTAATCACAGCAACTTTTAGAAAGGGGAAAAATAGTAAACAAGGACGCTGACATATAGCTTTAAGAAAAGCCACGTTGTACCAACTCTATAAAGAATTGGATAGGAAGGAATATGTCACCTACCTTCACGGCTTTGTTATACCACCTAAACACAGCCGAATTGAAATGAGCACTTTGTATTTAAGCAATACATTCTGTATTTCATGAGCCAGTACCAACTGGTCATTAGAGAAGCTGCAGATAACAAGAATTCCACACTTATTTGAGCACCCACCAAGGAGGTGTTAGGCAGATTTTTCAGTGACTTGCAAGTTGTTAAAGTCTTTGCATCTCTCCATTAGATTAGTTTGTTTTTTTTTACTATTACTTTAAATCTGTATTCAAGCTGGGATGGTTTTATTAGAAAAAACAGTAAATTAGCATTAATGGTGTCCCAATACCAGTATCGGGCCAGCTACCAGCAATTCTACAAGTACTCAAACTAGATTTAGAAACTAGAAGTACAAAACCTAGATTCGAGTTACTCCAAAACTTAATCGGTTGTAGAATATCTTAAATAAATATTTTCGAAAGGTTTAATTAAAATAATCCATGGGTTCATGAAATATTTTGCTAACAGACAAACATTGTCGGCATAAGTTGTTTAATACTCATAAACCGCATAAGTTTGTATTGTGGAAAGTGTTTTGACACAACTGTCTACATTTTGAATATAACCTGCACCAGGGTCAACAGGTTCAAGTAATGTTCAATTTACCTGAGAGTGTATAAGTGCAATAATTTTGTTTACCAAATCTATCTCAAGCTGTTGTATCCTAGAGCAAAACAATAAATCTTCAGTGTCGTTGCTTTGTTTGCTTTTTCTGGGGAGTCAAAACAGGAAGAAAAGCTTTCACAAAAATTTTTGTCTGTTTGGACAGGCATAAAATAATCACTTTGAGATTAGTGTGTTCGTATAATCGTGTTCTGTCTAACAATGACAACGTATATAAAAAAGATAAAATTTAATAAAGCTGAAAAAAAACAAAACTTGGCATAAAAATGGTGGTTTATTTTAAATATTGTAGATTAAGCGTTGCATAGTGTTAGCAGTCTCTGGGCCAACTTTGTGAAGCTTTTATTTCAGGAATAAGCTTAGGTTGAGATGACTCTTGTGATGACTTCTTTAGCTCTTGTTGCATTTACTATAATCATTTATTTAAAGGACATTTTACCTGTGTAAATATTAGGGACAGTCCATTATTGCTAATATTTGAAAGGCAATCAATCCAGTGAATAACAGGAACTAAATAACTGAAATAAACATAAAATGTTGTAAGAAACATTTTTTTTTCAAATGGGAACCATCACAAGAAACAAAAGACCATGACTAAACCCTGCTGCAGAAAATAAATTCATTAGGGACACAAGCCTCAGAAAGATTGCCTAAGATTAGAGTCTGCATGAATACTCCAGAAGAATTAGGATCTGTTTAAAAAACCTGTTTAAAAACTGAGTAAATCAGAGCTTCATGGGTGAATTGCTGCAGATACACTGCTGTTGAAGAAGACCACTTACAAAACTAAAAACCTCAAAAAACCTCAAACTACAGAGATTAGACTTTATACCACTAGAAATATGTGTTTTTGTCCTTTGGGTTCAAATTTGAGATTTCTGGTTTTGCCCACAGAGAACCTTATTGTAAAGCATGGGTCAGACTGGATAATGGAATGGGTTGCAAGTTTGATAAAAAATAAATAAATCTCAACAACACCACAGCAATCTACTGCACCACACAGTACCATCATATCCAGTTAGAATGTTATCAGAAACTGTTTTCTAACAAAATTATAAACCACAACATTCTCCTGAGTTACAAATGGGCCACCATAACCAAAAAGCAAAGTGAAGATGAGGTACATTATAGGATAAGATCTAAACTAAACTGTGATGGTCCATAATAAATTAGATTACAGAATGAACAAGCCCTTACCATCTGAAAGACTCTTCAAGACTATTGAAAAAAAATAAAGCAGAATTTAAACAGCTGTCTGAAAAATGCCAAAATTGGATAAAACAAATCAATGATTAAACTGACAAGACCAAAATATAAAACGAGTGTAAACAATCTGTCTTAATTTTAATGTTTGGTGCTCATAATAGATCATTGCGTCACTAGGATAAATCTCCATGACTCCATGGTATTCACCAAGCTAATTTTTTTTTGTGGTATTTTATGTCCACAAGAAGAACACATAGCAAACTTTGTCTGGCCCACATATTGCACTAGCACTAAGCCCAGATACAACAAACAATGACAGCCCTTTGGTCCATTCATGGGCCAGCAACCAAACCACAACTGGGCCAGTTGTGGCATATATATCATCTTAAAAACAGTGCCATCATGGACCCACATCCTATTGACAAACCACTTGTCATGCTAGTAGTCAACCAGCAGTGACAAGTTGACACCAAATGTTTTTTTTATTCTTCATTTTTGTTCCCTACATGGCAATTTCCTGAGGATCTAATCACGTTTCTTGGTCATTCCCTCATTTATTTTAACAGGCAGTGACGACTATGTAGATAGAAAGATTTACATCAAGATATATTTAACCTTATTAACATTGGTAAAAGTAAACAAATAGTCTAAAATAATAACTTAACATCCATTACTGTGATAAGCCAGAAGCAGAAGATAAAATGGTAACCAAACATCTTTCTCCTCTCTTTTTTTGTGTGTGTTTGTTTACAATCTTCAGGAAGCAGCCAATGTACAGTCAGATCATATTTAAACACTGTCGACTTCTAGCTTGTACTGCTGCCATTTCACCGATATCATTTCTACGTTACTGACTAAAAACTCCTAC
The DNA here is from genome assembly GCA_031762555.1 of Cynodonichthys magdalenae. Classification (NCBI taxonomy): domain Eukaryota; kingdom Metazoa; phylum Chordata; class Actinopteri; order Cyprinodontiformes; family Rivulidae; genus Cynodonichthys; species Cynodonichthys magdalenae. Next base: position 5,059 of record JARVJO010000167.1, on the reverse strand, counting down.
CTGTCACCTGAACTGACTTCTTGCTTTGCTTTGATTGAGAGTGTTTGAATTAGTATAGTTTTCTATTCCTTTCTGTTATGTCTGTTAGCAGAAATCAAATAAATGTATAAATATAATACACAAATAACATATTCTTTATCTGATTAAATGAACTGGACCCTAATGTCTGTTCTATGAGAGCCCAGTAAAAATGCTCTGCTAATTTTGCTCTTACTATGTACCTATATTTGAGTAGAATTCTTAAAAAAATATATTTTGTGCTGTATATATAGAAAAGTAATTTTGATTTAAGTCTATGTAATTACTTTCACTTTTTTTAGCCTTGTCAAGATAAATGGCAGAGCCATATTCCCTGTATGGTGCATGTTTAACACATCTTGCATTCGCTAACTAGGCCACTCAGTCCTATCCTCAGGGACTGTGTGTTGTTCCCTCAACATGCTTTAGCTGACAAAGTGGGATGCCTTGATGATTTTTTTTTTTGCCTGTCCAAAAAACAAAGAAGAGGGAGACAGAGAGCACAAACCCATTTCTTCCCCCCATTTTCTCTGCACAATTACACAGATAAAGCTTAGAGAATTGGGTTTTTCTTTCTTTGAAATGCAGGCTGAAACGGTGTTAAAAGAGAGCAAAGAGATTGGGGAAAATGGCTTATTGTTGCCGTTCCTTGTGTTTGATTTGTAAAGCCTTTGCGTATGGCTGTGTGACACTTTAAAAGCATAACGCATAAGAGCCTGCGTGTGTTTGTGTGCAAATGTGAGAGGGGAGAACAATTGTGTCATCACATTTTGTAGTATATGTTTATGTATTTGTCAAGAGACTCCCTCCACCTACACAAGCCAAGACCTGTTGCCTTGCTCTTGTGTTTACAGCGCTGGGGCTATGCTGCATATTGTGGCAGGGGTATTGTCACAGTGGAAACACAAAGAAATGTTTGAATGCCCAATTAGACAAGGAAGAATCGAGGGGAGAGACATCCTCCTTCTCCCCCTGAGGTGCTCTAAACAGGCCTTACAATTCTTCCTGCAAACACTGAGATGCCTCAGTCTCCCGCTGCAGGCAGAAACAGCTCTGTAAAGGGTCCCAAAAATGAGGTTTTAAACATGGCAGCTCCCACACTACCATATGGATGGCTAATACCCAGCTATGTGTTGATTGAGCACTCAAGAGTTTGCTTTAGATTCGTTTGTGAGTAAAATAATTAGTCAGTGGAATATGTGTCATTTTAATATGCAAATTCAGCCACTGCTGCTGCATGGAAAAATGTTGAACTGCGATTGGATCGTGTCTGCATGCCTGATTGTTTTTATTTTATAGCCAAAAGTAGCACAATGTTCTACTTCTATTACAGAACACCTGTTATATAAGACAACAGAAAAATAAAATACATTTACACAATTTCTGCTAAAACATTAGATGAGGTAAATGTATGATATAGACTTGACAAGCATGAATCTTTCATTAGACTGGCCACAAGCCCACTTTTTTAAGAATGATAGAATATGGATAAAACAATGAAAGAAACAACTGGAAAAACTATACAATCTGCTTGATTCAAAAACAAGTTTGAAGCCAAGAAATTGAAGCCAATTTCAAACTGTAACTTTTAGCTGTTCTGAAGATATTTTCTTTTTCAATGTGACCGAATTATAAGATGACATTTTGTCATGAGCTTAACACTAAAGGACTATACTGCTAAAAACCTACTGTAACAGTTTAATTACCAAAGTAGACTCAAAATTGGCCTAAATTGTTGCTGCTGCTGACAGATGGTTTAGACTATCACTGAAATCACACTGAACACTGCAATCAGTTTGTCTGTGTCAGAACATACTGAATACTCCATGCACCATCATAATACAACCATTAAAAAATCAGTATGAAAAGCTTACAAGACTCTCTTAGGGGACTTAAAAGTTGTACTGGATCATTTTGAACTGACAAATCTACTTGAATGCCAAACTTTAATCTAAAAAAACAAACTTGCTTCTGATCGTCCTCAGCTGGGTTCCTTGGTTTATGGAGTCTAATGACCTAAACAACCAATAAACTCAAGTTCTCATGATCTAAACCAATGCTTGTCAAAGTGGGGGACACCAGGGGGTGCTAGAGTGGCCTCAGTAAGCTGGAGGGAAGATAAGAAAAAAATGCAAAAATAAAAACATCTAATCCAATTTAAGTCATTATCATAAAATCAAATCAGTTTTCAAAAACCTAATTTATATTATACTGAAATTTTACAAGAGAGAGCTTAAGGGTGTATTCACAATAGGAAAGTCCTTTGGTCCGGACCAAAAGTGGACTTTATTTTTTTGTTTGGTGCGGTTTGCATTCACATTGTGCTTTTTTGCAAACGAACTGTAAGTTGTAAACCAAGCCACGAGGGTGACGATCATTGCTCCCATTGGACAGAAAGGACAGGACTGAGTGCACAGACCCAGAAAAAAACATGGAAGTCCTGCACGCTGCGATTCTGATGTGCACATTTGTGCTGTTAGTACAACTGCAATACCATTTAAAATGTCAAAAGCAGCTAATTTAATGGCGGTTTCACGATGCTATACTAATTTTGGAGCAGAGTCAGTAAATGTGTGCTGCAACCCAAAGGAGACGAGATGCTCTGCATGTTTTGACCCACTACATGCTGGCAACAGAACTGCTAAGCAGGAGACAACAAATAATGTATGATTTCAGTTTATTTAGCTTAGCAATGGTGGCCCATGGAGTCCAAAAAGGCGCATTCGAGTCCGGTCTGTATTCACACCAGAAGCGAACTGCACCAGAGTTTATTTGGAAATGGACCGAGACCACCTCAAAAAGCGGGTCTCGGTCCGGTTGTTTGATCCTCACCAGAGTTCGCATGAGTGTATTCACACCAGCACAGAAGGTCCGAACCAACACTGGAAACGAACTCTGGTTCAGCGGACCAAATGTGTTAGGTGTGAATATGACCTAAGAGAGATTTGATTTCTTTTTTTTCTATTCTTGTTGTCAACAGTTTGTTGAAAAGTTGGTTTTTGAGTGGGAATACAGTAATTAAAACATGTTAATTAACAAAAATCTAATGCTAAACATATAATATTAGTAGTGGATTAAAATGAGAAACAACATTCTAAAAGTTTATGTTTTGTTACATGTGTTGCAGCATTGTCCCTAACCAGAAGCTACTGTTTGGGGGATCATGGCATGGAAAAGTTTGGGAACCCCTGACCTAAACAACCAAAAAACCCAAGGTCGCAATGACCAAATTAACCAATAAACTCAGGGTACCAATGACCTAAACCTCCAATGAACTCAATATTAAAATAACCAAACCCTCAGTGAACTCAAGGTCCCAATGACCAAAACAACAAATACACTCACGGTCTCAATGACCTAATTAACCAATTAACTCAAGGTCCCAATGACCTAATTAACCAATAAACTCAAGGTCATCATTACTTACACAACCAAGATAGTCAAGTTCCCATTGACCTAAATATTAAAACTCAATGGGCCACATGCAAGAACATTTTTGTATTGTAATCCTAAATTTCTCTTACTTTTGTTCATATGAATGGTTCTTATGAACATGCCACGTCAGATTCAACAAACGCTTCTATCTTCAGGAAAAGTGTGTAAATGAGCAGCGTAAACATAATGAACCTATTTGTATTCAGGTGCTCGTGCATGAGGAGAGGAGATTAACATAAATACCACACCAAAAACACCATATAAGGCTATGTTTCCAGCCCCACATATGAGGAAGTGTGCATTCATGAAAATGACAGTGCAAAGTAAAAAGATGAACTTAAAGAGTCCAGAGACTGAAGTCCTGCTGTCAGAGATCCATAAAAGAAAATCTGACACTTTTATCAGCATCAGCTGACCTCCTAAAGCCGAGAGATGAAATGACGACTGCTGCGGGAGACTCGACATTAACGTTATTGTCGTGTCTCCCGTGGGTCGTATACAGTCACAGAAATAAAAATCTACATCATATTCACCTTTTTCTCCTGCTCCGGTCTTCCTTTGGTCAAATATTTTTAATTTAGGTGTAAACAACTGTGTTAAATAATTTTCATTTATTCAGAAGAGCCATATAGCCTGTACCGCCCCCCCCCGACCCTTCGCGAGTGTCAGATGCGGTTCTGAATGAAGCATTTTAAATAGTCTCCAAGATAAATCTGGCACTTTGGAGAAAATAGCATAGCTGATGTGCTGAATAAATCTCAACAAAATAAAGTATCATCATCTATAAAGCTCATTATATACCGAGACAAATTAAACTTCAATTAATGCATTATTTAAGTTGGTTTATAGTTTAAACAATTTTTTATGCAATTTATATCGTTAGTCTACATTATTACATTTGAAAATATAATCCTAATTCAAACAGAATAGCCTATTGTCAACATAATTATAGAGTGTGATTTATTTTTAACTCAAAATATCTTCAAACTAACGAAATATAAAGTTATTAGTGAAGAAAATCTGTCTGGATAACAGCAGACTGAATACACGTAAAATATATGACAGGTCTGGACCACACGTGAATTTTGTTTGTATCTGAAAAAAATCGTAGAATACGAGAAAATTAGTGAATGCCACAAGTTCTCCTATATCACTTGTACGCACAACTTAAGTACAAATTTGTTCGTACGAACGGTTCTTGCATGAGGCCCAATGTCCCAATGACATAAACAACCTATAAAGTTCCTAATGACAATAAAAAAAAAAAGCTTAAGATCTACTAAGTAGAATGTGTCTTGAAAATATAACAACAAACCTAAAGCCACTTTTGACCATAACAGTTGTAGTGGTCACCTCGAGTGAAATAATCAAGAAATCTAACTCTGACCTCTGGCCTCGGACAGGCCCTCTGAAGAGACAAATTCTGTTCCACTTAGAACTGAATTGAGGCCACATCAGGTCACTTCAACCTCAAGAGAGACATTCTCTTTTACTTAATCAGATAATAAACAGAATAATCTTCTTTTCATTTTGATTTGTTGTTCTCTTAACTAAGAGTGTTATGCATCTGGTAATCATGAGACAATGTTTATCAAAGTTACAGGAG
>JARVJO010000165.1:20009996-20022265 GCA_031762555.1 Cynodonichthys magdalenae | reverse complement strand
CCTGAAGCGTTGGACGTGTCCTCTGATGTCACAGAGACTTCCCTGAAGTGTTGGACGTGTCCTCTGATGTCACAGAGATGTCCCTGAAGTGTTGGACGTGTCATCTGATGTCACAGAGATGTCCCTGAAGCGTTGGACGTGTCCTCTGATGTCACAGAGATGTCCCTGAAGTGTTGGACGTGTCCTCTGATGTCACAGAGACATCTCTGAAGTGTTGGACGTGTCCTCTGATGTCACAGAGATGTCCCTGAAGTGTTGGACGTGTCCTCTGATGTCACAGAGATGTCCCTGAAGCGTTGGACGTGTCCTCTGATGTCACAGAGACTTCCCTGAAGTGTTGGACGTGTCCTCTGATGTCACAGAGTTGTCCCTGAAGTGTTGGACGTGTCGTCTGATGTCACAGAGATGTCCCTGAAGCGTTGGACGTGTCCTCTGATGCCACAGAGACGTCCCTGAAGTGATGGACGTGTCCTCTGATGTCACAGAGACGTCCCTGAAATGTTGGACGTGTCCTCTGATGTCACAGAGACTTCCCTGAAGTGTTGGACGTGTCCTCTCCTCCCTTTAGACTTTATAGCCTAACCCTGACCACTTACCCTAAAACTAACCTAAACCTTGGTTCTAAACCTAACCCCCCCAGCAGTAACTTGCATTTGGACCTGTGGGGACCTAAGCCTGGTCCCCACGGGGCTGCTTTTTTTGGGGAAATTTTCCCCACATTGTAGGAAAAACCCGTATACACACACACACACACACACACACACACACTTTTTAAGGCAAAGCATTCAGCTGTTCGTTTAGTTAATTTAGTTAATGTCAGATAACTTAGAAACAGATTCAGACACAAAGTTTTTACTTTTGTAATAAATTTCATCAGTCTGTCTGTTTCTCTCCATGTGATCATAATTAACCATTTCACTGCTGGAAGAAGTCAGACTCTGTGTCTTTCTGCTCATGTCTGATCAGTAAATCTGTGATCCACTCAGTGGGTCTAGTAATCAAACCCTGAACCAGCATTAATCCTAAAGGATTTCCAGCCGGCCTGTTGAAGCCTGGCCTGATGTTAGAGCAACAGATTACAGCTGTTTACAAGCTGAAGGCTTGTTCAAGCTCAGCTTACAGATCATATCCTGGATTCATAAATCTGAGCTCCTGGTCTCTATAGCTCCAGGTTGGTTCTGGTTGTGTTTTGTGTCAGGACTTCATTTGGACCTGACTGAGGAACTGACCCTCCTGTCTGTCCTCTGACTTTAACTTGATGTGTTTAAAACCTGCAGGACTTGGATCTTCTGCTCACCTTCAGGTTCACCTTCAGTCTTTCAGCTGATGATTATTGAAACATAAATCAAAGTTTTAGTTGATGTAGATGATTGATGTAACATCAGAAGCTCCGATGCTCCTCAGTAATGTAATATTCAGCTGATTTAAATCAACAGCAGCCGTCATGCAAATCTGATGAATGAGCTTCTAATCTTCCCTCATTACCTCCCAGCTGGTGGATGATGCTCATCACAGAAACATGGAGCGTGTTTACACAGTCAACACAGATATTTAAAGTGTTTGTTCAGATCTGAGGTCTGAATAATATCAGGATAAAATATATCTGAACTGATGTTTCCAAACATCTCATATCAGATAAGTTGTGATGTTTGTCTCTTTACAGGATAAATAAGACAACAGTCAGCTGTAACAGATCATGTAGGTCCCATCATGGTCTCCCGGGTCGGACCCAGGACCTCTGGGAGTTCTTGTGGTTTCTGACAAAGATGTTTGCAGTGGATCTTTTTGGTTAAACGATTTGTTTGATGTGGTCGTTTTATAAATATCTGAAGAGGCTCTTGGTTTATTTTTTGTTTCTCCACCCAAAGGTCAACAGTTCAAACTGTAACTTTTCACCACATGGTTCTGAGAAAGAGTTTAGACCAAATACCCTGAAGGTCCATGGATCAACAGAACTCATTGGTTCAGATTCACTCAAATTAGCAGGACCGGCACAGATCCTTTTTAATAAACAGAACTCCTGTGGAGAAAAACCAAACGGAACAAAGAACAGAAATGGATGGGAACATAACAAAACCTTTGGTTGGAAACTTTAGTTAAACCCATAAAACCAAACAACCAGTCTGATTGGACTTGTTCTGGATCTGGTGGTTGAAATGATTCGGTTTTATTTATGATACTGGTTCCATGTTCCCCAAACAGAACTGGCTCACAGACAAGAACCAAACAGAATCTTAGAAACTGAAGAACCAAAACTGACAAATAAAAAGCAGTTTTTAACTGGAGAGAAAAGATTGTGAAGCTAAAGATTCAGAATAAAACTGAACTTTGACTTTTCTCCACTTTTTATCTTCAGATGAAACATTTTTCTGTCGACTTGTGAAGAAACATTTCTCCATCTTCTGTTTATAAAACTTCACTGACAAATTGCATTTTGAGGGAAATCCAATGCAAATGTGGCCGTACCCTCAGTCCACAGAAACCATATCCATGTCTCCATTCAGCTTGTTTGAATGCAGCAGATGTAAACTTAGACTCCGCTGCTCGCCATGCAAATCCACAGGTGGGTCCAGTTTAAAAGGAGCGTGTGGTGAGCCGGTCCAGAAATGAAAAGCCCAAATTACAAACAGGAGAGGCTCTTTAATGCAAAACCACGGGAGGATGGATGGAGTTTAGACGCAGCATCAGAGACCCAGGTGTGTAAAACTGAAATTCACCAACTAATTGTGTTTACAGCCTCACTTTAATCCAATGGTTTAGACTGAAGAGCTGCCACATCATTAATCTTCAGTTGTTTGTTGCTTCTGATCAAAAATCTAAATCTTTCTTTCAAAGACTTTTGTTCCTCAGTGACGCAATTTAGAGAATTTTGATTTTAAACACAGACGGAACAAAAATTAAAGGGATATTTGTGGTAAAATAAGCTGAACCTCAGAAAACTAAAGAATCATCAGGTCCAGTCACGCTGGAACTGAGGTTTAGGCATTAAATTAGATTGTATGAACATCTTTTCTAAATGATTTCATTAGAGAATGAAACACATCTGGGTTGTAACAGGGACAGCTCAAACATGTTCTGTTAGACTCATCTTTCTGCACCACAAGCAGCAAAGTTTCCAAACTAAGATCTGAAACACAAACCTGATGTAGAAACTGTCAGGATTATTTAACTAACAAGGATTTCAGGAGAACACTGACTCTAGTTCTGTGCAGGCTCTGATCAGTGTAAGAGTCCCTTGACTTTGGATTGTGACCCCACTGTTTCATACAAAGATCAGTCAGAATGTGGCTGGCCTTTAAGGGGTCTTAGTAAGGTCTTTGCAGGGTCTTTAGAAGATCTTGGTAAGGTCTTTGCAGGGTCATTATGGGGTCTTAGTAAGGTCTTTGCAGGGTCATTATGGGGTCTTAGTAAGGTCTTTGCAGGGTCTTCATGGGGTCTTAGTAAGGTCTTTGCAGGGTCTTTAGAAGGTCTTGGTAAGGTCTTTGCAGGGTCTTTATGGGGTCTTAGTAAGGTCTTTGCAGGGTCTTTAGAAGGTCTTGGTGAGGTCTTTGAAGGCGTATGGTAAGGTCTTTACAGGGTATTTGCTGGGACCTCACAGGTCTTCAGAGGTGTATAAAAATAATTTGTTGGGCTCTCTGTTATCCATGATTGGTCCATGATGGTTTTGAGCATGTACAAAACCTCTGCAGTGAGGTTTTGTTGTTGTATTTACCAGGTGACAGAGGATCTGTGTTCACATGGTCAGGATCTGACTGTAAACAGAATGAAGTCATGGAAACAACCCATGACAGTAGGGTTGTACTGATGTTCTAGCTAGTGGCTTTGTCCTCCCAGGGTCCAATGAAGTCCTGCCAGGATGGGAGTACTGATACAGCAATGTGTTGTTGAAATAGAAATTATCAGAAAATATCAGGAACACCTGCTGGCACTGAAGGAGATTCTGATCCAGCCGTGTTCTAATGGGTCATAGAGACGATAGCTGGGTCACCATCCAGTGTGAGGATGTCTAAAATACAGTAATTATCTAAACTTTGGTCCAACTTCTGCAGATTCCTTCAACAACCGTTCTTGAATCTGGTGAAGATGAGTTATCTTGGAGCCAACCTTACGTCAGCACTTGATCCCACCTTCTTCATTGACGGAATGACGGGATTGTTGGCCTCCAATGTGCTGGTTGGTTTGCCGGCGAACATCTATGTTGTCTGGCTGATCGTGAATGAGTCCAGCGGTCCTGTGGTCTCAGAGCTCTTCGCCCTGAATCTGGCCATCTCTGAGATCCTGTTCTGCTGCTCGTCCTTCTATGTGATGCTTCACTTCCTGTTGAAGATGTCCATGGCAGTCGGGGTTGTGGTTCTGCAGGTGTTCTTGGAGATTGGGTTGATTTCTCGACCAATTTTTCAGACCTGTATCTGTCTGGAGAGGTACCTGGCTGTGGTCCGTCCCACCCTCTTCATCAGGTAACATACAGATGGACAGGTGTCTGAGAGCAGCAGTGTATTTTACAGTTTATCTTGAACTTATAGATAGAAACTGTAGAATTAGAAGATTTGATCCCCAGCTTTGCATGGTACCCCTCCTTTTACTAACAATTGTTTCCAACTCCTTGATCCTCAGCTCAGAGCTTGTCTTCCTGTTTGCAGGTTCAAACCTCTGCGCTACAGGTTGATGTCCTGCGTGTTTGACTGGCTGCTGATCCTGATGAACGTTATATTTCGTGCCTTCGTACCTTCCCTTGAAATCTCAGCGTACTTTTTCATAACCAAGTCCCTGCTCTTTTTCTTCATCCTGTTGTACTGTGGCGTTAGTGTCCTCCTCGTCCTGAAGCAGCCCGGTCCCGGGGACAAGGTCCGACACTCTGAGAACAGTAAGAGCATGAAGAGGAAGGCCTTTAAAGTGATCGTGGTCACCCTGGTATTCACCAGTGTGACCCAGCTGCTGCAGGTCACCATGCTGGGTCCAACCGTCCTACAGCCGTCCCTGAAGCTCCTGCTGCAGGTCACGTTGTTCAGCCTGGCTGTTAATATACTGAGCAGCTTCATCACTCCTCTGCTCTTCCTCCAGAGAGCTAAAAAACTGTCCTGCATTCAGATCTGACTGCTGCTTTCATAGTAGAGATGCTGTGCTGCCTTTCCTTCGGACCTCCGTGGTGGATCATGTTCTGTAGAAATGAACTTTGTGTTTCAGCATGACAGACAACATAGATCTCATTAGTTCTGTAGAAGAATGTGTGGAAAACCTTCAGTTTTTGGACCGGCTCTGGGTCAGACACTAGGCTTTGGCTCTGATTTGGTTTTCTTACCAACAACTGTTTGTTAAATGATTCAGAGTTTTCTCTCACAAGAGACCAGAACCAAATATTTAGTCCTGATGCTTCTAAAGCAGCTCTTGGTTTTTTAAAGGTCATTTTTTCTCAGAATTGTTGTTTTCAGCAGGATTTAAGGTTTCCTTGAAGCTGTTTCCCTCCACGTCTTAATTTATTTCATGTTTAAAGAATTCAGGGCTCCTCCTCAGAAACATCCCTGCTTTACTTTCAGAGCTATAGACGTGTCCTCAGCTGAAACACAGAACAGCATTAAGAGCATTATTCATGTCATGAAATGAAAAGGCTCCCCGGAGGACGCTCTTTATGTAAGTCATCTTAAAGCGGCGTGTGCGGCGAGGACGAGCGCCGACACTTCACAGGATGAAACCATCTGCAGCAGCTTTGATTGTGGAGGTCAAACCCAGAGCAGCAGGTTCACACCGGCTCAGATCTTCTCCTCCCCTTCATGTTGCTCTAACATGATGTAACAGCATCGCTCCCGTGGGTGCTGCTGAGACGACTTAATGGACCGCCGCCGCTAGCTTCAAAAAGTCAGAGAGGAGGAGGAGGAGGAGGTGAAAGAGAGGGAAGTGAAGAAGGTTGGATTAGGAGGTAAAGAGATGAGATGTTTTGATTGAAACTGGTTTATTTAAAAGTTGTTTCTTTTGCTTCAGTGGAACTTTAATGATCAGTTCTCTCCTGAGGTTTGGATCTTCTGTTCTCAAGCTGATTTATTGATCTGGTTTGTTCATAAAAAGCATCTTCAGTAAATAAAACCCACTGATGGACCGATGATCCTCAGAGAGTTGGACCTTTAGAACCGTTCTGGGGCTAATGGACGGGATTAACGGTTCTTTCAGCTGCTTGGTTTGGCTGTCAGGACCAACAATGTTCACCAAACAGAGACAGGACAGTTCCTCTGACAGAACTGCCCATCAGATCACCTGGACCCTCTGGTCCAGATCAAACCAACATCTGGTTTCTGATGTGCTGACTCTTTATTAAAGTTTGATTCAGCCTGCAGCTCTGAGTGAAGACCAGGGACTGAAGCTGATTCAATTCAAACCACCTGAACTGATTTCCTGCAGTTCTGCCATCAGATCCTGGTCCAGGTGGCAGACTGGATAAACCGGGTCAGTAAAGAGGAACAGAACAAACGTGTCAGAAAGCTGGAAGCACAAATAAAGCCAATGAAAGGAATTAGAAGAGGAAGTGAGGAGGAAGGAGGCGCGTGGCTGAAAACCACAGAACTCTTCTTTGATCCCAGGACTTAACTGCACACAGACTCTCCCTGGTTCTGGTTCTGGGTTTTCCAGAACCTGTTTCTAGCTTTTCTCAAACATAAAACCTTTTTTAGTTCTCTGAAACCGGATTCATACTTTTACCCTGAAACAAAGTGTGGAGCCTGAAACAGCTGCTGGATGCTTGTTCCAGATGTTCTGACTGACTTGGCCGGTCCTCAGAAACCCTTATGCAGATGTTTGGGGGCGGAGCTTCAGGCTGTCTCACAGGAAGTTATTCTGATGTGTGATCCATCATCTTTTACCTGTCAGGGTCACTGTGTGAGGACAGGAGGACACAGGGACACCTGGACAGGTCTACAGTCCACCACAGGGACACCTGCAGGTCTCCAGTCCACCACAGGGACAGAGACAAACGAGACAGACAACCATTCAGTCTCTCTATCACACCTGGGCACAAACCAATTAATCTAACAGTCATGTTTTCGGTCTGTGGGAGGAAGCTGGAGTACCTGGAGAAAACCCACAGCTGCACAGAGAGAACATGTAAACTCTACCCTGAAAGGTCCCTAAGCTGGGATTCAATCCAGCAACCTCCTGGCTGAGAGGCATCAGCTCTACCAACTGAGCCACCGTGCCTTCCTCTGATGTTTGAGATCTTTTCAATTCAACTCAGTCACTGCTGGAGACAAAATCAGTTCAAAACCAGGTCCAAAACCAGTCCAAAACCAGGTCCAAAACCAGTCCAAAACCAGGTCCAAAACCAGTCCAAAACCAGTCCAAAACCAGGTCCAAAACCAGTCCAAAACCAGGTCCAAAACCAGTCCAAAACCAGGTCCAAAACCAGGTCCAAAACCAGTCCAAAACCAGGTCCAAAACCAGGTCCAAAACCAGGTCCAAAACCAGTACAAAACCAGGTCCAAAACCAGTACAAAACCAGATCCACAACCAGGTCCAAAACCAGGTCCAAAACCAGTCCAAAACCAGTCCAAAACCAGGTCCAAAGCCAGGTCCAAAACCAGTCCAAAACCAGTCCAAAACCAGGTCCAAAACCAGGTCCAAAACCAGTCCAAAACCAGGTCCAAAACCAGTCCAAAACCAGGTCCAAAACCAGTCCAAAACCAGTCCAAAACCAGGTCCAAAACCAGTCCAAAACCAGGTCCAAAACCAGTCCAAAACCAGGTCCAAAACCAGGTCCAAAACCAGTCCAAAACCAGTCCAAAACCAGGTCCAAAACCAGTCCAAAGCCAGTCCGAAACCAGGTCCGAAACCAGGTCCAAAACCAGTCCAAAGCCAGTCCAAAACCAGTCCAAAACCAGGTCCAAAACCAGTCCAAAACCAGTCCAAAACCAGTCCAAAATCAGGTCCAAAACCAGTCCAAAACCAGTCCAAAACCTGGTCCAAAACCAGTCCAAAACCAGGTCCAAAACCAGGTCCAAAACCAGTCCAAAACCAAGTTTTCAAACCAGTCCAAAACTAGGTCCAAAACCAGGTCCAAAACCAGGTCCAAAACCAGTCCAAAACCAGGTCCAAAACTAGACCACATCCAGTTGATTGGGCCAATAGATCTGAAACTGCTGGTGTGCAAACCTTCAGACCCTCCAGAACCCTCCAAGGTTGTGGCTGTTTATTTGTCCAAAAACAGAATCAAAGTAGCACAAAGTCCAGAACCTCTTCCATACCCAGGTCAACAGGATCCAGAACAAACACGTGTTTAAAACTTTCCACACCGGTTTCTTTATCCCAAAACACCTTCCAGAATCTGGACCAGACCACTTCAAAACCAGCCACAAAATTAAGACCAAAACCTGGGCCAAACCAAAACCAGTCCTGAATCCTAAAACTGAATCAAATCCGTGTCCATCACTTCTGATCCAAGAGGAAGCAGGCTAAAATCAGTTCAGACCAGTTCACTACATGGTCCAAACAAATCCTCTACCCAAGGCTCAATCTGGAGTCCAACATCCAGTCCAGGTCAGACCAAATCCAGACTTCTGGTCTTAGGATCACTGACTTGGATCTGTGAGGTCTTTTCAAACAGTTTTTAGAAGAACCAGTTTAATAAATAGTTTTTATTTCAGAATATTTTCAGTCTGATCTTTAAATAAAGTTGAATAGTTTTTACTGAGCCAGGAGTCCAACAGAGTTTGGTTTGGTTCTGAAGTTTGGTGGTTTTGTCTACATTATATTCTGTTGGTCCAGATAGAGACCAAGACTTTTCAGGAACCAAACAGGATTTTCTCAGAATTATTAAAAATAAGAGTTGAACCCTGAGAACTGAACCGTTTCATCTTCATCAGGTTGGTTTTAGTTTGCTTCAAGTTATAACAAGTAGAAAATATAATAATGTGTGTGTGTGGGGGGTGGACTAAGGTGTTTGGTTTAGGGGCGGGGCTCAGCTGTAGAAGTAATGGAAGTCAGAGCAGTGTCCTCACAAAGATACCTTTACTAGAGCATGTGTGTGAGAGCAGCAGATGGATGTAAGGATATGATTACACACCTGTTTGTCATCACATTATCCTTCATATAAACAAACACAATCTAGACGTGTGTGGGCGGAGCTCCTCCTTTGTTGTCATGGGGATTAAGCCACGCCCCGAACCCACATCATTTATCAGATTAATCTATAGCTTCTCTGTGAGAAAACAGATCATTTTTGATGGTTCAGATTATCCTCAAAGACATGACGAACACATGGAGTCCATTTTTATGTGTCCTCCACATGGACACCTCTGCTGCGTGTGCAGAAATACCAGCGTACACACACACACACACACACACAGTTTGATGTTTGAATTAAAGCCATCAATCAGCGGTGGACTTTTAATAAAGTTTCTGCCCTGGAGATGATGAAGATGATGAGGATGATGGTGTGTGTGCTCAGCTGTCTGAACATTTGGTTTTGTGATGTTGTGTTTGTTCCTGTCAGTGTTTTACAGTTTGATTAAATAAATTCATGTTAGTTTATTCATATTTATATGTCTGTGATAAACAGGATTAAATGAACATTAAAGGGTTAACAGGATCCATTTCACTTAAACTGAACAAGTCAAACACAACAGGTTTAATATTGTCATCATTTATTGTATTTATTGTGTGAACACTGCACAGTTTACAGCATCGAACTCTTTCCAGTTTTATTTGAAGAACGTCTCAGCTGTTAACTTACTTTATGACATATTCAGCCTTTTCAGCTGTTTTTCATCATTAAAACCTTTCAAAAAAGTTACAAATCTTTACTGTACTTTTTGCTGTTTCTTCTGGTTCTGCCTTTGTTTAATTTGTGTTAATTTCAGCTTTCTTTGGCTTTTATTTTGCTGATTTTAGCGTTTTTCTGCTTATCTTCTGCTAAATTCAAATATTTTGAGCTTCTTTCAGCTACTTTATCCTAATTTCATCTGTTTTCTGTGTTTTAGCTACTTTTCAGCTAATTGAAGCTTTTTCATGTTTTTGTGTTAATTTCAGCTTCTTTTTTTACTTCAGGCTAGTTTCAGCTGCGTCAGGTTTTCAGATCCAACCTTTCAGCCGTCAGCGTTCACACTGCAGGAAATGTAAATTCTAAGTTTAGTTTTCCTTCTGTCAGTCTGAGCTGCTCCACCTCACGGTGAGCACAAACTTCACTGTTTGGGAACATGAGGACAAATAAAGGACAGATCTCATGTTGGTGTTTCTCTGGAGGAGTTTAAACAAATATCTGATTCTTACTCCTCTAATTGATCTGATCTGTGGAACCACCACAAAGCCACAGATCAGGTTTCAGTGAGCCTGACCTTTGACCTCGGAGCAGCAGTGGGACATGAAGCATGTCGTCTGTGTGAGGAGGTTAGGATGATGTTTGAAGCTGCTGCAGCTCCGGCTGCAGAAATAAAACTGGTGTCAGAACTGTTGGGTCATGTTACCAGAACCACAGCCCAGTTGTTGTGTCAGAAACAGCATGTGAGCCGGTCCAGAGGCTCCCGCCACATCTGGATGGAGGTGACTGAGACCGACTGTTGAAGTTATTTTCACACAAACATCCAGAAACACGAGCCGTGTGTGTCTGTGTGCTATAAACACTTTGTTGGACCGTCAGGAAACAGGTTCAGTTCTTGGATTTAATCTGGATCTTTAAAGGCTCCTGCCTTCGTCACTCGGCTACTTTCTGTCTTTGATGTGATTGGTTGTTTGGACGAGCCGACACTTTGGGTCAGAACGGAACCAAACAGCTGGAGGCTGGACTCCACATGTGGACATGATTTAGTGTTTCTGGGTTTAGACCAACATGAAACGATGTGAAGAAAACAATCAGAGCCTTTTGTTTCTGCAGACTTCAAACCCTGCAGCTCCACTCTGTACCTGCTGCAGTGCATTCTGGGTAAAGCTGTGGGGTCTCTGTTCCAGTCGTATCAGGGGCAGCATCCTTCGAAGGCTGAGTTTAACGGCTGCTTACGTCACTGCGCCGCGCCGTGTCGCAGGCTGTCCAAACTCAAAGACTCCTGATGCAGCCGACAAATATGTCCTTTTTCCACGATTCGAGGGACGGGTCTCGGCCCAGCATATCCCATGATGCATTGGGAGCCGACCGGAGAAAGGAAAACATACACAATGATTTAATGGTTTAAATGGTTAAAAAATAAAAAATAAAACATTGAAAATGTTGTTTTTAATATCGTACAGCGGGTTCTTCAAGTTTTGCCTCTAAGATCATTTTATTTATTTAAAATATTAATTATATTATTGTAATAATATTTTGCAACCTTCAAACTATTTGTTTTTTCTGTTAAGCGTCGTCACAGTTGCTAGGCAACAGGACAAACACCAGGGTAAAGGCAGGAATAAAGTTGAAGGCTAGACCGTCCCATTTTCTTCTGGTCTTCGCTGCCATCAAAGGACCCGGCCCACCTAGACAGGGTAGGCCGGGTCCTTCAGAGAGCCTTGACCTTTGACCTTTGACCTGCTGACTGAGGCCTGTAGAGTCTGAGCTTATTGCACAGTCTGCCCTTCAGGGTGAGTAATCCTCTTCGTAGAAGGATGGACTGTAACTGACCTTTGACCTTTCACATGATTGATGGGCAGCAGCTGCTTCTCTGAGGTCATTGCTGATGTTTTGTTTAAAGGTTTCTATGGAAACGGTCAGGAAACACTCACACCTGCTGCCAGGTTCAGGTAGAAGCAAAGATTCAGTTTGTTTATCAACAAACGTTCTGCTCTGTTGAAGAAAACCATCTGCAGAGTTGTGTCAGTAAATCAAGGCCGGACCCGGTCAGTCCTCCAGAACCAGAACTTTAAGAGTCTCAGTCTCAGCTCGTCTCCCGTGGTGTCACTTCCTGTTTTACAGTTCTTTGCAGAGGTTCAGGTGTCTGCAGAGTCCGTCAGAGTCCCTCCCCACTGTGATGTTTTCGTCTTTGGTTCCCTCGATACCAGATCTGGCTCCGCTCATCAGAACATCCAGGTCACAGAGTCCTGAGATCGTGATGATCCGGGCCCAGAGTCAGGAGCTTCTGTCTGCATATTCAGAAACACCAGAGACCACAAACAGTTCAGGCTGGGTCTCTGGATTACTGTTCTGAGCTGGAAGAACTGACCAGAACCAGACTGAGGGTCCTGAGCCTCTCTGGATCACTGAGGATCAGAACCAGACTGAGGGTCCTGAGCCTCTCTGGATCACTGAGGATCAGAACCAGACTGAGGGTTCTGGGCCTCTCTGGATCACTGAGGATCAGAACCAGACTGAGGGTTCTGGGCCT
>JARVJO010000165.1:19864875-19879834 GCA_031762555.1 Cynodonichthys magdalenae | reverse complement strand
GACCAAACGTACCGACCAAAGGGACCGACCAAACGTACCGACCAAAGGGACCGACCAAACGTACCGACCAAAGGGACTGACCAAACTTACCGACGAAAGGGACCGACAAAAGGGACCGACCAAATGAACCGACCAACGAACCAATCAAATGAACAAAAGAAGTGGACCAACCAAAGGGACAGGTCAGTCCGACCCAATGGACTGACCTGTCCTTGGTGTAATGTTCCTAACATCAGGCAGCACCAGCTCCAGACCTGTCATCAGCTCAGAGGAGGTCTGCAGTTGCAGCTCATCATGGTGTGTTTTCACATGTCATCATGTTTAGTCTCACCTGGAACCATAAACAGATTCTGCTCTGGCCCGGCCTGGTCCAGACTGTGGGTTTTTATGTGCGTGGCCTTGCCGTGTGTTAGTGTCCTCCATCTGTTTCCAGAAATCCTTCCTGAACCCGCTGAGCCCAGCAGACCACACACACACACACACACACACAGTTATGTAAGCTGTCATCTCAGAGCCAATCTGAGGACAAAACAAACATCTTTAACTGCAGCTTTATCAGTTGGTTCTGTTGGGTTCTGTTGGGTTCTGTTCTATTTTTGGTCTTATTTCCTGTCCGCTCGGCTCACAGCTCCTCCTCCTCTCAGCGGTCCTGCAGTCTTCGTCCCTCTCCTCCTCTTCATCTAAATCTACATTTTATGACCTGCGGAGCCTCGGGGGTCTCCTCTCTGAGCTCATGAAAAGAAAAGGTTCTGGCAGTAATAAGGAGGCAGCGGAGCGGACCGGGCTCTCCCAGGACCTGACACCAGATTACAGGAAAATCTAAAACGGCTGGGTGGTGTCGCTGCGCTGCTTTGTTCCCGCTCTGCGTGGTCGGAGCTGCAGTCTGAGGAAGGTTCAACCAACACTGTGGAGAAGTTTCAGCTGCTCCTCAGACTCACGTCTCTCTAAATGTCATGAGAGGAGCATTCAGTGATCAGATGTTTACTGTCAGTCAGTGTGACACAGAAGAAAAGGCTGAGCGTTCTTCAGAGGGATAGATATCTGTCAGACTCATCTATCTGCATCTATCTGCCATCTTCAGTCCAGTTAACCCTTAAAGTTAATCATGATTTAAACTCAGTTTGAGCTGAAATTGTTTGTTAGTTTGTTTTTTTAAAACCTGCAGAGCCTCTGAAGGACTCGTCTCTTTAGAGTCACACAGATCTGTTTCTCTCTCAGTTTGGCTTAATCTGTTGCAAACGTTTAGTCTTTTTCCCGCCGCGGGAGCTGCTGAAATGCGTCGGTGCTGAGCGGTGGCTTCCCTGACTGCAGTCACAGCCTGAGGAGTGGGTGACAGCTCATCAGGGACAAATGAGACGTCTGCCTCCCTCCAGTCCCAAAACGCTGAAAATCTGAAGAGCAGAACTGCTAAATTAGCCAAAAACCCCTCTGAGTGTGTGTGTGTGTCTGTGTGTGTGTGTGTGTCTGTGTGTGTGTGTGTGTGTCTGTGTGTGCAGCTCGTAGTCTCTCCAACATCTTGAACATATGTTGGAACTGCAGCCAGGATTCCCTCCTCGGCTCAGGCAGCAGTGGAGGTGAACAGGTGAAGCGGTGAACAGGTGGTTTCTTCTCCGGCTGCAGCTCCTAAAACAGAAACTTTATTTTTATCACAGAGAACCTTCCAGAACCCAGCTACTTCCAAAAAGACCTGCGTTTAAACACATTTACCTGAGATTAAAGACTAACCGTTGTTGTGACCACTTCCTGTTAGCAATAAATCTACAAGTTGTTTTTGTAAAAATTATCTCGATTTGAACTAGAACACATTGTAAAACAGCTCCAGTTGTTCAACAGTCGGGGGTCTCTGTGGTCTCTGTGGTCTCAGGCTCCACACATTTTCAGTTGGAGACAGATCTGGACTAGTTGGCCAATAACCACAGACAGTCCTTTGACCTGGTCCTGTGTCCCAGCTCAGCCTGCTGGAGGTCAGCACCTCCTCTCCCAGGCTTATAAGACCTGCCGCTTCTGTTTCCTGGATCTGGAAGTTTAAAATTCTTTAAGGTTCAAAAAGTAAATCCAGTCAACCAGGGACAGGATCCTGCTGGGACCAGCCTGGACCTCTACAGTCTGGGTATCAGGACTTTGACCTGGCTCAGGTTTTATGATCCTGATCATTTCTCCAAAAAAGATTTATTTGCTGAAAGAGATTTGCAAAAAACATTCTTTACAAAATTGTAACAATTTGTTGTAAAGCAGACAAAAGTAGCTAAAAAACTTAATTAAGCACAAAGAAGCTGAAATTATCACAAAAATGTGAATTTAGCTGTAAACAGCTAAAATGATCTAATATGGCTAAAAAGCAGCTTAAATTGTAGAAAACAGCTGAAAGAAGCATAAAAAGCTTAAATTAGCAAAAAGAAGCTGATAGAAGTTCAAAACATTTTAAATCAACAGAAAAAGACGCTGAAGGAAGCTGAAAAAAGAAGTTAAAACAGCAGCAGAAGGTGTGAAGTGCAGTAAAAGTTTTATGGATGTTGAATTGATCTCTGTTCATTTTCAATTAGAAAATAAAAATGTTCAAAAAGGCTAAATGTGTCATGATGACAGATGTGTTCCAACAACATACAGATGAAAATGTACTGTTGTTAGGTGTGTTGTGGTTGGTAGAACCAGGAGTTAAACCCAGTCCTGTGTGGACCTGCAGCTCACAGCAGAACCATCAGTCAAAGTTTAGCTGGGTCACAGTTGGACCTGACGTGTGTCGTTGTGTTCTGGCTGACTGGTTCTGATCCGTTTGCTGAGAGTTGCTCTGAGTTTCCGGCTCCAGAACAAGTTAACTTTGGGTTCTGCCAGCTCCACACATTCTGCTGAACGCGTCGGATCAGGCCCAGGAAAAAGGAGTTGGGAGACGGCCCTCGCTGCAGAGGATGATTGATTCGGATCGGGCCTGGCGGTCCCTCAGGACCGCGGCCCGGAGCCATCGATTGGCCGTGCGGCCGCGGAGGAACCGAGCGCTCTGCGCGCCGGTGTCACTTTCCATCAGAACAGAGAGGTTCTGACGAGCTGACTGAGACAACATGAAATAATAATGAACCAGCAGAAAGAAAATCTGTCTCCACGTCACATTTTACAAATCAGACAGGATTAACGATGCGGCTGAAGACATCACAAACTGCCCGTCCTCGGGAGACGTCTTCCTGCTCACAGGAAACCTTCCAGTAGTAAAAACTCTACTTTTCCTGCAGTCAAACACAAATCGGAGGCAGCTGCATCTGATTGGTTAATTGACCTCGTTAAGGCGGGCGGTCTGCCTCCGTGTCGTAGTTTGTCTGTGTGTGAGAGAACTATTGGAAGTTGAAGTGATTACAATGTGGTGGTAGTAGCTGAGAGTCACTCCCAACACAAACTGAGGTCTTTGGTTTGTTCGGGTCAGGAAATGATCCGGATGAAGCTCATTTATAGTCTTCCTCCAGATTTGATTTACTGTTATTCAAATTAACCGTAAAGCCTCCAGAGTCAGTGAGCAGCTTCAGCTTCATCACATGATGGATGACGTTGTTCTGAGGTCTGCAGTCCTGGTCCAGGTCCTGGGACTGAAGAGGGTCCAGCCTGGTCTCTGTGAGGACATCTGGACCTGCAGGAGTGTTTGTGACTCACTGAAACAAATTGAGTGTTTGAGTGGAGAAGAGCTGCAGCCTCTGCACTTTCCTCTGCCAGCCATGAACTCCCCCTCCTTCTTCATCATGTCACACCCTCCTCCTCCTCCCCCTCCCCTTCCTACTCCTCCTCCTCTTCATATCCGTAAAAATCTCTTTCTTTATTATGTTTCCACCGGCTGCCGCTGCAGGTTTGATCTAACGCTGCTTGTCAGAAAGCTGCCTGCTTCTTCCAGCACAGCTTCCACAGATATGACTTTATTATGGTGAGGAAGAGGAGGAGGAGCTGGGTGGGGATGAAGAGCATCAGGGATTATTAATAGGAGGTAAATAAGACAGAAACTCATCAATGATTTAGTTCAACCAGATCCTGTGAGCTGAAGGTTCTGAGCTTTCATCCAGACCCTATAGAGACCACCCAGACCCAACAGAGACCATCCAAGACCTTCTGAAGTCAAAGGTCTGAGCGTTCTTCAAACAGCAGGTTCTGCCTTCCTTCCTGGTGGAACTATCTACAGTTTGTTTTAAACATGAAGCATCTTTCTGTGTTTTCACAGATTATTGTAAAAATAATCTGATGATGTAATAAAATAACCGCCTTCTGCTCAAACCATCTTTTTAAATGAAAACCTGTTTCTATAAAGTGTCCTGTGGGTCGACGTCGTGAGGAATCTGCTGCCGGTCTCTATTTTTAACTCGTCTCCGTCCTGCTTCACGACGAGCGACACGCAGAGACACGGGCAGGTGTCGGATGTTGCATAACCTCCATGTTGGCGAGCTACGGCCTGCCGCCAACAGGAACTGGTTATTGTGCCAAAGAGGGACTCCCTCTGATGGGGGGTGGGGGTGGGGGGTGGACTAACTGTTCCTGATCAGGTTCCATCATTTCTGTCATCTGACAAAAACATGACTCATTAATTTTAGTCTTCTTGCTCTGAAATCATCGTGCAAAAGACCTGATCCAGTTTTTCATGTTTATCAGACAGATGATCTGATAAACTGGTTCTGATCAACATCCAGATGTTCTGAGAGCTGAAGGAGCTGAAATCAGCTAAAATCTGCTGAAGAGACAGAAACTCAGCTGTTCAAGATAAAAGAAGCTAAACATTCTCTATGGGCTAAAAGTAGCATCATGCTAGATAAAACACTACAAAAAGCTAAAGAAGCTAAACATTCACTATGGGCTAAAAGTAGCATCATACTAGATAAAACACTACAAAAAGCTAAATATAGCAAAATGCTAGATAAAATCTAAAAATAACCAAATGCTAGCTAAAGTAGTACACAAAGACAGAGCAGGTTAGCCAAAGCAGATTTGAAAGATTTGAGGAGATCTTCCTGTGTTTAAAGTATTTTATTGGCAAATAAAGTATAAAAGTCACAGCCAAAGGTTTAGATATCTGAACAGCTAAAACAGAACAAAGGTCAGACTGTACAGGTCTCAGCAGGGTAAAGGTCAAAGGTCATTGCCTCTTCTCTTTAAAAACATGACATGACTTTTTCTCATCTAAAGGAACCAGAGCAGAGGATAGATGTTTACCCAGAATGCACTGCAACAAACAGCTCCTCCAGCTGTCAGCATGGAGGTGGAGGTTGATGGTTGGGGCTGGTTTTTAGCAAACCTCAAATGAACTAAAAGAAATAAAACAAAGTTTACCCAAATGAAAACTGATTTTTGTTCCTTTTCATCTACCAAACCGAAGCTAAACGGATCTTTAGCTCTCTGCAGGTGTTTCCTGTCAGCCTGCGTCAGTATTTATTTAAATTCTGTGAACAGAGACTGGATTCAGACTCGTTGTTGCACAAATAAGACAGAAATGTGGGCTCTAAAAAGAGAGCAGTCTGTGCGTCGCAGTTGGACAAACAGTGAAGCGAATGGAGCCGCTCTCAGGAAGTGAAACATGATTCATGGTTTGTGAAGGTTGTTGAGAAAATCCCTTGTTTTGCTGCCAACAACTTGTTCTGACTAACCGGCGTGGCAGCGGCCGACGGCGCCGCTCTGAAGTGGCTTCTGACGCTGCCAGCTGACAAATAGGTGGAACAGCAGGCGGCGCCAAGGACGAGCTGCAGAACGGCGTCCAGAGATGTAAGAAAATAATCTGTGAAGCGTTTCAGGAAGCTCCGTCCAGATGGAAACTGCAGGAAACCCGTCGCCAAGGTTACCGAGCGGCATCACACGCCGCGGCACGTGATGAAAACGTTGGAGACGTGAACTCGGGCACACGCAGCTAACGGCGCAGAGCTGTAAAAAGTGACACGCCGACAGGAAGAAGTGATAAATTACAGCCTGAGAGCAGGAAACAGTCACACAGAATAAATCCAGCTGCTTCCAACATCAGAACATGCTGAGTCAGCCTTTACACCGCCATCCTGTCTTCTGTTGGGTTTATAACCGCTTCCACACTTTCTGCTCCTTTAGCTGTTCATACATCAAAACCTTCAGCTCAGGCAGCACGTTTGCTCCGACGTGTGGTTTCTGTAACTTTTATACTTGTTAAAAGATTTTATTCTTATTTTCTTTATAAACTGTAAAATCTGCATTTTGTTTTATCTTTAACTTTTAGCTACTACTCAGCATTTTTTGCTTTTAAACACCACTCAGAACCATTAGCTTTAAGCTACTATACAGCACTTTTAGCTTTTAAGCACCACTCAGAACCGTTAGCTTGTAGCTACTACTCAGCATGTTTAGGCTTTAAACACAGCTCAGAACCTTTAGCATTTGGCTACTACTCAACACTTTTAGCTTTTAAACACCACTCAGAACCATTAGCATTTTAGCTACTACTCATCATGTTTAAGCTTAAAACACGGCTCAAAACCTTTAGCTTTTAGCTACTACTCAGCACTTTTAGCTTTTAAACACCACGCAGAACCTTTAGCTTTTAGCTACTACCCAGCAATTTTAGCTTTTAAACACCACGCAGAATCTTTAGCTTTTAGCTACTACAATACTACTCAAAACTTTTAGCTTTTTTCACCACCAAGTAATAATAAAATAATAATAGTCATAATAAATTAATAAAGTAATAATAAAATAATAATAGTCATAATAAATTAATAAAGTAATAATAAAATAATACTAGTAAATGAAGCTTTATTTGTGGTCAAACTGCTGCAGAGACTCTGGAACAGCTGAAGGTAATAAAATGATGTCCTCATCAGAACCTCTGACTCCTGGATGAAACTTTAAACGTGTGTTTTTGGAAAGGCGTGTGGTTTTGGACACACGTGTGTTCATCTCCATGAGTCTAAATAAAATCAGCTTCCTCCTTCCTCTGGACCGACTCTCCTGGTACCACGTGATCCTGGGCTCCATATGTCGGTTCCTGAGGCGCCAAACAACACGGCACATACGAGCGCCCACACACTCACATGTAGATCTAAGAACACAACACACACACACACACACAGATATTCTGGATGCTCATAGATTCAGTTTTTGTTTTTTTAAGCATCACTGGAGAAATATTCAGTTATTTTTGACCCTTCTCCTCCTACATGAACAGAAACAACAAATAAACTCAGTAAATCTGCTGGTTTTTCTCTGCAGGAGATTTTACTAAATATGTTTTTATCAATTTAACAAAAACTCAACCAGCAAGGACTGTCTCTGGTCCCTGGTCCCTGATCCTCTCTATGGTTCTCATGGAACTGTCCCTGGTCTCTGATCTTGCTTGTGGTCTTCATAGACAGGATATCTAGGTCTGTCATGGATGGGGTCTGGTTTGGGAACCTCAGGGTCAGGTCTGTGTTGTATGCAGATGATGTGGTTCTGTTGGGGTCTTCAGACCCTGACCTTGATGTTTTGGGTGTTTTGTTCCTGAGTGCTGGTTGGACAGAACAGGACCTGGATCCGTGGATCTGGGCCTCAGTAATGAGGACGTTGCTTCGGTCGGTGGTGAAGAAAGGGTTGAGTTGAAAGCCAAAGATCTGGATTAGTGGTCCGTCTTTGGTCCAACTCTGACCTGTTGTCCTGAGGTTTGGATCAGGACTGAAAGAACCAGATCCTGGATCTGAGCAACTGAAAGGATCTTGTTTTGTTGGCAGCTGGGCTCAGGATCAGAGAGGGGGAGGAGCTTCTCTTCTGTCATGTTGATTGTGTTTGTGATCAGCTGTGATACTTCCTGACAGAGTCAGCAGCTGTTTCTTTGTTCCACTTGAATAAGAAATGAAAAACTGAAGAAAGTCTCCACAGAGTCCAGGACCTTAACGCTGCTGTGCTTCAGTCGACCTCTGGAACCTTGAGCGTTCTTCCTGGGTGAAGAGTTTCACACCTGTCCTCCTGCCTCATGACTCACCTGAAACACCTTCATTTCTCCTCTGACGGGCTGTAAACACGTCACCGCTCTGCTCCTAACCTTTCTTTTAGCGTCTGTTTGCAGACAAATTACCAACCAGACAAATACAGCTGTGACCTTTACAGAACATATTAAAGTTCCTGAGAGGGAGAATCTGTTTATTTCATTCCATGGTTGTTTTGTTTCATTTTGTGGGATAAAAAGCTCCGCCTCCTGCAGGTGATAAACTCAGCCTGATCCTTCCTTCCATCATGCTGCTGAAGCTGACATGACTTTGACTTTTCCCTCGGCTCCGGCCTGTTTTCCTGTTTCGCTCCAGCTTTGTGCGAACTCAGTGCTGGCTCGTCCACGCTGGTATAATATGACACCGGCGGCAGGGCTGAGGTGGAGGCTTCATGGATTTAGGAGCAATAATACATTTCTGCTGCAATGCCTCTGCAATGCAACACCCTTTGTCTTGTTCAGGGATGCTCCCGCAGCGTGCAGGAGTGGAAATAGACAAATTTCAGAGGACAAAAGGCCAACTGTGTCGTCTCTGGTTTGAGAATAAGTGATGAAAAGGACATCAGCTCACTGTAACCTTTGCTGGTTTTGATGTTAATCCATTAGTGTAATTATAAACGGAGCGCTCACCTCCTCTGACCTCCTCCAACAACCTGCCCATTTATTTTCACACCTTTGAGTCGAGTCCCGCTCCGTTCCCTCGCCGCCGCTGACTGCAAATGATAAATCTGTTGACCGAAGTGGGTCTGATTGATCAGCAAACACCTCGACCCAGCGGCCGGCGGCGGTCAGACAGACAGGAGGAAGATAGAGCGTTTCGCAGCAGAACCCCAGGATGGACTGGGTTTTCTGCAGAGGTTCAACTTTTACAGGAGTCGGACCAAGGTCAGACCCAAGGTCAAATTACAGGACTGATCATGTTTGCTTGTTAGGAAGAGGAACAAGTAAAATGCTTTGAGAACCACCTCTGTCAGCAGAGGGAGAACCCAGTGAGTTCAGATGGATGCAGAAAGTTCCTGCAGGAGTTTTAAATGTTCTAAAAACATGAATAGATCCCAGCATCCCTGCACTCGTAAAACACAGAATTCATTAATTCGGTTTTTCTGTCCCAAACTAATTTATAATAATTTGTGTTTATTTTTCAGCTCCATGGATCAGTCATCATGATGCTCGGCCCCTCGTTCCTCCCCCGACCCCTCCTGCATCGACTCCTGTCAGAGGTCTGGACGAACGCATGCAGGCACCTCTCCACAAAAGGCCACACCCCTCAGTCTGTGATTGGTCAGGACTCAGTTGAGGTGTTAGGCCACTCCTACCCCCGTGATGACTTCACCAACGTTACTCCTAAGATCTTGGCCGAAGTGGGAGTCAACCTTCACAACCAACAGCATCATCCTCTGTGGCGGATCAAAGAACGAATCAAAGCTCACTTCTACAGGTGAGCAGGAGTGAGGTAAACTGTTATCACTGCAGAAAGCACGTAGGTACCCCACTCCCTTCCACCAACCAACTAACCAATCAACCAACCAACCAACTAACCAACCATCCAACTAACCAACCAACCAACTAACCAACCATCCAACTAACCAACCAACTAACCAACTACCCAACCAACCATCCAACTAAACAACCAACTAACCAACCAACCAACTAACCAACCATCCAACTAACCAACCAACCAACTAACCAACCATCCAACTAAACAACCAACTAACCAACCAACCAACTAACCAACCATCCATCCAACTAACCAACCAACTAACCAACCAACTAACCAACCATCCAACTAACCAATCAACCGACCATCCAACTAGCCAACCAACTAACCAATCAACCAACCAACCATCCAACTAACCAACCAACCAACTAACCAATCAACCAACCAACCAATTAACTAACCAACCATCCAACTAACCAAACAACCAACTAACCAACCATCCAACTAACCAACCAACTAACTAATCAACCAACTAACCAATCAACCAACCAACCAACCACCCAACTAACCAACGAACTAACCAATCAACCAACCAACTAACCAACCAAGCAAACAACCAACTAACCAATCAACCAACCAACCAACCATCCAACTAACCAACCATCCAACTAACCAACCAACCAACCAACCAACTAACCAATCAACCAACCAACCAACCATCCAACTAACCAACCAACCATCTTTCCCTCCATAACTCCATCCAACCAGCCAACTAACCAACTAACCAACCAACCAATCCTCTTTCCCTCCATAACTTCCTTCTTCCAACCAACCAACGTATCAACCGATCATGTTCATAAGTCTCTTCCTCCAACTAACCACCCGTGTTCCTGATAAATTATGCCAAATGTTAAATTCAGTGAAAATAACATAGATAATAAACACCATACATTATAAAAAATCCTGTTTTATTTTGTTACTATTTAACAAAAAACTTGAATTTTTGAATCATTTTCCTGTTTTTACTTTAAACAGCTCCACTGGTCAGCCTTGTTTCTGTTGGTGGTTTTATTGATGTCTAACCAATGAAAAGTGTCAAAAAGAGCTCTTGAACTTGTTTGTTTCATTAAAAAGAAAGGCTGTTTGTTTTCTGAAATATTTTGGAGATATGAGGTTTCATGGACGTTTGACGGCATCATCTACCAGTTTAGAAGGTTTTATTAATGTTTTTAAAGACGACCCAGCTCCTTGAAACTTTGTTCACTTGTTGGAGGCGTCTGTTAAATATGTCCTCATATTTCCTTTTGTGTTTGTTTCTGGGGCTGAAGCTGCTGACTGATGATGTTCAGGGACGGTGTGGAGGAAAACGTTGCTGCGCTGCACACAGCAGTGAAATATCATCAGACCGATCCTCTGCACACAGTTAATTCTGCATTAATAAGTCATTAAGCCATCACTGAGGGTGTGGGCAAACGGTGCTTTATGTTTCTAACATTTCACAGGTCCTGAACTCTGGTCTGTGGAGAAACTCAGGCTCTCTGATATCAGCAGGAGAGTTTTCAAACTTCATCACCTGCTGACTTTTTCACTCCAGAGTAACGTTACCTGTCTGAATATGTCAGGAGAATGGATCTACCTTCTTTGAGATGTTTTTTTCCATAACTTTAAATTGTTCAGGAAACTATTAGGTTTAGATTTTCTGTAAAACCTTGTTTTCTTCTGTTTAAAGATAAAATCTAAAAAGTGTTTTTCTTTCTTCACAGCTCCTTTATCGCTCGCTCAGGAAACCCACTTTTCTCAGTTTATGACAACCTGAGTCCTGTGGTGAGCGTGGAGCAGAACTTTGACAGGTCAGGTCTTTAAATATTTAAAGGTCTCATAAATCCATCCATCCATCATCCATAAATCCATCCATCATCCATAAATCCATCCATCCATCATCCATCCATAAATCCATCCATCTATTCATAAATCCATCCATCCATCCATAAATCCATCCATTCGTCCATCTATCATTCATCCATCCATCCATTTATTATCCATAAATCCATCCATAAATCCATCCATCCATCTATCATCCATCCAATCCATCCATCCATCTATCATCCATCCATCCTTCCATCTATCATTCATCCATCCATCCATTTATTATCCATAAATCCATCCATAAATCCTTCCATCCATCTATCATCCATCCATCCATCCATCCATCCATCCATATATCATCCATCCATCCATAAATCCATCTGTCATCCATCCATCCATCCATCCATCCATCTATCATCCATCCATCCATCCATCCATCCATCCGTCCGTCCATCCATCCATCCATCTATTATCCATCCGTCCATCTATCTATCATCCATCCATCCATCCATCTATTATCCATAAATCCATCCATCCATCTATTATTCATAAATCCATCCATCCACCCACCCATATGTCCATCCATCATCCATCAATCTATTATCCATAAATCCATCCATCCACCCACCCATCCATCGATTCATCATCCATCCCTCCCCCTCTCCAGCTCCTCCTGGAGGGATCCTAATATGTTAAAGTCTAAGTCAGTTTTTTAAGAAGTTTATTTAGTTGTTTAGAAGTGTTATTTTGTGTTGTTTGTTACGTTTCTTTATCTCTTAACGAACACGATAATACATCTGTTGCTGAGGTGGTTGTAAAATGAATCTGTGTTTGATTGACAGCTTGCTGATCCCAGCGGACCACCCTAGCAGGAAACGAGGAGACAACTATTACCTGAACAGGTGATTGATTGGTGGTGACTTTTAGAGGCTGACTTTTCTCCTGGTCTTAACTTCATGATCAACTTGTTCAACAATAAATGTTGTGAGTTCTCCAGATCCACCTGACAGGTGGTTTATTAGTTTAAACTGGTTCATGTTTGTCTCCAGAGCAACGATGCTCCGAGCTCACACCTCCGCCCACCAGGCAGAGCTGGTCCGCTCCGGTCTGGATGCCTTCCTGTTGGCCGGAGACGTTTACCGGCGTGACGAGATCGACTCCAGTCATTACCCCGTCTTCCACCAGATGGAGGGGGTCCGACTCTTCTCAAACCACCAGGTACGACCAAACCCCAAACCATCAGACGTATTCAGTGTTTCAGAGGGACAGGTGGGTCCATGTGGGTCCAGGTACCCTCCTGTGTGTGTGTTAGTCCTAACAGAGGTCCATGTGTCTCAGCTGTTCTCTAAGGTCCATAAAGGGGACGAGCTGTCTCTGTTTGAGCGAGGGGGCCGTCGGACCCCTCAGAAACAGGAAACACACACACTGGAGGCCGTGAAGCTGGTGGAGTTCGACCTGAAGCAGACTCTGACTCGACTCGTCTCTCACCTGTTTGGAGCAGGTGAGACCAGGTCCAGTCCTGCATGTTGTTGGTCTGACCTTCACTCAGACATCCTCCTCCTCCTCAGGTGTGGAGGTCAGGTGGGTGGACTGCTACTTCCCCTTCACTCACCCCTCCTTTGAGATGGAGGTGAAGTTCCAGGACGACTGGATGGAGGTTCTGGGCTGTGGAGTGATGGAGCAGGAGCTGCTGAACTCAGGTCAGGGTTTGGCTCTGATGCTAATGTTTACTTTTTACCTGTGAGGGGACTGGATCAACACCTGTTGGACACCTGTAGAAGTCAGGGACAGACTTGTTGATTTGTCCAACTGGTTGTTTTAGAGCTCAGGGTGTTACCTGCTGACTTCCTGTTTGCAGCAGCAGAACCGGCGCTCCGAAGCCCGGTTCTGTGAGCGGTTCAGTTTCTCTGCGCTCCTCTCTGCTGTCAGCCCACTAAGTGGCCAACTTGCTGCTTTGCCCTTGAACAAAGCTGTAACAGCTCGCTCCACTTCACCGCTGCTTGTTCCAATCAATAATACATGCTTTAAAACGCAAAGAGCGGCTGAACCGAAGCGCCGTGCCGCTCCGTGTGTGTGTTTCTGCTGACACACTTCAGACGTGTCGACAGCTTTTACAGCCTGTTAATGTCTGTAATTTAAGTAAGAACATGTTCTTCAAACTAAACGCCTTAAATCCAGAGCTGATCCTGAACATCTTGATCCGAGGCAGGGTTTAAAGTCACACAGGAGTGAACCTTTTAATCTAACCTTTAAATGTGTGTCCTCCTGGAGCTACAGGTGTGTGCTAGCACAACATCCTCCCGTCAAGCTGGGAAGAGTCAAAGAGTTTCAGCTTCTCTTACAGGAAGGGATCTTTGTAACGTTCGGCCATCTTGCCCAGGTCGGCCTTCAAAAGAAGACGTTAAACTTCTGGTTTAAAACAAGTTCAATTAATAAAATAAGTTCTTTTTAGGAGACACTTTCTGCTAACGGACTAAATATTTACAGATGTGCCACCCTTACATTACTGTGATGTAAACACTGAGGTTGCTATGGAAACACCATGTGAATTAAACTATAAATTCACATCATTATACAGACGTGTGCTCTTTTTCTTTAGGATCATAGAGGAGATTTTTCATAAATACACTATATTGTTAAAAGTATTTGCTCTCCCATCTAAATGATCAGAATCAGGTGTTTCAATCACTTCCATGTCTGTTTTCACTGACCTGTGACCAGGTAAAGTTTGGTCCAGCTTCAAACAGGAAACCATGAAACGGTCTGACGTGGTCATTCTTGTCTAACCTGGTGTTTGTATGGTGGATAAATGTTGGTTGTGTTGAGTGTTAAACCTGTGTGTTGTTTTGAACCATTCAGGTGAAGTTAAAGGTGCAGTTTTCAGCCCCGCCACAGGAGGGAGCTGCAGATCAAAGCAGGAGGAGGAGGATCAGCCTCAGTCTCGCTCTCCTCTCTGAGTGTTTTAAATCTGTTTCCAGCAGTGAGGCGTGACTGAATTAGATGGTTTCAGGAACTCACACGGCGAGCGTGAAGCGCCTGTGGCAGTTTCTCACCGAGCCCGGGCCTCAGTGTGTGTCTGTCCCGAGGCGGTGGGAGCTTAAACTGATGCTGATGTCCAGACAGGAGGCCAGGAAGTGGAAGCTGTGTCTCTACTGGCTCCACTTCCACTCAGAAACTTCAGCTGTTGTTTCTGGAGCGTGCTGGACCAGAACAAGTGTTCGGTCCTCACAGGTCCTCCACCTATTTACAGCTGCTAACAGTAACAGCTGGAACCGTCCACAAGATCACGTTCACTCCAGAGTTTCACTCTCAGATCATTGTTGGTTTTAGCTGTTCTGAACACCAGGATGCTCCAGAGCAGCTAAAGCTGTTTTTGTTCTCAGGTCAGACTGAAAACCAGATCAGGTTCATTATGCACTGAAACATCCAACCAGAGAATTTAAAGAGCGGATCTGAGATTTAAACTAGTTATAGTGTAAAACGTTTACGATTGACTGGTTTAAACAGACCAAAGACTTTTCATGTCTTCTATCATAAAAAAGTTACTTATGATTTTTATCCTGTCTGGTTGTGTCAGACAGGAAGGACAAGTCTCGCATGTGGTTCTGCTTTGTTCGGACTGCTCTGTTCAGACTGCTCTGTTCGGACTGCTCTGTTCAGACTGCTCTGTTCGGACTGCTCTGTTCAGACTGCTCTGTTCGGACTGCTCTGTTCAG
>JARVJO010000165.1:19761192-19778643 GCA_031762555.1 Cynodonichthys magdalenae | reverse complement strand
TTAGCAACTATCATGGATAAGCTGGTGTTAGCATTGGAGAGGTTAGCAACTATCATGGATAAGCTGGTGTTAGCATTTGAGAGGTTAGCAACTATCATGGATAAGCTGGTGTTAGCATTGGAGAGGTTAGCATCTATCATGGATAAGCTGGTGTTAGCACTGGAGAGGTTAGCAACTATCATGGATAAGCTGGTGTTAGCATTGGAGAGGTTAGCAACTATCATGGATAAGCTGGTGGTTAGCATTGGAGAGGTTAGCAACTATCATGGATAAGCTGGTGTTAGCATTGGAGAGGTTAGCAACTATCATGGATGAGCTGGTGTTAGCATTGGAGAGGTTAACCTCTATCATGGATAAGCTGGTGTTAGCATTGGAGAGGTTAGCAACTATCACGAATAAGCTGGTGTTAGCATTGGAGAGGTTAGAGACTACAAGGAACTGCTGGTTGTGCAATAGTCTTAATTTTGGCCCTCATATTGCATCATACGGCAGAACCTCCTCTGAAGGAGCAGAACCAGCTGAAGGTCAGGGTTATTTTTTAGTCGTGTCAAGAGTCCAGAAAAATACCACCTACTTCTGCTGCTTTAGTCTGAGAATCAATGAGAAAACAGCTGAAATCAGATTTTAAAAAATCAACCGAAATAAGATAAAACAGCCAAAACAAATTTAGAACTTTGCATTTTGGCTCTGAATTCCCTCTTTGTTTCCTTGCCTGTCTCCTTTCCTCTGTTTCCTTGTCACCTTCTTTCCTCATCCTTGTCCTGTGTGTGTGTGTCTCAGCAGCTGTTAGCGACACACACACTCCTTCCTCCCTCCCATCAGTTCTGTCTGCTGACATGACATGTTTTCTGCTCTCTGGCTCCGCCCTCTCTGCGTTCTTATTGGTTGAAGGGCAGCTTCCTGTCAGCTGTTCTCAGATCTGCTGACTAAGTATCAGGACCTCTTATGGGAGTCCAGCCGGCTGCCTGTTGGATCTAAGAATAGACAGAGCATCAGACTCCTTTCCTAGTCTCCTTCAATGGCTCCTTTCCTTGTCTTCTTCTCTAGTCTTCTACAATGTCTCCTTTCTTTGTCTCCTTAGAGTGCCTCTTTTTTATCTCCTTCACTAGTCTCCTTAACATGTCTGTCTTCCTTGTCTCCTTCTCTAGTCTCCATCAATGGCTCCTTTCCTTGTCTTCTCTAGTTTTATACAATGTCTCCTTTCCTTATCTCCTCACATTGCC
Organism: Cynodonichthys magdalenae; assembly: GCA_031762555.1. NCBI lineage: Eukaryota > Metazoa > Chordata > Actinopteri > Cyprinodontiformes > Rivulidae > Cynodonichthys > Cynodonichthys magdalenae. The sequence continues at coordinate 19,777,420 of JARVJO010000165.1, read as the reverse complement.
TCCTTACCTCGTTTCTTTATATCTTCTTTGTCTCCTCGTCTTTACAATGCCTTGTCTCCCATCTTTGTGTCCTTTCCTCGTCTCCTCCCCTCCTCGTTTCCTCTCTGTTGTCTTGATCTAAATGACTTCTAAAAACTCACCTCTTCCACTCTAACCTGGTCTGTGTTTAGGCTCCGCCCCCTCTGGTTATTGCTGACAGGAAACAGGAAGTTGTCATCAAACCTTCAGATGTTGGATTTAAGATGATGTCACTTTAAATGAACTCTGGACTCTTGTCTCCTCAGACACATGAAGATCCACGACAAAGACCCGGCAAGTGGTCTGATCCCCATCAGCAGCCCACCCTCCCCCACCAAACGCCGCCGCCCGTCCGTCAAACGGCGGCAGGGTCTGGAGGAGGACAGTGCAGACGAGCCTCCCAGTAAAAAGGTAAGTCTCATTTCTTACAATGCTGTGTGTTTGTCTCTGACAGGAAGTTGTGATGATCTGGTTCTGTGTTCAGGTGATGGAGGACGTGGCGGCTGAGGAGGCGGCGGCAGCGGCTGCGGTTCAGGGCGCCGAGGAAGAGCTTCTGCCATGTCCCATCTGCTTTAAGACCTGCAAATCCAGACTGGATCTGGACGCTCACATGGACACCCATCCTGACACTGTCCTCAGGTACTAAAACCTGTTTCTTCTTCTGATTACCACTTCCTGTTTTATCCTACCCACAAGCCCTTGCAGCTATTTTTGAATAACGTTAGTCAGCTTTACTCTAAAAGGCTTCAAGATTTACTTCCTGGTTTACTTTCAAAATAAAAGCCTGTAGAATATTTGCAGATGGGGAGGAGGGGGTAAAGATGGTTGGATGAAGGATTAATAGAAGATGGATGGATGTTTGCATGAAGGATGGATGGATGTTTGAATGGATGGATTGATGGATGAATGGCTAAATGGATGATGGATGAATGATAGCTGGATGATGGCCTCGTCCCCCCTCATGTCCTTTCCTCATCTCCTCCCCTCCTTGTCTTCTCTCTGTAGTCTTAATCTAGAAGACTTCTAAAAACTATCCTTCTCTACTCTAACCTGGTCTGTGTTGTTTGGATATAGGAAGGATGGATGTTTGGATGGATGAATGGTTAAATGGATGATGGATGAATGATAGTTGGATGAAGGATAAACAGATTGATGATAGATGATGGATGGATGAAGGATGGATAGATGATGGTTGGATGAAGGATGGATGGATGAAAGATGGATAGATTGATGATAGATGATAGTTGGATGAAGGATGGATGGATGAAGGATGGGTGGATGAAGGATGGGTGGATGAAGGATGGATAGCTTGATGATAGATGATAGTTGGATGAAGGATGGATGGATGATTGTTAGATGAAGGATGGATAGATTGATGATAGATAATGGATGGATGATGGTTGTATGAAGGATGAGGATGATGGTTGTATGAAGGATGATAGATGATGGTTGGATGAAGGATGGAAGGATGACAGTTGGATGAAAGATGGATGGATGACAATTGGATGAAGAATGGATGGGTGATGTTAGATGAAGGATGGATAGATTGATGATAAATAATGGATGGATGATGGTTGTATGAAGGATGAGGATGATGGTTGTATGAAGGATGATAGATGATGGTTGGATGAAGGATGGAAGGATGACAGTTGGATGAAGGATGGTTGGATGAAAGATGGATGGATGACAATTGGATGAAGAATGGATGGGTGATGTTAGGATGAAGGATGGGTGCATGATGGTTGGATGAAGGATGGATGATTGACGGTTGGATGAAGGATGGATGATTAATGGTTGGATGAAGGATGATAGATGATGTTTGGATGAAGGATGGAAGGTTGGATGAAGGATGGAAGGATGACAGTTTGATGAAGGATGCATGGATGAAGAATGAAAGGACGAGGGTTGGATGAAGGATGAAAGGATGAGGGTTGGATGAAGGATGAAAGGACAAGGGTTGGATGAAGGATGAAGGATGGATGAAGGATGAAAGGACGAGGGTTGGATGAAGTATAAAAGGACGAGGGTTGGATGAAGGATAAAAGGATGAGGGTTGGATGAAGGATGAGGATTGGATGAAGGATGGAATAATGACTGTTGGATGAAAGATGAAAGGACGAGGGTTGGATGAAGGATGAAAGGATGAAGGTTGGATGAAGGATGAAAGGACGAGGGTTGGATGAAGTATAAAAGGATGAGAGTTGGATGAAGTATAAAAGGACGAGGGTTGGATGAAGGATGAAAGGATGAGGGTTGGATGAAGTATAAAAGGACGAGAGTTGGATGAAGTATAAAAGGACGAGGGTTGGATGAAGGATGAAAGGATGAGGGTTGGATGAAGGATGAAAGGATGAGGATTGGATGAAGGATGGAATAATGACTGTTGGATGAAAGATGAAAGGACGAGGGTTGGATGAAAGGATGAAGGTTGGATGAAGTATAAAAGGACGAGGGTTGGATGAAGGATGAAAGGATGATGGTTGGATGAAAGGATGATGGTTGGATGAAAGATGAAAAGATTACTGTTGGATAAAGGATGAAAGGATGAGGGTTGGATGAAGAATGGATGGATGATGGTTGGATGAAGGATGGAAGGATGATGGTTGGATGGCAATTGGATGAAAGGATAACGGTTGGATGAAAGGATGATGTTGGATGAAGGATGATGGTTGGATGAAGGATGACGGTTGGATGAAAGTATGATGTTAGATGAATGAAGGATGAAGGTTAGATGAAGGATGATGATTGGATGAAGGATGATAGATGATGGAAGAAGGATGGAAAGATGACAGTTGGATGAAGGATGGAAGGATGACGGTTGGATGAAGGATGATAGATGATGGTTGGATGAAGGATGGAAGGATGACAGTTGGATGAAGGATGGTTGGATGAAGGATGGATGGGTGACGATTGGACGAAGAATGGATGGGTGATGTTTGGATGAAAGATGGGTGCATGATGGTTGGATGAAGGATGGATGATTGATGGTTGGAACAAGGATGGATGATTAATGTTCGGATGAAGGATGATAGATGATGTTTGGATGAAGGATGGAAGGTTGGATGTAGGATGGAAGGATGACTGTTTGATGAAGGATGGATGGATGACAATTGGATGAAGGATAGAAGGACGATGGTTGGATGGCGATTGGATGAAAGGATAACGGTTGGATGAAAGGATGATGTTGGATGAAGGATGATGGTTGGATGAAGGATGACGGTTAGATGAAGGATGATTGATGGTTGGATGAAGGATGGAAGGATGACAGTTGGATGAAGGATGGTTGGATGAAGGATGGATGGGTGACGATTGGACGAAGAATGGATGGGTGATGTTTGGATGAAAGATGGGTGCATGATGGTTGGATGAAGGATGGATGATTGACGGTTGGATCAAGGATGGATGATTAATGTTCGGATGAAGGATGATAGATGATGTTTTGATGAAGGATGGAAGGTTGGATGTAGGATGGAAGGATGACGGTTTGATGAAGGATGGATGGATGACAAATGGATGAAGGATAGAAGGACGATGGTTGGATGGAGGGATGACGGATGAAAGGATGAGGGTTGGATGAAGGATGGATGGTTGAAGAATGAAAGGACGAGAGTTGGATGAAGGATGAAAGGACGAGAGTTGGATGAAGGATGGAAGGATGATGGTTGGATGGCGATTGGATGAAATGATAACGGTTGGATGAAAGGATGATGTTGGATGAAGGATGATGGTTGAAGAATGAAAGGACGAGGGTTGGATGAAGGATGAAAGGACGAGAGTTTGATGAAGGATGAAAGGACGAGAGTTGGATGAAGGATGGAAGGATGACGTTGGAAGAGAACAAAGACAAACGAGGGATAAAGGAGGTCAGCAGCTCGTTGTGGAGGAAGGAGAATATTTAGAGGTAAATCCTCTTTAATGAGGCGATAAGAGGATCGGGTTTAGAGGAGGAAGAGGGATGAAAGGATGGAGGGATGAAGGAGGAGTGAAGGAGGGCTGCTCTTATCTGTTTTGATGATGAACCAATCTTTCAATATAAAATAAAGTGAAAGATACAGAAACATGAAGGAGTGTCGCCTCCTTGTGGCCTGAAGAAGAAACTACATTTTTATAAACAAGAAAAACTACAAAATGTTAGCTAAAGCTGAGACAACTAGCCCCACCTGGAAAACAGGTGAGAATACATTTAAAGAGAAACTCCAACATCAGCTGACCCAGACACTGAAAGACTGACTAGAAGCTAAAGCTAATACGTGCTAAACTGTAGCTAAAGCCAGCAAAACAGGAACTAAGATCAACAAAATGTAGCAACAAAAAGATTTTAGGAGTCGGAATTAACAAAACAGCTGATAAATTTAGTAACACTAGCTAAAAGTAGCTAAACTGTAGCTAAAATTTAAATTTAGCCACGGATTTAGCCAAAACGGATCATCACCTGAAGCAGATTCAATACAAACATGTAAAAAACTGAAAGATCTTATCAGTAATTTTTTGTTTTGGCTGTGCAGGTGTGACCTCTGCTGCCTTTCGTTCCGCACTCATCGAGGATTGTTGCGTCACAATGCGGGGGTCCATAAGCTCTTCCCCCAGGATCCAAACGGACACCCCTTCATCCAGAACAACCCCTCCATCCCCACCGGCTTTAACGATCTCGCCTTCATCGACTTCTCCTGCAAGAAATTTGCTCACATTGCTCAGGTAGGCTCATTTCCTGCTTCCTGTTTTCTGCTTCCTGCTCCGCCCACTCACCGTCCCTCCTCCTGGTTCAGGTGTGGTGTGAGACCAACCTGCGGCGCTGCATCAGTAAGTTCCACCGCTTTGTCTGTGACTCTTGCGACATGGCCTTCCCCCTCCGGTCCGCGCTGGACCTCCATAAAGCCACGTCCCACACAGACGGACCCGCCCCCGCTGACCCCGCCCCCACCGCTGAGGAGAACAAATCGAAGGAGAACGGAGAGACAATGGACCAGAACGAAGAAGCTGAAAGTCCAGAGGCTAAGACTGAAAACCTGCTGTCAGACCAGGAGGACTTCATGGGAGTCCTGGGTCTTCAGCTCACCTCTAAGGTACGGTTCTGGTCTTAGATTTCTGACTGTCCTGTGGTCAGGATCAGCAGGTCTAAAAGAAGCTAAAAGCTAGAACTGGATCAGGACTGAAGGTTTTTGTTTCTGAACCCCAGGTGAAGTCCGGTCCCACAGATGATGAGATCCACCAGGCCCACCTGGACAGCATCAAGGTGATCCACGTGGAGCCGCCCAACTCCAGCCTCCCCCAGGAGCCGGCGTCCGCCTACCTGCCTGAAGGTCTGGTTCCGGTCCTGGGTTTTGGCGTGGGCGGTCTGGCAGCTCTGAGCATCCCGCTGCTGGACGGCGGCACCTTGCAGGGTCTGTCCCAGCGGGACGCCCTGAACCTGCTGTCCCTGCAGCCGTTCCAGACCAGCTTCCTGCTGCAGCCTGAAGGCGGCGCCGCCACGGCCGGCGGGGCCTCGCCCGCCGTCAAACCCGGGGAGGCGAGCGGCGCCGGCGTCATGGAGCTGGCAGACATCCAGCAGATCCTCAAAGTGGCTACGGCGGCGCCCAATCAGATCCCGTCTCTAGCCAAAGCCTCTGGGTTCAGCGGAGGTCACGGTGAGTTCTTATTGGTCAGTTTGAAGGGTTTCAGTCTTAAGTGGGTCACTGACAGTTTCTGCCCCTCCCCCTTCAGGTCCGGTCCAGGGTCAGAAGACCATGCCTCCATTAAAACCTAAACCCCCCATTAGCCCCCGCTCCAGCCTGACCACGACCACGCCCCCCCCACTGCAGAGCTCCCAGCAGGCCTCACTGGGCTGCATCAGCCCAGGCCTGCCCCCGCCCACCTTTAAAAGCCCCGCCTCCTCTTCAGGGGGCGAAGCTCAGACAGATGCAGAGGGTTCAGGTGATGCCCACACGCTGCTGTCCGATTCTCCACCTACTGCCATAACAGCTGTTAAAGAGGAGGCGGGGCTTAGTGGCAGGAGAGCAGGGACCAAAGTGGGGTCGAGCGGCGTTGGCGCGGTGAAGGGCTCCTTCCCCTGCAGGTTCTGTGACCAGGTGTTCCCGTTCTCCGGCCTCCTGCAGGCCCACATGCGCTTCCACCTGGGCATCCTGCCGCACCAGTGCAACATCTGCGACTACGTGGCTCCGGACAAAGCCACGCTCATCCGCCACCTGCGCACGCACAGCGGCGAGCGGCCCTACGTCTGCCGCGTCTGCCACTACCCCTTCACCGTCAAGGCCAACTGCGAGCGCCACCTCCGCAAGAAGCACGCCAAGACGTCCAGGAAGGACATCGAGAAGAACATCAAGTACGTCACCTCCACCGCCACCGCCAACATCACCGCCGCCCCCGACACGGAGACGGGCTGCTCCGGGACTGACACCACCTGCCGCTTCTGCGGCGAGGACTTGAAGACGTACCGCGCGCTGCAGATCCACCTGCGCACGCACAACGGCTGCCAGAGGAAACCCTTCGAGTGCCGGCGCTGCGGCGCCGCCTTCCTCGCCAAACGGAACTGCATCCATCACCTGCTGAAGCAGCACCCTGAGGTCCAGGAGCGCGAGATCGAGGACCACATCGCCACGCTGCTGCCTGCCGCCACCGTGGCAGCCGCCCGCCCCGCTGCCTTGACGCCCGTGGCTTTGAATGGGATCAGCCCGCCAGTCCAAGTCCTGCCGGCGCTGAAGGTGGAGGACCTGGTTTACCCTGAGGACCTGGACCAGCCACTGGACTTCTCCGCTAAAGGTCGCGGAACAGGAGGCGTCCAGGTAGCTTCACCTGTCATCAAGACGGAGAGCTCCTCCCCCAGCTACGACTGCCCCGCCCTGGACCAGCCCATCGACCTGTCCATCCCAAGCAAGCGGCTGCGTAAGGAGGCGGCGAGCGGCGGGGAGAAGGACGGTGCCACCACTGAGCACGCCCAGTCTAAGGACGGCGAGAAGCCGCTGAGCGTTCTCCCCCTGCAGCCCCACCCCCAGCTGGGCTGCTACCAGCTTCCTCCTGGATCCACCCCTCCCCCCGCCACCACCCGAGCCCCCCGCCTTAAACCGCTGCTGCCCAAACCCACCACCGCCGCCGCCTCTCTGCCACTGAAGGAGCTGGCTCCTCTGGCGTCCATCGCTCAGATCATCAGCTCCGTCTCCACGGCTCAGAGTCTGCTGGAGGGGAAACCGCCACCCGCCGCCTCCCATCTGGACACTGACCCCGCCCCCGTCCTGGACGCCGCAGGTGACGACACGTCTGACGGCTCCTCCAGGTATGTGATATATTGTCCTGTTTCAGTGCAAAGTGTGAACACCTGTCACACCCGATGCTCCGCCTCCTCCCAGACGGAGGTCCCGGAAGAAACCCACAGCTGTCGCAGCAAAGGAGAAGGTCATCAGCGCCGCCGCCATCGATCTGGAGTCCAGCGGGGAGTTCGCCAGTGTGGAGAAGATGCTCGCCACCACCGACACCAACAAGTTCAGCACCTACCTGCAGACCGGCGCCGACATGACAGCAAAGAGAGGTGAGACTCAACAGGAAGTGTAGGAGGAACCAGACCATCAGCCGCAGTTAAATCTGACTCCTCCCCCTTTACAGATGTAGAGAAAACAGCTGGACCAGGAGAGGAGAAGGAGGGGCGAGTGAAGGAGGAGACCAAACCAGCCGCCGCCATGACGGTTTCTCAGCCCAAAGGAAAGAAGAACGCCTACTCCAACTCTGTCCAAAAGATGACGTGTCCGTTCTGTCCTCGAGTCTTCCCCTGGATGAGCTCGCTGCAGCGACACATGCTGACCCACACAGGTACCAGACTAAAACCTGCTGAGTCATGGCATTTGTTTTAAAACCTGCTGAACCATGTTCATTCTAAAACCTCCTGAGTCATGGTGTTTGTTTTAAAACCTGCTGAGTCATGTTCATCTTAAAACCCGCTGAGTCATGTTTATCTTAGAACTTCCTGAGTCATGGTGTTTGTTTTAAAACCTGCTGAGCCATGTTCATCTTAAAATCTGCTGAGTCATAGTATTAGTTTTAAACCCTGCTGAGTCATGGTGTTTAAATATTAGAACCTGCTGAGTCATGGATTGTTTTGTTTAACATGCTGAGTCGTGGTATTTACCTTAAAATGTGCTACTAATTGTTCTGGTTCAGGTCAGAAACCGTTCCCGTGTCCACGTTGTGACGCCTTCTTCTCCACCAAGTCCAACTGTGAGCGCCACCTGCTGCGCAAACACGGCGTCACGCACAGATCGCTGCGACGCAACGGCGCCATCATCAAGAAGGAGGGAGACGAGGGCTCGCACGAGAGCGCCGGTCAGAACTGCTGCGGTTTCATACAAACATAAATCAGATTAAATATGTTCCATCATAGATTTACCGTGGAGAATGTTTGCTGTTTTCACTTCAAACGGATGTAAAAACAGCTGAGTCAGGTTTTTCTACCTGTGGATCAGAATTTGTTCTTATTGGTTGTATTTCTGTTGTTTATCTTGCAGAGAGCCAATCAGAAACAGAGCTGGGTGCTCCAGATACACCGGACCTCAGCACCACCGTGGCCACAGATGTAGGCCCCGCCCCTGATGTTAACCCCGCCCTTCAAGAAAACACACAGCCAAGTCCTGCCCCCAAACCGTGTTCAGGTCAGCTAATAGAAATTTAAGATTTCCTGTCTGAGCTACGGTTCGGGTTCTGTTTGGTTTGTTTTGAAACCTGGTACTGACGGTTCTGGACTGGGTCGGTTTCTGCTGCAGGTTCCAGTCCAGCTGCTGAGGACAGCACAGAGGAGCTGGACCAGCAGGGGGCACCAGAGACCAAAGGATCAGCTGAGAAACAGCCTCAGGAACCCACCAAGGTACCACCGGTACAAATCACTTCCTGTTAATAACCTGATCACCTAAAAGCAGTTTGATCTTTAGCTCCGCCTCCTGGACCTTCATCCAAACATGAAGGGTTTTAGACCAAGTTCTTCCTGTGGTTGGATGAATATTTAACAGACTTTAGAGACACATTTGTCTTTTTGACAATATTTTCAGAATGAAAGATTTAGCGTTGTATGAGCTAATTAGCATGTGGCTAACAGCGGCTCCGCCCACTTCCTGTCTTCTTTAGGTGGAGAACACAGACGATGATGACTGTCAGAGCAACAAGAGCCTGGACCTAAACTTTGGCAAGAAGCTCATCGACTTCAAGCTGTCCTCGTCCTCCTCAAGCTCCGCCCCTCAAGAAGAACAACCCGCCTCCTCCACCCCACAGGAATCAGCAGAGAGCTCAGAGGAGAAGCCGTCCTCCTCCAGCAGCAGCCCCGCAGCGTACAAACACGTCTGCCACGTCTGCAAGAAGAGCTTCCGCTACGCCACAACGCTGGCCCGCCACGAGAGGGCGCACCTGTCTGAGGAGGCTCCGCCCACAACTCCTGAGGCTGCAACAGAAAAGAAGAAGGAAGAGGAGGAGGGGGAGGCCAAGGAGAGGAGAGCTGCTGAGGAGGTGAAGGAGGAAGCGGAGGCGATGGAGACCGAGGACACCAACGAAGCAGAGAGCGAAGGTGGAGAGCGAGGCGAGTCGGAGGAGGAGGAGGAGAAGGAGGAGAGGAGCGACGAGGAGGCGTCAGAACCAAAGAGTGTGGAGGGAGGAGCCGGAGGTGGAGGAGCAGGAGGAAGAGTGGACAAGAGGAAGAAGATCTGCAATGAGTGCGGGAAAAGATTCTGGTCTCTGCAGGACCTGACCAGACACCTGAGGTCCCACACAGGTGAGACACACCTGAACACACCTGAGGTCCCACACAGGTGAGACACACCTGAACACACACACACCTGAGGTCCCACACAGGTGAGACACACCTGAACACACACACACCTGAGTCACCAAGTGTTCCTGCAGCTGATGTAAACAGTTTCTTGTCCCCGCCCCCCCAGGAGAGAGACCCTACCAGTGTCAGACCTGCGAGCGGACCTTCACCCTCAAGCACAGTCTGGTCCGGCACCAGCGGATCCACCTGAGACCCCGTGGGCCCGATGGGTCCTCTGGAGCGAACGACGACGCCAGCGAGGACGGCGACTCGCCCACGCCCACCTCCACCTGCCCCCCCTCGGAGAACGAGAGCGAGTGCGGGAGCGCTGGTGCCAAGGAACTGGAAGAGGAGGAGGACGGCGAGGGTGGACGGGACCATCCAGAAAGCTCGGCCGAACGACACGACTCGGCCCCGCCCACCTCTTCAGAAGAAGGGGGCGGGGCTTCCTCAGCACAGGAACCTTCACCTGACTCCACTCAGCGAGCTACTGAATCAAAGACCGAGTCCTCCAAAGACCCCATCTCCAGCGGCTCCGCCTCGCCCCCCCCTGCAGAGGGCTTCATCCAGGGGCTGCTGGAGATCCACACCAAGCCCCCCCTGGAGCACCTCCTGCCCCCCGCAGAGCCTCCTCTGGTGGGGGTGGAGTGAGAGGACAGTGCCATAGGACAGACTGGTTTCCTTGAAGTGCCTTACTACTAGTTACCCTCAGCTCCTTTTTATCCTCCAATCAGCTTCTATCATCTCTACCTGCCATCTTCCTCTGCTCCAATCAGCTTCTATCATCTCTACCTGCCATCTTCCTCTGCTCCAATCAGCTTCTATCATCTCTACCTGCCATCTTCCTCTGCTCCAATCCCTTCACAGCTTTTATCACAATGAGTCCTATGTTTGTGAGGGAAATCTTTATTTCAGCAATAAATGGTAAAATGATGTATTATTGTCTAGTTTTTGTTTGGAGAATTGATGATCAAGTTTTGGACAGAAGACAAACTGGAACAGACCGCCAGCATCAGCAGATCTTCCCTATTTAAAACTGAGCTGTGATGGAAAGCAGCCGAATATTTGATGTTCACCAGCTGAAGCTTCGGCCTGAAGACACTTTTTCTTGATTTTTTTTTATACTTTGCTTCACCAGCAGATAAGTCGTTTCTCATCAGAAGGTTTTATAACTGGAAAAACTCTTCAGCTCGTCTTTTCGCTGGCTCTAATAAAAAGCAGGAAGTGGACTAAGGAACTGAAACAAGTGAGCCTGAGCTGATTCCACGAGTGTACAGAAACTGTCTGCATGATATTTAGGTGTGGGACGGGGAACTCTTGTCTTGTTATGGATTATTTTTGAATAACTGAACAAATCAAAGTGTGTGTTGGTGTGAGTGTGTGTGACTCCTGCCTGTCATCGTCCCCCTCTAGTGTTGGCTAATCCCAGGGCCACCAGCATGCTAACATGTACTGCCACTAATATTTATCCCAGGTTCAGTTTTACCTCAACTTTAGCTTTTTTTAAAGAAACGATCGAACGTGGTGGAAGCAGCTCTGCCCTTTAAATCCAACGTCTTCCTCGCGGCTTACGCAGTTTACGTAAGTCTGGTTTCCACTATGGGCCAAATCAGAGCTAGCCAGCGCTAACTCTTTAACGTAGCTTCAAACAGTCGGCTGTGTTTGGACAACAGCAGCTAAAGAAGGATAACTCAGTTCTGTTAAATATTAAGACCTAAAACGTCTCCTTCACCATAGATGTGGTTAGCTTAGCGTAGCATGGTAAGGTGCTAACACTAGCTACCTATAATAAGCTGGGTTGTTCAGCTGACCTGAACCATTAGCCTGTTAGCTCATGGTTTGCTCAGCTCATGCTAGGTTAGCTTCAAACTGTTTCAAACAGCTTCAATTATCAGTGGATCTTGAGTTGTCTGCTTTAGTACCGATTGTCCAGTTTGGACCTGGTAGGGACTTCTTCCTCGTCCCGGTCCGTTTGGGTGCAAACAGCTAAAAGCCTTAGCATTAGCTTTAGCCTTAGCCTTTCTTTGGAGACGTAGTCGGCCTCAGAGCTGGTGGTCATGAGGTTGGAAGCATTAAAGACAATCAGTTTTAATTTTCTAATATAAAGTAAGAGACTTGTGAAGGCTAATTTATGTTCCTGACTGTATTAACCTGCTGCACAAATAAAAATACTATAAAAGGGCTAAACGTACCCCGAACCCAACCAGTCACAGGTCCAACAGGAAGGCTTTGAGGATGGGTTGGTGGTTCTGAGGGATGGGTAATACGTCTGGATGTATGTTTTCTCTGGTGTGAAAGTGAGAATAGTAAATTTTGCTTCTTGTACATTTTTTATATCAGACAACCTCATGATTAAATGAAACCTCAGTGGCTGATAATAGAACTGTAGGGCAGCACTGGTCGGTTCTGGTTCGGTCCGCTCTGACCCAACGCTGCTGTTAAACAACTAACAACTTCCTCCTGTTGATACTACTAACACCCTCTACAACCAGCAGAGAACGGCTCGGGTTTCCCACTCCCACAACAAATTAAAACAACCAGAAACCTCTTCACTAATAAAGAAGTTTTTAGCATTTGGTGGCTAAAGAAAAACTGTAAAATAATAATGGAAATTTTCAGAAATAACATTTAGTTGATGAACAGTCGTGTAAAGAAGTCATTAACCAGATATTTGAAAGAAAATACTGAAAACATGGTTAATGACTCTTAATTTCAGTTTGCTGTTAGCATTCTGTAGCTAAAACTTTCAGCTAAGACGCTATCTTGCTGCTAGTATACTTTAAAATTCAAAGCAGCAGCCTTCTTTTCTGTTGCAAAGCAAAAATATTTTGTTATCGTTAATTCAGTTTCATAACTCTTCTGAATATAATAAAAAATTATGCCTTTAGTAAAGAAGTTTGTATTAAAAAGTTGTTTAAAGTGATGACGCTAACTGTTTACTGTTAGCCAGGAACAAAAATCTAAGCATTTGTACATCTGTTTTGTAACAGTTATAAGAATATATATAATAATAAACTATTCACTTCTTTTTTAGAGAAGAATAAAGTGATTTATGCTATATTTTTGGCTAACGTTCCAGTTAATTTCTTTTTTAGCTTCCTACACTTAGCATTCTGTCACTTGTTGCTAACAAGCTAAATTTCTATTTTTTAGCATTAAAATGTAAAATAAATCAGGATATTTTTTTTTACTTTTGATTGTAGTTTTGTAACAACCCTAAATATATATTTTTAATAAATCATACACCTATTTTTTTAAGAGTAAAAAGGTTTAAAGTGATGAAGCTAACAGGCTAACAGAGTCTCCTGTCAGGCTTGGTTTGTCTCGGCGTTGATCATAAAAATGAACAAAATTCCTGAATATTTTTGAGAAGTTTGGTGTTTTAGTTCGAGAGGAAACAATCAGTGCTAACGCTGCTGTCAGACACAGGAGTTGAATCTCGTTGGTTTTCTTTATTTTGGGATGTTTCTTGAACCTGTCCGTCTCTCTGGTGCTCTCTGTCCTTCAGCTCTGTGGTTGTTTGGTTGTTTGTTTGTGTACGGCCATATGAATACTGGACTTCCATTCGAATGCACATGGACTGTTTTTAAATGTATTTATTTGGAGCCCAGGTGTGTGTGTGTGTGTGTGTGTGTGTCTATGATGACATGAGAAGAAGCCATGTATTAAAATATCACATTAATGCTGCAGAACCGTTGTGAGGAACCGGTGGTTTGTGTTGTGGACTCGCCGGTGTGACTCAGACTAGCAATAAGAACCCAAAAGCTTTATTTAGATTTCCTGTTTGAGATCAGACTGTCTGGGTCTAATGATTCTGTTTATTTTAGTTGATTTTTCTTCTGACATATAAATGCATATAAAACTGTGAAAATCCATTGTGTTCAGTTAAAGGGTGACTTTTAGGTTAGTTTTTTTTTGTTTTTGCATGTTAATCTAATTCGTTCAGTTATGGATGATTTCTCCTTCCTCCATCACGTCACGTATGTAAAACATGAAATGATATCTAATCTCGCTCTCAGGGTCTGTCACCAATCCATGTTCTGACTTCCTGAGTCCAAACATGTCCTGATTCTTTTTGCTTTTGATCATGATTTAAATTGTCAATCACTACATTTAGCACTTGACTGGTGAAGCTGCCGTCAGCTGACAGAACGTCTCCATGTTTTGTTTGTCCCGAACAGAGGACGCCAGTGTGCTGGACCTCAGTCAGAGAGCATTAATTCACAATCTTCTCCAAACTGTTAAACATGACCATGTATCCAATAAGAAAAGCAATAAAGATTAAAGGAAAGGTGTGAATCAACACAACCAGGCTTTTGTCTTTCTTTGTTTTAATGTTTTTTTACAAAATGCACATATTTACAGATCAGACGGCTGCTGACAGGTGCAGCCCTTGGCCCCGCCCACATCAGGTGCAACCCTCCCTGATGGTCAGACCGTTGCAGGTTTCATCAGCGCCTGTTCCCCAAACATCTGCTTGAAGTGGGAGACGTGTTCCTCGCAGTGTTCGCCTGAGAAACATGATCACACACCTGTCCTTAATGACGTGAGGATTTAAAGCTAAAGAACCAGTTCAGACATTTCAAATCTTTCTCCTGACATGACTCACCTGTTGAACTTTTTATTTACATATGAACTGAACCTCTCCCTGGGCTGCCACCTTATCGTGGTGGAGAGGTTTGAGTGTCCCAATGACCCTAGGAGCTAAGTAGGGTCACCCAAGGCAAACAGGTCCCAGGTGAGGGATCAGAGAAAGTGCAGCCCAAAGACCCCTATGATGAGTGACAGTATTGGACCTGGTGTTTCCTTCCCGGACGAGGGTCACGGTGAGCGCCTGGTGGCCGGGTGTTTTGTTATTGGACTTCTGTGCTCGTCATGGATTGTCCATAACAAACACCATGTTCAAACATAAGGGTGTCCATATGTGCTCTTGGCATCCGGACACCCAGGTAGTGGCTACCTGGTGGTGAGTTGGCTCTGCTGGTGGGGCAGGATGCTGGTCAGACCTGGCAGACCCAAACATATAGTGAAGGTCTGCTGGGAACGTCTGACAGAGTCTCCCGTCAATAACAGTAAAATGAGCGGTTTGACAGGGAAGATTTGGCAACCCACATACTCTGCTCTACTGCTCATCCCACAGATGCATGTTCCTTACAAATGTGGCTCCATTTAAAAAGGCAAATTTACAGACTTTCCATTAAGATTTATTGTCAAAACAACAAAGAATGAATCTACCAAACTACAAACTACTACTTACATTTTCAAATAAATTTTGAGTGTCTGTGTTGGTGCACAATAATCTAAGTTATTATATAGAGCTGGGCTCATCCAGCTCTGGGAATGAGAGGTGGGGTTAGGGGGTGCTGGAGATGTTCGCCCAGTGCACCAAACAGGCTAGGCCTGGGAGCGCCTTG
The DNA here is from genome assembly GCA_031762555.1 of Cynodonichthys magdalenae. NCBI lineage: Eukaryota > Metazoa > Chordata > Actinopteri > Cyprinodontiformes > Rivulidae > Cynodonichthys > Cynodonichthys magdalenae. The sequence goes on along the minus strand of JARVJO010000165.1, from coordinate 19,762,210 downwards.
GGATTCTCCCAGAGGAGCTGGTCCAAGTGGCTGGGGAGAGGGAAGTCTGGGTCTCCCTGCTTAGACTGCTGCCCCCGAGACCAGACCCCGGATAACAGGAAGAAAACAGACGGACGGACAAAACGGATGGACACATAAACTGATCAGAATCTTTCCACTTCTAAAGATCTGAACTGTCGCTTTAAGGACCAGGTTTGTGTTCTGACCAGTGTTGAAGGCAGGATTTCCTCGGAGACGCTGGTTCCTTTGCTGGAAGGACCGGAACACGGTGTAGAACAACATCTGGTCTCCGGTCTGCCGAGCTGCATCCAGGAACTTCCGAGCCGACACGTTGTCATGGCCGCCTGCTCCAGGACAAACCAGGTCAAGACACGACTCCAGGACCACAGCCGAATAAAACAAAGATTTAAAAAGTGATCGTACCGACACTACGGATGAATCTGAGTGCGCCTAGAACCTGCTGCTTGGACAGCAAAACCTCCACGATCTCATCGTTGGCCGTCGACAGACGCTACAAGGACAGGATGAAATGAACAAATGCCATAAACAAGTCTACTAGTGTCTACTACTAGTGTAGTCTAATACTAACACCTACTACTAACTACTAACACGTACTACTAACATCTACTACTGACTACTAACACAAACTACTAAAATCTACTAACTACTAACAACTACTACTAACATCTACTACTGACTACTAACACCTACTATTAAAATCTACTAACTACTAACACGTACTACTAACATCTACTACTGACTACTAACACAAACTACTAAAATCTACTAACTACTAACAACTACTACTAACATCTACTACTAACATCTACTACTGACTACTAACACAAACTACTAAAATCTACTAACTACTAACAACTACTACTAACATCCACTACTAACATCTACTACTGACTACTAACACAAACTACTAAAATCTACTAACTACTAACATCTACTACTAACATCTACTACTGACTACTAACACAAACTACTAAAATCTACTAACTACTAACAACTA
>JARVJO010000165.1:19715235-19725832 GCA_031762555.1 Cynodonichthys magdalenae | reverse complement strand
ATGTCTACATGCCTAAATGCACTGAGTTGCCGCCATGTGATTGGCTGATTAGAAATTAAGTGTTAACGAGCAGTTGGGCAGGTGTACCTAATAAAGTGGCCGGTGAGTGTATATTGATTGTATTTCTACTGAGTAATGTTTTTGTCATGGTTATATATATTGATTTTAATTCTGCCGAGTCATGTTTATCACGTTTGTATTTAATTGATTGCATTTCTGCTGAGTTGTTTGTATATGCTGACTGTATTTCTGCTGAGTCATGTTTATGTCATGTTTATATATTGATTGTATTTCTGCTGAGTAATGTTTATGTCATGGTTATATATATTGATTTTAATTCTGCCAAGTCATGTTTGTCTAGTTTGTATTTAATAGATTGTATTTCTGCTGAGTTGTTTGTATATGCTGAATGTGTTTCTGCTGAGTCATGTTGACATGTTTGTATGTGATCAAAGTATTTCTCAGCTCAGACTCAGGATTAGGGTTTCTCACGCTGTCGTCTCCGACTCGCTGCAGAGCGTCTCCCAGGTGGAAATAAAACCGCCCGTCATCTGTCCCCGGCTCACCTGACTCCAACCCTTCCTGCAGACACACAGGTGAACAGCAGCCGAATTTTAGTCAATACAAAAAACAAACTAACAAGTTTTGTCATTTACTCACCCGCAGGTACGGTATACTCTCTGCGATCTTGTTTTCTGCCTTCAGGATGAAGCCGTAGTGAACTTTAGCAAAGCCGTTGTCAGGGGCATCAGCCAGAACCTGAAGGGGGCGGGGCACAGAAGACAGCTAATCAGAAAAGCAGGAACAAATATTTTATATAAGGTCAGTTTGAGTTTATGAACCAGTAGATCGACTCACCTCTTCGTAGACCTTCTTAGCACTCTTGTTGTCACCAAGCAACAGGTGGGCGACGCCCAGGTCGTTCCTCAGGCTGACGTCATCAGGAAAGATCTGTACGAGTTTCTGCAGAGTCGCCAGAGATCCTCGCATTCGACCTGAGGAAAACCGACAGAACCAAAGTTATTCGACAGAAAATGAGACTGAAACGTCTGGTTTAATCAGAAGGTTGTTACCGAGGAACTGCTGCCGCTCAGAGCGCCGTTTCAACGCTGCTCTCAGGAGGTCAGAGGTCACGTCAGGCAGCTCAGCGACATCTCCATAGGTGTTGATGGCTTTCTGCAGCATGTCGTTGCTGCGCAGCTTCTCTGCTGCGTCATCCTCTGCCTGTTAGTGACACACGTTATTAATCATCTATCAGCATGACATGACCGTGCCTCAGCACTTCTTTAACCTGTGACTCAGCACTTCTTTAAACTGTGACTCAGCACTTCTTTAAACTGTGACTCAGCACCTCCTTAACTTGCTACTCAGCACCTTTTTAACCCTGCGATGTAGTACTTCTTTAACCTGTGACTCAGCTCTTCTTTAAACTGTGACTCAGCACCTATTTAATCTGTGACTCAGCACCACCTTAAACTGTGACTCAGCACCTCTTTAATCTGTGACTCAACACCTCTTTAACCTGACTCAGCACCTCCTTAAACTGTGACTCAGCACCTTTTTAAACTGACTCAGCACCTCCTTAATCTGCTACTCAGCACCTCCTTAAACTGTGACTCAGCACCTATTTAATCTGTGACTCAGCACCTCCTTAAACTGTGACTCAGCACCTCTTTAACCTGTGACTCAGCACCTCTTTAACCTGTGACTCAGCACCTCTTTAACCTGTGACTCAGCACCTCTTTAAACTGACTCAGCACCTCCTTAACCTGCTACTCGGCACCTCCTTAAACTGTGACTCAGCACCTCTTTAATCTGTGACTCAGCACCCTATTTAAACTGTGACTCAGCACCACTTTAAACTGTGACTCAGCACCTCCTTAACCTGCTACTCAGCACCTCCTTAAACTGTGACTCAGCACCTCTTTAAACTGTTACTCAGAACCTCTTTAACCTGAGTCAGCACCTCTTTAAACTGTGACTCAGCACCTTTTTAATCTGTGACTCAGCACCTCTTTAACCTGTGACTCAGCACCACTTTAAACTGTGACTCAGCACCTCTTTAACCTGACTCAGCACCTCCTTAAACTGTGACTCAGCACCTTTTTAAACTGACTCAGCACCTCCTTAATCTGCTACTCAGCACCTCCTTAAACTGTGACTCAGCACCTATTTAATCTGTGACTCAGCACCTCCTTAAACTGTGACTCAGCACCTCTTTAACCTGTGACTCAGCACCTCTTTAACCTGTGACTCAGCACCACTTTAAACTGTGACTCAGCACCTCTTTAAACTGACTCAGCACCTCCTTAACCTGCTACTCAGCACCTCCTTAAACTGTGACTCAGCACCTCTTTAATCTGTGACTCAGCACCCTATTTAAACTGTGACTCAGCACCTCTTTAACGTGTGGTTTTACAACAGTGACTCAGCAATTATGTAACATACCTGGGCTTTCCCGTAGCGAGCGCGGGGGCTCAGCGGATACTGCTCCACAAGGGAATCAAACGCTTTCAGAGCGTCTTCCACCTTCCCCTGATGAGAGCAGAAACATGACTCATCAGGAAACAAACAACAGGCAGAATTAATGATTTTTTTGTTGGATAATCAAACCTTCTTGCGAAGTTTCTCAGCTGCGTCGATTTCTGCTTTAATGGTTTTATCCAACTTATTGAAAAATTTAGTTTTTTTCTTCTTTACTGCAGGTGAGGAAACGAAGGACATGATCAAATAAAACAAAACAACTTCAGAGTGAGAAAGTTGTTTATCAGGTTTTACCTTTTTCCTTCAGCTCCTCGGCCTGTTTCTCTGCTTGTTCTGTCAAACACAAAAGACAGAATTTAGCTTCAAAGTAGGCGGGGCTTAAGATGAATTTTCTTCAGAGTACTCAGAAAAACAAAGACATTTGTGATAAAAACTGGAAATTTTAGTGAGGAAAGATGTTTTCACCGTCATCATTCTGAAGGTTCTCTGTGGATTTGATGGTCTCAGTCTGTGGTTCTGGTTCTGGTTTAGGAAGCTCCTCTGCTTCTAGGATTCAACAACACATCACAAATTTAAATTCTTTATGCCTTTTAACTAAATGAACATGTTTAAAAAAAAAAAAAAAACATTTCACACCTTCTTCTTGTGTGAGTTTGGAGCTTGTCAGGTACTGACCCGACCCAACTGCAGAACAAAAAAATCAAACACATTTAAATAAAAACAGTTATTAGGAGCATTAAAATATCTGTTGTACAAAAACTTTTTAATTCAGCCCCAAACTGTAGGACAGAAAGCAGCTTGATAAATTATTACTACTGAAGAGACATTAAAAAACAACCTATAAAATAATAAATTACAACTAATAAAAGAAAATATTAAAACTGACCAAGGCTCTCCTCTGGCTGTCGTTCCTCTACCAGAACTAAAACAAATACAAGACTTTAAGAATTTACCACACATGACCAACAAACATACCAATAAAAGGGGCGGAGCAACACACGCTAGTACAAATCTCCGCCTCTTTTTTATTTGGGAAATTCCTGCCATTAAGGGAGAGCGCACATGTTCGATTTGCAAGCAGGATTTCATCTCCTCGCACTCTAAACTTCTGCTCTCTTTCAAATATTCTCTTTTCTCTCTCAAATGTCGCTGCTTGCTTCTGGTTTATTTCTGCGTTAACGCGGGTCAGGTACTACGGTCGCCTAGCAACCGTTCCTGCCAATAGAATGACAGTGGTCCTGGGTGCGCTTCATACTATCTCCTGGGTGTTCTCGTGCGGGTGGAGTCTACTCTTCCTGTCCTGGGCAGTAGATCCAAACGGAGCATCTCTGTCAGTCAGTTTGAGCGGACAGGGAACGCCAAAACAACGGTTTTCTTGTTTTTCTTATAATTTTCAGGATTTAAGGAATAATGAACTGATGACTGGTTACTTCACTGACTATACATTTTATCAAAGCATTTTTAGGAGCAGCAGGGACATTTTTTTTCATTGTTTTATGAGGGAAACCAGACTGCTAACACATTGTAGAATATAGAGTAAAATATTGATAAAGACAAGCATCTATACAGAACACTGATCAATATAAGCATGTTTAAAGCTCTGTCTGTTGTTCTCTGCATGCTAGCATGAATGCTATAATAGCAATCCTGCTTGCAAATCGAACACGTGAGCTCTCCCTTAATGGCAGGAAGTTTCACCCATACTTTTTGGGATACAAACTTTTCAGTCAAAATTACATTTTCAGTTTAATACCATCAATGATTGCCCACTCCTCAAACAGGGATGGGACATTGTTGCATACCCAAAGAGAGGTGTTACCACCAAAAAAGGGGCGGTGCCATTGAAAAGAAGCATTAAAGCTGTAACCTTTGGAGGGTTTTAAGAACTAAACAAGTGAAGTGAATTATGTGAATATGCAAGTCATTTAACATTTAACACTGGTCTGTTTATTCTCACATCTTTAACAAACAATAATTTATGATTTTCACAATAAAATGTTCAGCTGCAGTAGATAGAAAATTCTCACCTCCTGTGGTGTCGATGGTGGTGGTTTCCTCCTCTGAAAAATAAAACAAAAAGAACAGACAATTCTTATAAAACCAATAAAAACTCAGTGAAGAAGAAAAAGATTGAACTGACCATAAGGATGTCTGCTGTCTCCTGGATCATCTGATAAAAACAAACAAACATCAAACTGGAGCTCCCCGAGGGTTTAAATAAAAGATTATAATAAACTGGATGATTACTAAAAAAGTGTCATAATTGTTAGTTTAACATCTATTTTTTGTGGATTTATGGTGATGTTTAACTGACCAGGAATAAAGTCGTCTTCCACTGGTGGAGGAAGAGGAACCGCAGCTGAAGACAAACATCATCATCATCAGAAAAACATGTGGAAACATCTGGTCATAGCAGTTCAGCAGCGACTCATCAATGACTCAGCTAATACTCAGTACTGTGACAAACTTCTGGTGCCTTCAGGTGTAAAAGTTACTTTATTCATCTTATTAGAGCTGAGTAAAAGAGGTGTTCTCCTCTGTGTTCCTGGCAGATGTTCAGTGTAAACTCCACATCATGATGTCTTGGAGTTTCTGCTGCATACTTACAATACGTAGAGTGTTATAGTGTTGGTGTATATTGATCTACACTGATCTTTGGTTTGGAGACAAACTGTCAGACAGAGACCTTCCAGAGTAAAGTGACAGAAAGTAGCAAGAGGAGCCAGAAGATGTTTGATGAGACCACAGCTAGGTGCTAATAGAAAGGTAGGTGCTAATAGAAAGCTAGGTGCTAACAGAAAGCTAGATGTTAGCAGAAAGCTAGGTGCTGACAGAAAGCTAGATGTTAGCAGAAGGCTAGGTGCTTACAGAAAGCTAGGTGCTAACAGAAAGCTAGATGTTAGCAGAAAGCTAGGTGCTAACAGAAAGCTAGATGTTAGCAGAAGGCTAGGTGCTTACAGAAAGCTAGGTGCTAACAGAAAGCTAGGTGCTACCAGAAAGCTGGTAGCACCTAGCTTCATTTAGATATTACCACAAAAGAACTGAGAAGATGCTGAATGCAGGACAGAACATCAAGTCTTACGCTGAATCCCTTCATGTTTAGATGTAAAGAATTTGAAAATAAAATAAAGAGAACAGTAATAAATAACTGAACAGAGGGGAGCTTCCATCAGCAGCAGTGAAGGCAGAAGAACCAACCTTGGATTTCAGACTCCACATCCTGAGATCCAGATTCTGCAGCAGATACAGAATCAAACATTAACGTGTCGTCATGCCAGCGCATCTGCTCATCCAGGTGACAGGCAGCAGGTGAAGTGTGTTCAGCTTTTATAAACACTGTGGCTCAACATTAACATGACTAATTTCATGTTTTCATTAGAAACATTGAGCATGAATTATAAATGATTGGTTATGATCTGTGGTGTAATTGTTACTCTAAACCAGAGATTAGTCAGGGTCATAAATCCGTTTTATCTACAGAACAAGAAGAAGAAAAACAGCTTTTATATTGAATCAAATCTGTAGAAACCAATAAAGTGAGAATGGTTTATAATCAATGGCCTGTAAATCTTTTGATTGTTGAACTGAATGTGTCAGAAAACTGAAATGATTCCAAATCTTTTATTTTTTGATCAAACTCAGCGTGTTACCTGAGCTTCAGTGGACAGTCTGTGTGAAACAGGTTTATTATGAGAAGAACTAAAAGGAAAGGTTTGGACAGAAGAGTCTCACACACCTGGAACCGCCTCTTCAGCTGACGGTACCTGGTCCTGGTCCTGGACCGGACCCTCGTCCTGTGGCTCTGCAGCTCGATGAGTCTGTGTTTCAGCTGACGGGACCTGGTCCTGGTCCTGGACCGGACCCTCGTCCTGTGGCTCTGCAGCTCGATGAGTCTCTGTTTCAGACCCACTGGGTTCTATAGACAGAAATCCAGATCTGATTATTGATTAATGATGAATTTAAAACATTAAACAGGAGCTGAGAGTTCTGACTGAACATCAAACAACAAAATTCACTAAAAGCTGAAGCGGTTTCTGGTCTCAGGTGGACCTCAGGACCGGTTGTTCTCTGTCAGATTGGAGTTAGGTTCAGCGGACACGCCCTCGGTTCTGGTTCTCAGGTATCGGGTCAGCGCTGGCCCGTTTGTGTTGGAGACGAGACAGAAAACAATCAGCTGTTTTTGTTTCCTCACCTGTTCTCTCTGGAGGCGGAGCTTCAGCCTTCAGAGCTTCCTTCAGTCCTGTTCAGGTCCAAACATAAAACTCATGAACTAAACCTTTAATAAGATTTGTACTCTCAAACTTTAGACCTCATTTCTAATCTATTATTTCAAAATAAAGAAAGTTTAGTCTCTTTTCTTTAAAATATAATTTAACCAAGAAATAAACCTAAAATATTAAACACTTTTTACAAAAAACAAGTTTCTCAGTTTTATTTTATCAGGTGTGAAATAAAATGAGTAGAAGAAGAAAAGCTGCAGAGAGACAGCATCATGTGACTGATGTGGTTTTACCAGAGAAACAGGAAGCACTTAAAAGAAACGCCACCGAGGAGCTGATAATGTTTGTTTAAAGGAAATAAAGATAAGAGGCAGAGGATGTAGTCTTCATCACTTCACAGCTTTTATTAGAACCTGGACTCCATTTATCAAAGATTTGATTCATGTAGATCAAGTATTTGACATTAAAACCTTTAGTTGTTAAAAACCAAAACAGTAAGATTTAAAACTTTTAGAATAATTTGTTATAAAAGGATTGAATTTCCTCACTTCCTGGTCATCACTGACAGAACATTAAATAACATAATACTTAAAAATCAACACCTTCACTCTCGAAACACAAAGATAAACTTTTCTTAAAACAAAATGTACAAAGAACAGGGTGTTTATTCCAGTAAGACGTGAGAAAAAACAGAATTCATTAAAAAAAAGTTTCTTTTTTATATTTTCTCCACTAAAATAAGTAAACTGAAGCAAAAAGCCCTTTATTTTCAGATTTCATTCCTTATTGTGGCTCATTTCTTTTGTATTGCTTAAAAATGTGATGACTGAGTCCAGGGGGTGGAGCCTCAAAGGAACATCAGGCAGGGAGGTGGAGCTTCAGAGGTGCAGCAGGCAGGGAGGCGGAGCCTCAGAGGAACATCAGGCAGGGAGGTGGAGCTTCAGAGAGGCAGCAGGCAGGGAGGCGGAGCCTCAGAGGTGCAGCAGACAGGGAGGTGGAGCTTCAGAGAGGCAGCAGGCAGGGAGGCGGAGCCTCAGAGGAACATCAGGCAGGGAGGCAGTGCTTCAGAGGTGCAGCAGGCAGGGATGCGGAGCTTCAGAGGTGCAGCAGACAGGGAGGCGGAGCTTCAGAGGTGCAGCAGACAGGGAGGCGGAGCTTCAGAGGTGCAGCTAACAGGGAGGCGGACCCTCAGAGGAACATCAGGCAGGGAGGTGGAGCTTCAGAGGTGCAGCAGGCAGGGAGGCGGAGCTTCAGAGGTGCAGCAGGCAGGGAGGCAGCTCTTCAGAGGTGCAGCAGGCAGGGAGGCGGAGCCTCAGAGGTGCAGCCGGCAGGGAAGCGGAGCTTCAGAGGTGCAGCTGACAGGGAGGCGGAGCTTCAGAGGTGCAGCAGGCAGGGAGGCAGCGCTTCAGAGGTGCAGCAGGCAGGGAGGCGGAGCCTCAAAGGTGCAGCCGGCAGGGAGGCGGAGCTTCAGAGGTGCAGCAGACAGGGAGGCGGAGCCTCAAAGGTGCAGCAGACAGGGAGGCGGAGCTTCAGAGGTGCAGCAGACAGGGAGGTGGAGCCTCAGAGGAACATCAGGCAGGGAGGCAGCACTTCAGAGGTGCAGCAGACAGGGAGGCGGAGCTTCAGAGAGGCAGCAGACAGGGAGGCGGAGCTTCAGAGAGGCAGCAGACAGGGAGGTGGAGCCTCAGAGGAACATCAGGCAGGGAGGCAGCACTTCCTAGGTGCAGCTGACAGGGAGGCGGAGCTTCAGAGAGGCAGCAGACAGGGAGGCGGAGCTTCAGAGGTGCAGCAGACAGGGAGGCAGCGCTTCAGAGGCTAGATGTTTAGAGATTAAGATCAACACATAATGACACTGATTCTGACTAAACAGAATCAAAGAATCAAAAACTCATTTCTTTGTGTCATCAACGACAACCTTCTCCGTTCTGACAGCCGTCTGACTCCTTTGCTGGGACTCGCTCAGCTTCCTGATTGGACGCTTCTTCACGCCGTTCTTTGTGGCGTTTTGTAGCTTCTCCTTCGCCAGCCTCTCTGCCTCCATCTGGTCCCAGAGAGCCTTCTCCTTGGACAGCCGCTGTCGCTTCACCAACTCCTCTCTGTTCGCTTTTTCTTTTTCTGACTTCTCCAGTCTGTCCTTCATCATCCTCTCCTTCTCCAGTCGGTCCTTCATCATCCTCTCCTTCTCCAGTCGGTCCTTCATCATCCTCTCCTTCTCCAGTCGGTCCTTCATCATCCTCTCCTTCTCCAGTGGTAGTTTTTCTGTCTCTTCTCTCTCTGACCTCTCCTCCTGGGTGTTTCCAGCTCTTTCTCTGGTGATGCGCTCCTTCTTCTCTTTTTCTGCCTTCTCCAAAGCAACTCTTTCTCTTTCTTTAGTGATTCGCTCTCTCTCCACTCTCTCTTTCTCCAGATGTTCTTTTTCTTTAGCGACACATTCTCTTTCCCTCTCCAGTCGTTCTCTCTCAGCCTTCTCCTTGTTGATCCTTTCGTTCTCCACTCGTTCTGTCTCTTCTCTTTCTTTAGCAGTCCTTTCCTTTTCCTTCAGGATTCTCTCTTGTACTTTAGCTATGCGTTCCTTTTCAAGTTGTTCTTTCTCTGCTTTTTGTTCAGCCAACTTTTCTTTCTCTTGTCTCTCCTTCTCTCTTTCTATCCTTTCTTTCTCCTGTTGCTCCTTCTGTCGTTCTTGTTCTAATCTTTCCTCTTCCAATCGTTCCATCTCTTTAGCAGCTCTTTCTTTCACGAGTCTCTCCATCCTGTCCTTCTCCTGATCCAGTTTTTCCTTCTCCATTTCCATCCTCTCTCTCTCCACCTTCTCCCTCTCTCTCCTCAGCTCCTCCTGAACTGTTTCCAGGTTCTTCATCTTCAGGGCCCAGGCCGCCTCCCTCTCCTCCTCCTCCTCAGTCAGGAGGAGTCTGATCTCGGCCAACGCGATGCGAGCAATCCTCTTGGCCTCCATCTTCTCGTAGAGCAGCCTCAGCTCGTCCCTCAGAGCCGAACGGAGCAGGGCTCCTCGGAGCGGAGGGGCTGAGGTCACACATAACTGGTTATAAACGGACGATTGATTTTAAATAATTATTAAAGACTTTAGAACACATCAACCCAGGAGGTGTAGGAGATGTTAGTCCATGAGGTTTTACAGTTTAATTAATCTTAGGAGAAATAAACAAAAACATTATTTTAGTACATATTTAGTTTATTGTTGATTTAAAGACAGGAAATGAGTACAACTTCATTAAATTTAAATTTCATGTTGCAGAAAACAAACCATCATTTAGAGACAACACTGTAGCATCATGCTAACACACACCCAAAGTCGTGTTATCGTAGCTGTAGACCTGTGCTTACACACGCCTATAGCTCTGTGCTAACACAAGCCAGTAGCATAGCACAATGCTACTGGCTTGTGTTAGCACAGAAGTCTGTAGCATTGTGCTAACACACGCCTGCAGCTCTGACCTAACATGCACATGTAGCTTTGTGCTAAAACATGCCTGTAGCTCTGTGCTAACACAAGCCTGTAGCATTGTGCTAACAGAAGTCTGTAGCATTGTGCTAAAACACGCCTGCAGCTCTGACCTAACATGCACATGTAGCTTTGTGCTAATGCGCGCCTGTAGCTCTGTGCTAACACAAGCCAGTAGCATTGTGCTAACACAAGCCTGTAGCATTGTGTTAACACACATCTGCAGCTCTGACCTAACATGTACATGTAGCATTGTGCTAATGCACCCCTGTAGCTCTGTGCTAACATGCACATGTAGCTTTGTGCTAAGACACGCCTGTAGCTCTGTGCTTACACACACCTGTAGCTCTGTGCTTACACACACCTGTAGCTCTGTGCTAACACACACCTGTAGCTCTGTGCTAACACACACCTGTAGCTCTGTGCTAACACT
>JARVJO010000165.1:19626231-19643985 GCA_031762555.1 Cynodonichthys magdalenae | reverse complement strand
TTGTTTTACAGCATGAAATGTCTGAATGAGTGCTCATCCAAGACTGGTGATTCCATACTTTTTGCCAGGGGTTGTAACACCTGTGTACATGTACTGTCATATCTGTGTAACTCCTGTGTACATGTACTGTCAGCTCTGTGTAACACCTGTGTACCTGTACAGGTGGTGGTAAACGCGCTGATCGGGGCGATCCCCTCCATCATGAACGTGCTCCTGGTCTGCCTGATCTTCTGGCTCATCTTCAGCATCATGGGCGTGAACCTGTTCGCGGGGAAGTTCGGCCGCTGCGTGAACCAGACCGGCTTCGTGTACGACGCCTCCTTCATCAACAACAAGTCGCAGTGTGAGGAGCTCAACAACAAGTCGCTGTACTACTGGAGCACAGTGAAGGTGAACTTTGACAACGTGGGAGCAGGATACCTGTCGCTGCTGCAAGTGGTGAGCTCCGCCCCCTTTCTGCTTGTGCAGGTTGAAAAACAAGTGAAACATCTGAATATTCACTGAGCTCTTTAGAAAACCACCAAACAGAGAAGAAACAGATTCAATCATGAACACTTATTTTCCATAAAATAAAAACCTGTTCTTTAATCTCCACAGTGAAGCACGGAGGCAGCAGCATCATGCTGTGGGCTTGAGTTCCTTTCACAAAAGTTTTAGTTAGTTTTGTTTATATATTCAGACAAAATCTGAAGAGAAGCCAGTTCTAAAATAGAACTGTATCAGAAAAAGAATCAGAGCAGCAAAAAGAGTTAAAAGTTTCTACTTTTTATTTTTTAACTGCAATTATTTAAAACATTTTAACAAGTTCAACATTTTATTTGATTAAATCTCCAACTATAATGAGAACCTTAAAAATCTATTTTAATTCCAGATTAATGAAGAAAGAATCAGTAAAAAGAGTCTGTTTGAGTTTCTATTTGTGAGAAAAGTTAAAGAGTCAGAATAAACAGAAGATCAAAGGATCCTGGAGTTTCTTTATGGGACCTTTAAAGGTCAGATTTAAGTTTGGATCAGACAGAAAACTGAACCTGCAGAGTTTTACAAGAACCACAGAGACTCTTGTTACTGAACCCATTCAGACCAGAACCCTGGAGAGAAAAGCTCCACAGGAAGGGTCCAGACTCTGCTCAGAGCCTAAAGTTCATGATTCTTTTTATATTTACTGGATTAAAGAGGACCCAGAGAGACCCGCCCCCTCCTGCAGAGCCCAGAAACCACAGAGACTGAACCAGGATCAGAAGAAACCAGTCTGAAAGGAAACATTTCACAAACACAGAGTCAAACCCTTTCTGCTCTCAGGACTGATAAACTCTTTATTTTAGTTTCCACCACAGCTTCACTCATCATCTCTGGTTTATCTTTATAAAAAAAATGAAACTAGTTCATTATTCATTTGAAAATGTAGTTTTTAATTCCTCTGAAACAGTTTGTGTAGAATTATCACATCTGAATAAATAAATAAATCAAATATATCATAGAATATTTCTGTCTCTGTTAGTAAAACCCATTTAATTTAACAACTCTGCTCTCCTCCTGCTCCTCCTCGTCTCTCCTCCACCTCCGCTTTCCTGCGCCGCCGTCGTGTCGCTCGCCCTCTCTCTCTCTCTCTCTCTCTCTCGCCCACCCTGGGCATCCTGAGAGCCTCCAATCAATCAGCGTCTGAGAGGCTTTTATTTTTAGAGCGGCTGCTGCCAGGTGGGAGGGAGGAGGGAAAGTGCAGGTAGAGTCAGAGAAAAGGTTCAAATAACAAACAAAAGGAAAAGAGGAGGAGGAGGAGAGACAAAGAGAAAAAAGAAAGGATGAAGCAGACTGAAGGAGGAATGAAACAGAACAGACTGGAGCAGAGAGCTGCTGCTACTTGACCCTCAGCAAACCAGAACTTAAGAGTTGTCAGAATCCTGTCACCGTGGCAACGAGTCACTCGGCACTTCTTAGCACTTTGCCGGTCGGCGCGGCAACAGTTGGCGGGGGCAACCTCTCCATTAGCATCTGGAAATAACTCCAGTCTGTAAAAAAATGTTCCTGAGCTCTGAAGTGTTGAGAGAATGGTTTCTATAGTTTCATGTTTAAAATATGTTTATATTTAAATAGATTTATGTCCTAAATATTTCATATGTTTTATATGTTTTACCTATTTTCAGTGTCAGTTGAAACTGGTCGTTAAAACAGCTGGTTAATCTGCAGTTAATTACTTCAGACATCTTGTTAAACTGAAGGTCTGCAGGTTAAAGTAATGATTTCCTGACTGTCTGCTCCACCTCAGGCTTATTAACACAACAAATAGCATTAATGTAGAGGAGCAACATCTCCAGGCTTCTCTGCAAAGCCCCGCCTCCTTTTGGAGGAAACAACCCCTCCCCTCTGACAGGTGAATCAAACTCCTGAGGTGTTTAAAACAAAGTACAGCTTTTAAAACCCAAAGGCCTGAAGGTTTGGCAGCTTTTGAGAAGTGGATGGTTTTTGTCCTGGTACACTCTAAAAATGAAGTGTTGGATTAACTTAACCATGTTATGTCAACTGGTTCCACTTGAGTGAGTTGAGTAAATTCAAAGCATTAAACCAGTTATTAACCAAAGAACATGAGTTTGTTGCTTTGAATTTGCTCAGTTAAGTGGAACCAGTTGACATAACATGGTTAAGTTAATCCAACATTTCATTTTTAGAGTGTAGGTTTTTACATCACTATGGACAGTTAGCTGTTAGCTAATAAAGCTAACCATTAGCTAATACAGCTAACTGTTAGCTAATACAGCTAGCTGTTAGCATAACAGCTAACTGTTAGCTATTATAGCTAGCTGTTTGATAATACAGGTAGTTGTTAGCTAATACAGCTAGCTGTTAGCTAATACAGATAGTTGTTAGCTAATACAGCTGAAACATGATCTAAATTTGGCCAAACGGTGTCAGCACAGAGCGAAACAGTTTAATTGGCTGCACAGTTTGGACAGTTTCTCCCTTTGTGAGATCCTTGAGATTTGGACCAATGTGTTCATTATTTAGTTTACTGTTTGGCAGACAGAACCATGTCTGTTGGGCTTGTGAAGCCTCCACTGCTCCATTCTTATATGGGGTCCCACAGGGTTTGGTACTGGGTCCTCTGCTTTTCTCCCTGTACATGTTTCCCCTTGGGTCTATCCTCAGAAAACAGGGTGTCTCTTTTCATCGTTATGCTGATGACACCCAGATAAATGTCCCTTTGTGGAAAAGTGAAGCCTGTCCTCTCAGAACCCTGCTATCATGTCTTGATGAGCTTGGTTGGCCCTGAACTTCTTGAGTTTTTATGAGAAGGAAACAGAGGTGATTGTGTGTGATTGTGCCCCCCATTGATTTGGGTCCCTTGGCAGGCTATGTGAAGTCTACTGTCGCAAATTTGGGTTTTAAGATGGACAGCCAAGGTCAAACATCAAGATCAAGATGTTAGTCAAGTCAAGCTTCTCAGACAGATGCAAAGTTGAAGCCCCCCCACTGCCTGAGTTTAAAACAAATCTTAAAACTGATTTTTATTCACTGGCTTTAACCCAGCATGAGACCTTGGTCTGTTTTAGCTGTTTGTTGCTTCTTTTTAGTGTTGTTTTTTTAGAGTTTTTATTGTTGTTGTTTTAGGCTCTTATGTACAGAACTTTGTGTCTATTTTTTTATTTAAGCAGCTGTACTCAGAGAAAATCATCTGAAGGATCAAAGCTTCAGGTGTGAAATTTGAGTTTTCCTGTTTTACAGGAGCTTCTTCTTTTTAAAGAAATGTCTTTTTAATCCAGAGCAGGAAGTTCAGTACCTCAGAAGACCACTAGGTGGCTCTAATAAACGCCTGATTAAAATGATAAAAAGTCAAATCATTTCCCTCCACGTGTTTTCATGTCATTGACGGATCAGAACCTTTAAAAACTCTTCAGAACAGTTAGTTTTTTCTGCTCTTGTACAAATATGGTGTTTAAAAATGTTCAAAACAAATCTCACTTCAGTGATTTAAAAATGTCAGTTATGTAATAACAGTTCATTTTAATAATAATTCTGTTTTTCTCCTGTTTTAATGCCAGATTTAATGAGCAGCTCTTAACTTCAGCGTCATTATTCATCTGAGTCATTTATTTAAAAAAGTCTCTGAAATAAGTTCAGAAGAATCCATTAAATTTATTTACTGATCTGAAACATTGATTTTAAAGTAGATTTTAGTTTTAACCCCACCGTTTACACCTGACAGGCCATAATATGAACAGGTGGTAACCATGGCAACCAGCTGGTTTCTTTACCTGTCCTTCTACCCTTCAAACAGGAAGGAAGTCCATATAAAGACATGTTCTGGTTTTTACCTATTTACTGATAAGACTGGAGGATGAAACCTAAAAACTGCATTTTAAAATATCCTAAATCAGTGGCTAACCTGCTTATCAACACTCATCTTCACATATTGGAAATAAAAACATTTCTTTGTTGTTTTCAGGCGACGTTTAAAGGCTGGATGGACATCATGTACGCAGCCGTCGACTCCAGAGCTGTGAGTTACAATTTAAATGTATCTGTTTCCAATAAAACCTAAGAAATGGCTTGTTTTTATTAGATCTGGAGTCTCTTCAAAAGAATTTAAAAGAAAAAACTGGATTCGTATTTAACGCTGATATAATTAGTTAAAAATAAAGTTTATTTTTTGTTCTTGCAGGTTGAAGAGCAGCCAATCAAAGAGATCAATCTCTACATGTACCTGTACTTCGTCATCTTCATCATCTTCGGCTCCTTCTTCACCCTCAACCTCTTCATCGGAGTCATCATCGACAACTTCAACCAACAGAAACGAAAGATAAGAAACAGAACAAACAATGATTCTCAAACAGGCTGAACTTTATTATTCAAACTAATTGAGTTCAATCAGTTCTGTTTAAAGGACATAAAATCAAACATCCCTTCAGAAGTTTCAGATTTACTGTAAAAATAACAGAGTTGTTTGTTTGTTTGTTTGTTTACTTAGGAGGACAGGACATCTTCATGACGGAGGAACAGAAGAAATATTACAACGCCATGAAGAAACTGGGCTCCAAGAAACCTCAGAAGCCCATCCCAAGACCTCTGGTAGCAGCACGCAGGAGAACTTTCACAATAAAAGCACTGAATCCATGAGGTAAAGTTCTGTCCTCTCCTGTCAGAACTCTCTGCAGGGCTTCTTCTTCGACCTGGTTGGGAAACAGGCCTTCGATATCATCATCATGGTGCTGATCCTCTTCAACATGATCACCATGATGGTGGAGACGGACGAGCAGTCGGCCCGGATGGAGAAGATCCTTTACTACATCAACCTGGCCTTCATCGTGGTCTTCACCGCCGAGTGCATCATCAAGATCATGGCGCTGCGCTGCTACTTCTTCACCGTGGGCTGGAACATCTTCGACTTCGTGGTGGTCATCCTCTCCATCGTGGGTCAGTTCTTCTTCTTCTACCTGTTAATCTGCAGATTCTCTTTTTAACAGAGAAGAAAAAATTAGATTGTTTGACTTCATGAAGAAACAACTTTAAAGGTTTTAATAAAATAAGAGATGAAACGTTTTAAATGTTCACAACAACAACAGAGATCCACAGAGCTGAGGCTTCAACACGGAAGGTTTACAGATCCAGTCCAGGGTCAGAACCAGGACCTCAGGTTCTGGGACAAGATGTATGAAGACCTGGGTAGTGAGACCAGACAGAAAAGTATTTTGATTCTGAGACCTAACTGAAAACCAGAGAAGTTGATTAAATGTTGGATTAATTTGGTCAGACCCACAGAGCAGAGTCTTGGACAAACTGAAACCTTTCCAGACCTTTACTAGGTGCCTCAGAAAGAACTGGTGGTCCAAACAGAAGGATATGAAGACAGGTCAGGGTCTCTGACAGTCGAGGAGTCACAATCAGAGTCCTGAGGTGGATCTGGATGGATCTGTTAAAGGGGAGAATGGAATCCAGGATGATGGGTTGGAGGATGAGTAGACAGAGCCTCCATCTATATCCAGAATAAGATCTCCAGAGTTGTATCTTCAGGGCCAGAACCCGTCTGTTCTGTTGTATGTACCCAGAGAACCTGAGATGGTCTGGTCCTGATGTGCCTATGATACTCTGTGGTTTGAAATGTTGCCAATCCAAAACCTGAATACATGAGGAGGGTCAGTCAGGAAGAGCAGCCAGGGCACAAGTTTAGTCTAACCAAGTATGAGGATCTTCAGGAATAAGATTCTTCATGTTGGATCAGTCAGGACCTACATAAACACCACCTGTGGTACAGGTGGTCAACAGGTGCTGATGGGAACTAGAGGACTGTCGATGGACGTGGTGAGGAGGCAGGAGTTGTTGAGGAGAATTTAAATGTTGGAAATATGATCTGCTGGGTGTTTGGTTTGGAGACTTTGACTCCAACTGAAGGACAGGAGGAGCACGACGGCTCAGTGGTTCGCACCGATGCCTCACAGCAAGAAGGTCCTGGGTTCGATCCCCGGTTCGGACCTGGGGTCTTTCTGTGCGGAGCTTGCATGTTCTCCTCGTGCTTGCGTGGGTTTTCTCCGGGTACTCCGGTTTCCCCCACCCCTAAAAACATGTACAATAGGTTGCCTTCAGGCCCAGGCCTCCCTTGAAAAAGAGATCTGAGATCTCAATGAGACTTACCTTATTTTTTTATTTATTTATTTACCTGGGTAAATAACGGTAAATAAATAAATAAAAAAAATAAATAAGGACAGGAGGAGATGAAGATGTTCAGATCTTTACTGGGAGATGGTTCTCTGTGGTGGACCCCAAAGGAACCTGTCAAGAGAAGAAGAAGACAAAAACAGACAAAAGCAAAAAGGAAAACAAGGACAAAAAATGCAATAAAAGTGAAGACAACCAATTCAATATCAAAGGTTTTTGAGGTGAGACTGAGATGGTTGGACATGCACAGGAGGGACATGATGGGAAGAGAAGAGGAGGACCACAGAGGAGGTTGATGGATGTGGTGAAGGAAGACCTGCAGAGGGTTGTTGTGACAGAGGAGAGGAGGATTCTGGGAGATGGATCAAGAAACAATGTTAACCTGACAGTAATCTGTCAACAATGAGACCATGAAGGTCTTTGTGTTTACCTGCACCAAGGTCTCATGTTAGAACTTACAGTAAGACCCAACACACACACACACACCCACACACACACACACACACATTCCTGTACTCACATCAAACTGAGAAATTTGTTTTGTATTTGTATCACTTTCCATTCATTTTTGTAACTGCATTTATGCTTCACCCTGACATTTTACCTAAAACTAACCATTACTAGTCTATTCCTAACCACTAACCTAAAGTCATTTCAGACTTTAGTCCTAACTCAAACCCCTGTCCCATTACTAGTCTAATCTTAACCTGAACCAAATTAATTCACACCATACCTCTGAACTTAACTAGTAGAGCACAGTGGAACCGCAACGAAGTGAGGATCAGGAAAATGTCCTCACTTTGATGGTTAAAAACATATGATGGACCTCACTTTGTAGTAGAAACAAGTACACACGCACACATGTGACTAAAACACATGAACATAAAATTCTGCTGAGGCAGCATAAAACACAGCTGTTTGTCCACCAGTGGTCATGTTCTCAGTCTGCTACACTTCTTAGCTGGATTTTGTGTGTAGATGTTTTTCTACCTGGTGGGGATGATTTTTCACCATTTTCCAAAACACACAGCCGGGTGAGGACCCACTGTTCCTTATGAGGACAAGAACCTGAGCCACATTGGGGGAATACTGTTAGCGTTAGCAATAGACTAGTAATGGTTAGAGTTAGGAATAGACTAGTAATGGTTAGAGTTAGGAATAGACTAGTAATGGTTAGTGTTAGGAATAGACTAGTAATGGTTAGTGTTAGGAATAGACTAGTAATGGTTAGTTTTAGGAATAGACTAGTAATGTGTTCTGCATTCTGATTGGCTAAGCCGCGTGCTTTAGAAAAAAAAACGTTACAGAGCGGAGTCAGGATGCATCGGCTCAGTCAGAAAAGCAGTGAAAAACACGTCAGTCACTATTTGTCCTTCTGTACTTTGTATTTTTTTTCCTAATCATTTTTCATTTTCTCTCATTCTAATCCAATGACTCGGGTCACGGTGGGTCGGTGCTGATCTTCGCAATTTGAAGCCTTCAGTTTGTATTGATGATTAAAATTATTATTTTACAGTACAGTAGGTATTTGTAAAAAAAAAAAATAAAACGTTCATAAAGTACTTTTATTTGTTAAACAAATGGGCCTGTTAAAAGGTTTTGTTCTTTGGTTTGAATGTGTTATGGAGTATCTCATTGTATAGTAATTGTAAAAAAAAAAAGGAAGTAACTACTTCACGGATTTCGCCTATCACGAGTTCCTTTTGGAACGTAAACCCCTCGAAAAACGAGGGTTCACTGTAGACTAGTAATGGTTAGGTTTATGGTCAGGTATGTACCTGTGAGGTTAAGTTTAGTGTAAGGGGTCAGGATTAGGCTATAGAAATGACCAGTAAATAAATGGAAGTTAATGCAAAGTCCCCACAAGGATAGAAGAACAAATGTGTGTGTGTGTGTTGTGAGGAGGCAGCCTGGGGGAGGTGAAGGTAACAGCAGCAATCAGAGCTGCCAGAGGGCGGCCCCCGGAAATGAACCCAACATGATTGACTTGTTACATCAGCTGCTGTGTGTTAGACAGGATGGGGGAGTCAGGAGGGGGTGATTCCCTCCTGACTCCCCCCTGCTCGTCACCTCTCACTCCTCACTGGGAGATGAACGACAGAACAGAGTATGTTTGTGTTGACAGGTCTGTTTGTCTCCATCGTTCCAGGATAACAAGGAAAAGACGGATGAACTACAGGTTTTGACTTCCTGTTAGAAGGAGGCGGCTCAGTCGTCCAGAACCAATCAGTCATGTTGTAATCAGAACCGGACCGACACAGAATGACTGAAAGATCCAAACTGAGAACTTTTAGACGATGCAGCTCACAGATCAGATGAACAGAAATAAACTTTCTCATCCTGTCAATCATTTAATGCTGGTTCAGATCTGTTCAATGATTAATGTCATGTTCTGAGTGTTCTAAAGTTTGGGTTAGGGTCCGCTTTGAGTCTCGAAACGCCAAGTGAGGCATTGAGATTAATTAAAAAGTAATTTATTGCTAATAGTAAGTAATAAAACTAGTAAAAGTAACTAATAAAACTAAGTTTGGAAGTTCTAGCAGGGTTAGATTCTGAATTGTTCTGGACAAAAGTCACAGGTTCAGAGTGTTTTATTCTAGAGTAGGTTAATGTTTTTATAAGTCTTTTTGTTCTTTATCATGACATTCATGTCGTTTCTTCCTCTTTCCCTCAGGGATCGTTCTGGCTGATATCATTGAGAAGTACTTTGTGTCGCCCACCCTGTTCCGAGTGATCCGATTGGCCAGAATCGGGCGAATCCTGCGTCTCATCAGAGGTGCGAAGGGCATCCGGACATTACTGTTCGCCCTCATGATGTCACTTCCTGCCCTCTTCAACATCGGACTCCTCCTCTTCCTCGTCATGTTCATCTACGCCATCTTCGGCATGGCTAACTTTGCCTACGTGAAGCGGCAGGCGGGGATCGACGACATGTTTAACTTTGAGACGTTTGGGAACAGCATGATCTGTCTGTTCCAGATCACCACCTCTGCAGGGTGGGACAGTCTGCTCAGCCCCATCCTCAACAACTCCCCCGAGGAGTGCGATGCCAACCTCCCCCACACCGGCACCACCGTCAGGGGGAACTGTGGGAACCCCTCGGTGGGCATCACCTTCTTTGTCACCTACATCATCATCTCCTTTCTCATCGTGGTCAACATGTACATCGCCATCATTCTGGAGAACTTCAGCGTGGCCACGGAGGAGAGCACAGAACCGCTGAGCGAGGACGACTTCGAGATGTTCTACGAGGTTTGGGAGAAGTTCGACCCAGAAGCCACGCAGTTCATGGAGTACTCCAAACTGTCGGACTTTGCAGACTCACTACTGGAGCCGCTGCGCATCTCCAAACCCAACAAGATCAAACTGATCTCCATGGACCTGCCCATGGTCAGTGGAGACAAAATCCACTGCTTGGACATCCTTTTTGCCTTCACCAAGCGTGTTCTGGGCGAGTCGGGGGAGATGGACGCCCTCAAGCAGCAGATGGAGGAGAAGTTCATGATCTCCAACCCATCCAAGATCTCCTACGAGCCGATCACCACAACTCTGCGGCGCAAACAGGAAGAAGTCTCCGCCACCATCATCCAGAGGTGCTACCGCAGACACCTGGTGAGGCGGCAGGTGAAGGCCGCCTCCTACATGTACCGGCAGATCGCCACGCCTCGACACACAGCCGTTGAAGGCGAGGACATCGATGAGGTCATATTTGGAGACGACGCGCCTGAGAAGGAAGGACTGATCGCCACCATGATGAAGGAAAACTACGGCTCCAGTTTGTTGGGGAAAGAGCGCTCCGGGACCGTTTCCTCCACCTCGTCTCCACCGTCCTACGACAGCGTGACCCGAGCCACGTCGGAAAACCTCAACCCACTCGCTGAGAAGACAGAAACAGTTGTTGAGACTGCAGGCGGAGACGTGAGACAACAGTCACCAACAGTGGTCCAACCCGACAGAGAGTCACCGCCTGTCCAACCTGACAGAAAGATGGAAACAGAACCATAGCAGGATCCAAAAACAAACAGGTCCAACCTGGTTGGGAGTAAAGGAAGTCTTTTTGTTCTGTTTACTGAATGTATCACAGCTGACAGACGCAGAGAGAACAAAACCTACAGGAGAAGATGATGGAGGACAGAAAAAGAGGAATATTTAGACCTTTAATGTCGTTTTCTTTTCCCCATGGAGGCTGGTGGACTCAGAGGAGAACTGCTGATGGTTTTAAAGAAACAAAAGGTAAAACCGAGGAGTGAACCTCTGTCAGCTGCCTTCAGTTGGAACAACAAAACCTATGAGGAGGATCTTCAGTTGGTTTGATCCAACCAGCTGATCTTAGACCTGGTCTGAGGAACTGTATCATCTTTAAGTACTGGTCTGGGGGTCTGTTCCTCCCCACACAGATTAATAACCTCAGTTTCCCTGGTCCAGTTTCACCACACCTTTCTGAGACAGAGAAGGGCAATGCTATTTAAGAACATTTTGGTAGTAAAAGTATAAAATTGTTGATGTTACAAGTCTTTTAATATTGCTACACTTATTACAATTTTTATATTTTCTAGAGTAAGATGAAAAACTAAGCAGTTCCTCCTGACTTTGAGTGGCACAAGTTAATAAAGCTGAGGGGAGATGGTGCCGTCAACTAAAAATAACGTCATTTTTTTCTTCTTTCTTTGCATTTTTGCACTTTTTTGTTTACATTTTGCTGACACTTTACTGCACCTGGCCGAAGGTGTGCTGATAAAGGGATGTGTTTCTTTTGCTCTGGCTGGAACACCAAAAACTACTTCAAGTGCACAATGAGATTTTTTACACAGATCCAAACTCTGTGTTTTGTCTTCATGACCTTCAGTTTGTTGATCGGTGGATCAGTGGTTTGTTGAGAAGTTCAGTTTCTCCTGCTGGGACTCAGAGCAGCAGGAGAAACTGGAGTCAGGGAGGATTCACTGGAATAATGTTTCAAACACTTCAAACTTAAATTCAACAACTTTTATATGACAGGCTGAAAGCTCAGATAAATTTATCTTTACATCTTTTTCAAAATGCAGAAAATATCAAGTGAAGAATATTTCAAATTTGATCAAACCTTTTCAACAAACCACCACCTCTTCAGTCCGGTCTGAGCATTCAACCAACACCTCAGAGCAGAACCTGATTCTGGTTCTGGAGGTGTCGGCCCGCTCAGACCGGGTCAAGACCCGTGTCCTGGAAAAACCTGAGCTCTGAAAACTGGAACCTGAACACAGAGTCTGACCCAGAACCCAGTGAGACCCGGACCTGAAGTGTTCCTGGATGGTTTGAGTCCTGAGCCAATCAGGAAGCTGCTTTCTTTGTTGTTAAAAGCTTCAATGTCGACATTTTGTTTCAAGAAAGACACAAATTTTAAATATAAAATTTATTTTATGTTTTCTTTCTTCTTTAAGCTTGAAATAAAGTTGTTTATTTTTAACTTCTTTGTAAAGTTTTCTTGTTTGAGTCAAAGTTGTTGATTCATCACTTTTATTAACTTATTAACTTTTCTCTGGAAACATTTGTGAAGCTAAAGAAGCAGCTAAAAGTCAGAACAACCAGGAGTTTGTTGGTTCAGATCTAAGATCTGGTTCTGGTTCTGGTCTGAAAACCACAAAGACCAACTAAACCACAATAAAGCAGACTTTTTGGGGTCTCTCTGGTTCAGGTTGGTCCAAAACCAAACTGTTTGGGTTCCAGGTTCCAGTTTAAAATGACAAACTTTAAATAAAGTTTTATTTTTTAAAAACCAAATAAATCATTTAAACAACTGATCGAACTCTCAGGAAAGTAAATAGATTTACTGGATTTTAAAGCTTTTTGAACATTTTCAGTTTGTAAAAACAGATTAGTTCAGATAAATTTAAAGACTGTTTCTGTTCCAATCAGAACCTGATCAGAATCAGGTTTGTATTTTAAAGACATAAACTCAGACATGTCGACAGACAGATTCATATGTTTGGATTAAAATCAGCTGCAGGTTTTTCTTGGACACTAGAAGTTTTTCTGCTAAATGATATGAAATGTTTTTTTAACTAAAGTCAAATTTTATCTTTAAATCTTAAATAATTTCACAGATCAAAGTTTGATGTTGCAGGTGAATTATTAATTATACCTGCATGTGTTTTTAATTATGAACCAACAGGAGTTTGAAAAGAAACTCTTCAGATTGGAAGCATTGCTTTATTTATTTCTTCATTGTCTGTTTTTGACACTTTAGTTTGTGGGAGAAGTGAATGCTGAGCGAAGCTGCTCTTTATCTATTTGCACAAAGAAACTAATAATGAAAACAAACCGCGTAGAGCAATAACGGTTTGCTGAAACCTTTTTAAATCCTTTGGTAGATCCCTGCCGAGACTTTTCCTCTGAACCTGTGGATTAACCACACGACTCTGAGCGTCAGACGCAGCACTGACTCGAGCTGACTCGGCTGCGAGGCGTTTTTCAGGTTGCGGTTGAGCTGAAGGGCTGTTTTCAGGAGCAATAGACCCAGAGTGTGCCTGCTACACATGAAGCCATCATCACTGATTGACTCTGATTTAACTCTTGGTTGGTTGATCATTAACAGGTTTACTCATTTTTCAGCCTCTACCTAAAAGTGAATCATTTTATTAAGTTTAAAAGTCCTTTTAAGCTAAAAGTATACATTTTTTGCAGTAAATTTGTTGTTTAATTTGACACCAACATCTCTGATTCTTTCAGTGAATCTGAACTTTTAATTTGGGTTCAGAACATTATCAGTCTGTCTGAAGACAGTTAGCTGCCTAAAGCCTCAGAAAGCAGCTGAAAAATAAAACAACTCCATCAGAAAGGGTTGATAGATGATGTCAAACAAAATGAAACTTTTCATATAGCATAGAAACCTGAGCTCTTATTTTGAAGGTGAGTGGATTGTTCTGAGCTGTGGGTGGGACCATGTGGTGCTAATGAGGGTTTGATAGAGTCCATGTTCTGCTCAGAGGAGACTCAGACTGAGGATCTGCTCCTTCCTGCCTTCCTAACCTGTTTCTAAACCAAAAGCTGCTTCGTTTGAAAGAAACAAAACATTCAGACAGAAACCGTTCAGAAAACCAGATGTTCCTGTTTATTGTGTAATAAATGCAATACAAGCGTCTGTCTACAGGGGGCAGCAGCACCAAACCTTATTAATGTATTTTTCCTGTTTTCATCCTCTCACTGCTCAAAGATCTCCAGAGAACTACTCGGGTTCTCAGCTGGAGAACAGGTCACAGGTTTCTCCTTCCTAACTCTTATATATTTACCTTGAACAAAACCCAAAGGAACATTTATTTTAACGCAGATTTTAAAATGACGCTGCTAAAGCTGGCAAAAAATAACTAAATCCAAAAATAAATCAGTAGATAGGAGGTTTCTTGATAAAACTAGTTTAGATTTCTGCTGAAATAAAAAAAAACAATCTCACAGCTGGGAGTAAAAACCTTTTAACTACAGATATTTACGAAATAAAATGAATTAAAAAGATTGAAAGGATTTCCAGGTGAAACCTGAGTGTAAAAGAGGTAAATGCTGTGCCTCAGTGACCCCCCCCCCATGTTTTAGACAATAATTATAACACAAAACATATATATATAATTATATACTTTTTAGTACTTTGAGTTGAAATACTTTTTAGTATTTTGCAAATACATGTCTGTGTATATAAAAGAAAAGCCTCCTGTAATAAAGCTGAAAAGTTTAATACTGAATATGTTGTTGTTTATTTCTTTGTTTGTTTGATTTTTCTGAACATCAGTTTGGTTTCACCAACAGAACCTGGTCCTGAAGGCTTTTTTCTCTCAGGTCATCAGACTACAAACAATGTATTTATGGAGATTCTTCAGTACAGATTTGTTTTATTTTGAAGTCAAATTCAGTGAATTAAATCTATAAATTAAATCTATTACCACCAACCGCCTCACAAGACAAACTTTTAAACAGATTTTAGTCAGTTAAACTTTAAAAGTTTGTTTATGTCTAAAATCTAAAGTTCACGGATCAGCTTCAAAACTTCTGTTAGTAAAATAACTCTTCATCAGTTCACTGAAAACTATAAATATTTTGTATTTTTAAAAAGTTTTATTTCCTTCATCTGAGTCACAACAAACTACCACAAGCAAAGTCACAACTTAAAGCATGGGGGACAGAAGACGTCCCCTGCAGCCAATCACAGAGCAGAAACAGACTGTTGATTATTTACTGGACCTGTGGAGTGGAGGAGTGCTAGTTTGGGTCTGACACCTGGTTTCTGGTTTTCTCACTTCATTTTGAAACGGGCGACGAGGCCCACAACGTGCACACATGAAGGCTGCTGAGTGAGTCCTGCCAGGAAGGCCTGGATCCAGGAGAGACAGAACCTGCTGTGGTGCAGAGGAGATCAGGAAATCATGGATCTTCAGGGCTGCCAGCTTTTCAAACTTTACACCTGTTCCTTCATCCTGCTGACCACATCCTACAGTTCACTGCATAGACCTGTGGCAGATACAGGGGCTAATACATGGTTAAATATGTCTGTTTTAAAAACCTTTGTTACTGATTATGTTTTCAGTAATGTTGCGTTCTATGTCGTGCATTTCATGATTTAGGTTTAGGTTTAAGTCTCCATTCAAGGCCAGCTGGGGTTGAGAGCTTGAGGCCTTTTATCTGATCACATGATGAATGCAGGTGGAACCTTTTAACAATATTACATGATTTGTGGTATAAAAATACTTTTATCCACAATAAAAACTATTGTGTTCAATAATACAAACAATAAATGTGAAAATAAATCTGTATTCATAAAGAAGTAAAATCTTTCTGTCACACCCTGCCTGGCATCTTAATGCAAGCAAAAAAGCTAAAGAGAACAAATGTGAACATCAGGGCTATTAAAGTGGTGGTCCCCGGACCACATCAGGTCCACAGGTGACTTTCGTCTGGCTCGCCCCCACATGTGGACAGAATCTTGTTCCAGCAGAAACTGAATTTGAATTGCTCAGATTGAATCTGTATGTTCATCATTTGAAATTGAGTTCAATGGTTTAAAGTCAAACCAACCCTGGACCTGAGCTACAATGTATCCAATTCAATTCAGTTTATTTATAAAGCGCAAAATCACAACTATTGTCTCAGGATCCTGTACACAGAAAACAATAAATCTAAAAAAAGCCAGCAGACTGCACCGAATCCAGACTCCTGCTGATTTTAAGTCAATATCTGGACTAAAGTTTGTTCCTGTTAATGTGTGCAGCTTATCACCCAAACAGATGTTGGGATCATTTCTGAATCTTGGTTGACTAAATCTATCAGTAATAAAAACATTAACATATTTGCATATATTGTCTTTCATACTTAGAAGCCTGAGAAAGGTGGTGGTGTTGCTATTTATAATAAATCCAAATTTTACACAATTGTTTTGTCTGAGTCTAAATGCAGGCAAGTGAAGTTTTTGGCTCTGAATGTGGAAATAGCAAAGTCCCTCTCTATAACTGTTGGCTGCTATAGGCCCCTTCTGCCACTAGAGAGAGGCATTGTCATCTTTAAAGCATCTTTTGTCCAGCTTAAATTATAATGAACTTTTGTTGGCCGGAGATTTTAATTGGAACTGGCTAAATGCCGTTTCTGATTAGTTTAAATCTTTCCATGACTCTATGAATCTTAGCCTGCTGGTCAACCTACCCACAAGGACAAAAAGTCCTGATAAGGCCACCTTAATTTGTTTAATTCTAAAATATGTCTTATTAATGATCACCCTTGGGTATCTTTTGCAATGATTTGAGTGATTGTTGAGTTTTTGTTACACCCAGAAACAGTAAAATACAGAAATGAAAACCACACAATATAAGAAAGAAGGATTTAAAAATATTTAATAAAAAACTTTTTATAATTATTTGTCTATGGCAGACTGGGAGCAGATAGGTTTGTTCAAAAATGTCGAGCTTGAACTTTCTCCAAGGTACGTTTTCATCAGGAAACTCAGAGTGAAGAGGTGGTAAAACACCAGCATTGTCGGATATTATTTATCAGCACAATGAGGCAAAAAGCCAAAACAAGTGATTCTCAGACTATTTCGTCTATTTACAGATATTTACTATTTACAGAAATATGATTGAAACATTCTTAAAGAAATAATGTTAATAAGAATTTACTGAAATAAAACAACTCATCTATTTTTATTTTCAGCAGGTTTTAGCTGTCATTCAGCACTCAGCGTTCACAATATGTTTTCATAAAATATTAGTTTAACATAACATTAATTTTAAGTGATAAATTGATTTATCCTGAATTTTTTACTGTGACGTGTTGTGTTTGAGTGTGTTTGTCAGTAAAATATTTAGTCTGTAATGAAATATGAAGACATTAAAAGAACTCAAACACATGTAGAGGAAATCCACATGAATAAAAACATACACTATATTACCAAATGTCACCTGCCTTGACTCACACATGAGCTAAGGTACATCCCATTTCTAATCCATAGGGTTAAATATGATGTTGGTCCACAGCTTCAGCTCTTCTGAAGGCTGTCCACAAGGTTTAGGAGTGTTTGTGGGGATGTTTGATCGTTCTTCCAGAAGCTCATTTATGAGGTCACATACTGATGTTGAAGAAGAAGGTCTGGCTCTCAGTCTCTGCTCTAATTCATCCCAAAGGTGTTCTGTTGGGTTGAGGTCAGGACTCTGTGCAGACCAGTTCATCCACACAAGACTCTGCATCCATGTCTCTATGGACCTTGCTTTGTGCTCTGGTGCAGTCATTTGGATGGCAGAGGAAATACTTTTGGTAATAAATATTAATTCAAATACAATACAATTATTAAATTTGTTATTTTTTTCTTTGCGTTAAAATATTAGAGTAAATATATTTTAATTTAATTATCAGACTGTCCATGAAAAAGAATAACACAGACTTAACCTCAGCTTCGCCTTTAAAATAGTCTCAGGGCCTGACATGCCACTAATCCAAGTCCCCCTTCTTTGTGCCCCCCCAACACACGCACACACTGGAACCCTTCAGCGCTTGACTCTGCGAGATCTCCCCCCAGTGAGAGTTGAAAGATAAAAATCAGCTGGATCTTACAGCCAGGTGTTTGCAGATGTTCTTCAGGTCCTACATGTAGTTTGTGAGTGG
>JARVJO010000165.1:19602335-19621313 GCA_031762555.1 Cynodonichthys magdalenae | reverse complement strand
TTCTTTTAAGGTATGTTTTTTTTTTTTTTTTATATATATATATATATATATATAATTATTCCCCCCCCCCAAGTTCTTCATAGACCCCTGGACATGAAAGTCAATGGTGACATCATTTAAGGAAGGCTTAGCCTGTAACTTTTGAAGAATTTGTTTAGTTTTTTTTATGCGATCAGAGCTTGTTCAACAGCCCTCGGTGGTAAAACAAAACCAAACATGAATGAAGTTGACATTTCATGCTTCGAAATGCTAATTGAATCATCACTGTATATGGCAGGAACAGGGAAAAAAAACCTTTGCCTTGTTGAGCCATGTGCACATTTCTCACTTCATCAAACGTATTACAGGATCAGCTTACTTGGAACCCCATCAACCCCTGAATTGATTGGTTAATTGTTTCAAATCCTCGAACTGCGCCTTAATGACCACTGGGTGTGGCCTCCAGGGGATTGTGGGATTTATGTCAACAGTCCCCACCCACCACCCCCCACGTAATGTCATTCATAACCCCCCTTTCTTCCTGCGTCTCCTCTACAAAGCATGAAGCATGAGATTGGATTTACACTGTAATGGAACAAAGCGCTTTGTTTCTCATCTGAGGGAGAGGAGGAGGATGGAGCTGATAAAATGCCTCAACGTGGCCAAGTGGAAAGTTGATCAAAGACTTTGCAAACAGGATGAGAGGTTTTTGTGTTCTTGTTTTTTTTTTTTTCTTCTTTCCTTCTTAAGTTTATTCTTCCAAAAACAATTATGTTTTTTGATTTGCTCTGTTGTCTCTGCTGCCAGATTTCAGAAAGAGAATGAAAGAGGTTATCATGAGGCGATGAAAGGCTCCAGTATGACAGGTGTTGGACTTTCTCCAAAAAAAGAAAAGGGGGGGGGGGAAGGAAAAGTGGGATTTGTATTGAAAAAGATGTGATGAAATCCAGACTCCTTGGTTTAGGTCATTGTTGTTGAGCTGAGATAAAGATTACTCAGCATTCATGCCATCCTAGTGTG
This sequence comes from Cynodonichthys magdalenae, assembly GCA_031762555.1. Classification (NCBI taxonomy): domain Eukaryota; kingdom Metazoa; phylum Chordata; class Actinopteri; order Cyprinodontiformes; family Rivulidae; genus Cynodonichthys; species Cynodonichthys magdalenae. The sequence continues at coordinate 19,620,314 of JARVJO010000165.1, read as the reverse complement.
AAACTTAATCAAGGGGAATAAAATTAGCTTCTTTTCTCTGAGATCCAGCGGATGAGCATTTTTCCGCCACGACTCCTGGCCTTTCATTTCTTTACATTGCCTTTCATCTCTGTGAATAGAGGGCCATTATCAGTTAATTAATTCTTATCTGCTTTAATGCCACAATAACATTTTCTGGTGTCTCACCAGAGTTTAATCTTCTCAATGTTGCAGCCACCATCTAACATCACAAAGTCATTTTTATTTGCGCTTGCACAGTTTTAAAACAGAGAGAAGAGCATCTTTTTTACTCTGGCTGGAACAGGAAGGTCATCCCTGAAGCAATTACCGTTCAGACGGCTTATTTTCAGAAATTGATTCTGCTTGTTAAAATATGCTCTTGATTTTTTTATTTTTTATTTTTTTGTCCAGTTGTGTTGGTTTTAGTGAAATAAAAAGAGGAATCAGTTGCTGTTCAGTGTGTGGATGAAACCTCTGGGTGTTTCGGTCACTAAAGAAAACCATTCAAACAAGCAGGATTAGCATTTTAATGACTTTGTAATTGGTTGCGCTACTTGCAGCTGATGAGCTGTAATGCATGCACGTTCTTCATCCTACTAATAACACATCACATCAACAGGCGTCTGGATACAAACCAATCAGATGCCAGAGGTTTGTTTAACAGAACCTGCACAGTGAGGGATTAAATTCTGGCCCACCTTGTTCTCGAGTCAATTTCTCAGCTGTAAAGTTACCGAGAAGTTTTATTCTTTGAAGTGTTTGAAACAGTTACAAATATCCAATTTTTAAGGTAATTTTGCATTTTATTATCTATGTAACCATAAAACACTGGAACTAGGCTTATAATTTGAATAAAAAATGATTGTGTCATAAACTGTAATTTTGGTTACTTGTTGAGATATGTATATAGTGTTTATTGTTGGATTTATTTTCTGTGATTCTTGTTTATTCCTGTTTACGCCGTGTCACTAGTTCGATTCCTTTGTCAGTTTCGGCTCCTGATCTCCCTCAATCAATCGGTGCTCAAAATGAGTGTTGAAAATGATTCTCAGCTACTACCACATCAAATCTGAGCTCATAATCTAACACACTGGCTGAGTTTTAGCCATTTTTGTGATAGCTAAGATCAGCTAGCTGGGCCGGCCATCTTGAAGTGATTCGACTCCAGAATAAAGCGATTTTTGTATTTCCAGTAGGCTTTATTTAAATCTAGTGATTCATGAGATATTTTGCTAATAGATGAAGACAAACAGTAACAAAACTACATCATTCCACGTTTGGTGGCAGGTGATTAAAAACTAGTCAATAAAACCTTTAAAAAAAACTGTGTAAATTTATTACATAAAGCAAAAGAAAAACTTGAATCTCCTGTTCAAATCCATCAAAAAACACTGTTTATTTTTTTGTTCATTTCAGACTGTTTATTAATTTATTTCATTCATAAAAAGAAAAACTCCATAAACAAAGCCAATCAATGATTTAATGAAAAGGGTGCAAAAAAAAATTTTATATCTGCCCCTTATTAAAATAACTTTAAGCAACTTAAATTTGAACAATCTCCAAATTGGAGAAAATAATAACCAAAATAACATAAAGAATCTTAAGACACTAAATAGCATCATACTTTCCCAATAAATTTAGTTTCCAAATATCCCAGCAGAGAAAAACATCGCTGTTAAAACATTTTTTAAAAATCTGTTTTGGGACGTTACATTTTTATATAAACAGTTTATATTTGATTAACATAAAGAAGAGGCTGAGTGCATGAATATCTGTAATTTGACTTCCTTGTCGTTGGAACATTGTAATTTATTGCAGATTTCTGTGACTGTGTACAGATGGCAGGAACACAAACAGTAATTTGTTCAGCGAGGTAAACCTGCTGTAGCTGTTGTTATGGAAAAGTGTGAAAGGAATATTATTTCAGACATGAAGCCAACCCATTCTGTCTCTGTCAGATTAATGGAAATGAGGGTGGGAGGTTTGTCTAAAAGGGGCTCTGACTGCCAGGAATGGTCTGTCAGTTTAGTACAAATACACTATGGCCAGTGTATTTAAACCATTACAACCTGCTGGAGGTCTCCTCTATATATATTTTTTGTTTGTTTGTTTTTAGAGGCGTCCACTTCCAGTCTCGGGTTTGTCTCCACCCTGACTGAAGTGCTTAGACGTTTCCTTTCATCTTTACTAAAGGCATGCCTCAAAGATGAGAAAAGGTGAAAGTAACTCCAGGGGTGAGCGGATGTTCAAAGCCGAAGCAAAAGAGGGGTTTATTAATTTATTTATTTTTGCAGAATAACCTAAATATCACAAAAACAAGCTGATGCTTCCATCTTATGATGCCATTTTAATGCTGAACAGCAAGAGTTCTCCTGAGTTCACCGTCTACATCAGCAGCTCCTAAAACAACTTGTCTGAGTTATTTTTCTCAGGTACTCAGCTATGTCTTCTTTTTTTTTCTTGACAAATTGAATAATAAACTCAAGCCTTCCTCCTCCACATAACCCAGCCCAGTTCTGACTTCTGACCTCAGACTGGAGAGCCAATAATTGAAATTAATTAACTTGTCCAACGTGGGACAGAAACAATCACCGACGCACCACTTCTCCTGTCAACAAAGCTCGTTTCTCACCAGAAACATGAGCAGCGAGTTATTCAAGCCACTGCAGCTGACCGCTACAGGAGCGGGGCAGAGATGATGGATGTCTGTATTCCTAATAGAGCGCCCTCTCTAATGAGCTTCTCTTCCATATTGCAGGCTCATTATAAAAACAGGATGTGTTTTACTGGGAATAATAAGAAATGATAGCAGCCCTGTAATAAACTTAATTATTGTCATTATCATGCACGGGCGGTATTGTTTTTGTGTGTGTGTGTGTGTACGTTTGCGTGTCTGTTAGTAGATTTTAATAAAACTGTCGTAAAGTAATCTCTGGATGTAGATCTACAGCTGATTAACTTTTTGTGTCAGTCGGATTCAAGATGGAAGCCAACTGACTTTAAAAACAATAAAACATAAGTGTGGTGTGGTGGAACCAGAGACTGATCCCTAACAAATTTTCTGAGCATTATCAGTTTGAGAAACATCTTTGTTTGACATGTTGCCATATGGAGTCAACACTGACCGTCTGTTAGCAAAATATCTTGTGAACTAATAGACAACATTTGATAAAACTTCCAGGAAATAATCCTAGGATGTACATCTGTAGCTGATAAACCTTTGAGCCAACCTAATTTAAAATGGCTGCTACGCCTAATTGATGTTTGCTACAACTGTTATTTCTCATCACAGGATGAACTGAAAGTCTGTCACGAACATTGGTAGCAAATATGCATTCCTTCAAGGAATGCTGGGCCTTGGTTTGGTGGCTGTTGTCATACTTGGTGGGTTTTGTCTTCTGGTTCTGTAATAATCAAAGCTACTGTTGTGTTGCAATTTTTATTTTATTATCGTTCTGTGTGTGACCCCCCCCCCCCCCTTTTTATTTTTCACATTTTTTGTGGTTTCACTTGCAGACACAAATCAATGTTTCCCCGTAGCTCTGGTGATAAAAATCCAATGTAGCGAGAAGCCCAATCACGATTTGCTGTGCACACCTGCTTCGAGCGCATCGTGGTTCTCACAAATGAAAGCTCAAAGAGAAACAAAGGCTTTTCAGGCAGATCTTGTGAATGTGGAGTGTTTACAAGAGAAACGACAGTGAGTGTGACTCCTGTGTGTTTAGATTGTGAGGGTGAGGACTTTCTGTTGAGAGGTCCGAGCTGAGGTCACCCTAAAAACTCACTGTGGCGTTGAAAAAACAGTCCCTGCTGAATGACTCTGATCCTGTGTCACCAAATAGATTTATTTATCTCCTTAAAGGAGACATATCATGCTTTAAATCCTTCTTTTTCACATTTAAATCATTAAGTTGGGTCTATATAAAGTCAAACTACAATGCTTTGTAAATCTTTGTGAACCCACAAACTCCTCTTTCACCCGTTTTTAAAGTGTGCCTCAAATAAAAATGTGACGTTCACAAACGATTCAAATCTTTTTATTGGATCTTTACAATGAACAATAGGAATCGAGTCGCCGGTAGTTAAGAGCTGTTTGTAGTTTTATTTTTTTTTATTCTTTGTAATATCTTTATTTTTTTCATCCTTAGCCACAGAGACAATCACTCCCGCTTCACTTTTTCACAGAAAACAGGCAGAGCAGTGGAGTACAGCAGCTGAGGGGGAAAGTGGGAGGGGTTTCCACTTGACAAGACACATGGCTCCACCCACCTAACGTGATGACGTATTTCTCTACGTGATGACGTCATTCGTTCAAAATCTAGACAGGCGCTTCACACCCCGCCCCCCTCCAGCTTCCAGAGCGGTTCATTTTAGTTTGATAGAGGGGTTTTATTTACATATTAAAAGATGTCAACAAGGGAAGACTTGGGAAGGGAAAAATGAGTGATTTTCAGCAGGTTGGGGTATGTTTGTTCAGCTATTGCCACACCAGATTTTAGCTCAATATCTGTAAAAAAAAATAGCAGTTATAGGTTTCTGTTTGCTAAAATCAGTTGATTGTGTCGGCTAAGTTAGTAGGAGTTCAAAAACTGATGAGTTCTAGATGTTAGATATTATGTTACCCAAAGTTTCGTTAAAATCTTTCTATTGGTTCATAAGATATTTTAACAGTAAAGATAAACAGACACAGGCACTTCTGCTCTGCCTGCTTGACAGCTGGTAAAAATCTATGTTTTTTTATTGAGTCATATTTTGTCTTTAATCCATAATTTGCCTTCAGTATATTTCAATGCACTCAGCATTTCACTGTCATCATTGTAGATTTTATGCACTTTAAATAAAGCCACTTTTACACAAGTGACTTTATTTTTTTATCCATTTAGCTATGGGTACCTTTTGCCCACTCCATCTTCACGTAAATTACTTTTTGCTGCTCAGAATTACTGACTGGGAATGAAATATCTTCCTCTCGCTGAGGCGAAAATCAGCACACAGCACTTTTTTTTTCCTTTTTTTTTTTTTTTTTTACTGTGAATGGTGAACATCGCGCCCAGCAGTCCCATACATAATTGTTCTCCACAGCCTCACCCTCTCCATTTTTGACGTTAATTAATCTGAAGCAATCTCCAAACTGCCCATGGGGGCCAAGACCTCACGCCTCCAAACCTTCAAATCCCATGATTGAATTTCACAGAGTTCATTTCTCCAACCCCTAACTTTGCCACTTTGCTAATGGTGATCGTTGGGAAAAGAAAAGTGTGTGTGTGTGGGGGGGCACTAAGAAAGAGGGGAAACTTTTACCATCAGCCAAATTCCTTCTGCTATCCATCATGGACCATAAAGGGGAGGACAAAGACAAATACAGCCAGCCAGAATCTGGACAGAAAACGGGAAAGATGACCCCGTGGACTCTGAAGCTGCACTTTATTATCTCATTCTGTCTGTTCATTCACTTTTTTTTTTTTTTTTTGGATGGACTCTGTCCTAAAACCACTATATCATACTGTAGCAGGCTGAAAAGAACTAGGCAGATAAGGAAAATATTAAATAAAATAAAAAATGCATTGTGGAAAGATGGACAATTTTCATCATAACAATATATGTTTGTGTGATTGTAAATTAAAAGTTGACCCTGCACTGAAAGATGGATGGATAGGTGGATGGAAGCAGACAGATACAGTCAGCAGCTTCAGGACCAACTCACATGATATACAGTCTATTCTCGGCACACGCATTATTGGTAATGTAGCATTCTGTCACATGGGTGTGTATATTGTAATTTTTTTTATTTTTTGAAAAAAACTTGTTTTATAAGCCTAAAAAAATGGAGGGGAAAACAGGCCCTCGTATCACTGTACTCTGTGACTGATAAGGTTCTAACTGTTTGATAGAACATCATTTTGTCAGGGTTTTCATTTTTCCAAGGCTCCTGTCTCCTTCCTTTTTGTCCCTTCTTTTCTTTCAGCAGGACAGGAGTTCTGGGAGTGACCATGTGAGGGCGACGTGTCTCCAGCTGTGGACAATTAGTCTCAGCTGAAGCTCATTCACTCTGATTACCACACCTGCTGCTTAAGGCTAAGCCGAGACACGATTCTTTGATAGATTGCTGAACATCTCTCAGTTAAGTTTAGCCTTCAGTCCTTTTGTGTAGTGATGGGACTTTATAACTCTTTTGGCTAAGCTCACTAAAAAAAATGGCTCCTGAACAACTCTTCATTGAGTGCTGCTTGTGAAGAACCAACTCTTTCAGTTCTTAAAGAGCTCGGTTGTCAAAGAGCTGTTTGTTTATTGGCTCAGTTATTGGACCTGCCACTGCAGTGAATGTTCTACAGGATTCTTGGTGAAACTTTAAGAAAAGAACTTGTATGAGAATTTCACTTGTGATCCTTGTTTGACTCCTGCGTTTCCTCGTGGACATACTGTGGATTCTGTTGCACTCAAGAAGTCCTCTACCTCCTCCTCAGCCCACTTGCGTTCGCCTGAAAGAATCCCACCTGCCTGCTGTCTTCTGCCACTCAAGTTCATCCATGGCCTGAGCTTTGGAAATTTTTATTTTATTTTTGTAGTGGAGTGTTTTTTTTTTAATAAGAAAAGGAAATGGGTAAGACATGTTTAACCAAATTTCACTATATTTTTGAAAATCTTTACCAATTAAATCTCCCTAATTACCTTCCTTTTATAGACAAAGCAAGCAGTTTCAACTTCCTGTTCCTTTCAGAATAAAACTTTAAACCTTCATCAGCCTATTGTTTCGGGCAGCAGTGGACTTGAATCTGGGAAAATAAAATATTCCTCAATTTAATGACCGGATTATTTGTTTTAATTTGAGATGACTGCACAGGGAGGTTGCCTTCCAATATGAGGGTTGGGGGTCAGTTCTCAGATCCTGCAGAGTGCTGATGTGCTCTTTGGCAAAACACTTATGCCCCTGATGTTTTGTTTGGTACATGAATTAAATTACAAAAATGATGTGTAAATATACTATAAAGTGGGAAATATGTATAATAAGTGCTTACTGTAAAGAGTGAATGAAAAATATAAATATTTTGCAGAAAATAGAGAGGGTGATAAGGTGGTATTTAAATATAGTTTATTTATTATTTGCTTGTTTGGTTTTTTGGCACTTTCATGGGTCATTTTCCTTGAAACACATTTTTATTATAGAAATGGAAAAACTTTTTTTCTGTATAACCGAGGTTGTTTTTACTGAAGCCTGAAGCAAGCTGAAGGGTAGAATCACAAAAGTTGTGAATTTCTTTTGCTGGGCCTTTTTTTTTCTTTCACACAATAAACCCAGCAAAAAACATTTGGTTAAGAATCTAGCAGCACAAATTTGCAATCTGCCACCACTTGCTCACTTCCTCCCCATTATCAGAATACCCACAATGCAAGCTAGAGATCTGCTTCCATGACCTGATCCCAGATAAATAAAAAATGTTTGGAAGGCTAAATGCACAAAGGCATTAATAATAAAAAGCAGTATTGCAAACTATATTGAGCATCCATCTACAACCTAAAGATCTAAACTGTTTCACTGATGGTGACGCCAACAGACAAGCTCTGTTCAATGTCCCACTTCCTTTGACAGTCTAGCAGATATGGGCATCTTTGTTCAATCTGTCTTTCTGTGAAGCACGGCTGAAGAACTCAACTTCGAGGAGTCCTGGCAGTACAAGGTCCAGGAAGCTGCTCCTGCTACAGGGCATGGGGTAAGGCTGAGTAAGCCTGAGAAATCACACAGCGTTGTCCCCGCTGCAGCACGGGGATGGCTCATTGCGTCTGCAGGTACGCAGCTCAGAGTGAGGAATGACTGCAGTCTTTCACAGTTGGCCGGCTCTTCCTTTCCACCCTCATTTTCATTTCATAGTCATGCCTTCACCCTCCCCTCTCTCTTTAAACTCCTGCTCACCTCACCTGGACCCTCACTTCAACTCGAGTCAGTCAAACGGAGGGTCGTACATTTACAACCGTGCAAGTACATCTCAACCTTAACGTGAAAATATTGTCAGTCTATTTTTTTTTTTTTTGCGCACTCTTTGCTGGTTGGTTAGCCGGCTGTGTTTGTAAGGTGCGTCCTGACCTGGGGCCTGATATGGCAGAAAAACAAGACAGATGGTTGGTTTGACAGAGGGAATATGGGGTCTTGGCCACGGGCAGCTGAGGTTTGGCACCAAAGCACTGAACTTGGCTGACTGTTCAGTATCTGCTCCTTTAGGTACTGTTTACAGTCACTCATAGCATTATTACAAATGCTAATATGAAGTTTAAAAAAAGACTGAAAACAGCAACAAGACTAAACATGAAACTGCTCAGATATTTCATCCTTGTTTGTAAGGGCTTCTTAATGAGGTTAATATTTTTAACATATACTTACTCATGTGTGTTTTGTTTTTATGTTGTGTTTAGTCTCTGAGTTTCATTTGTGTTTGAAAGTGCTATGTAAATAAAATTAAGAGTAAGCGTGCACATGAATCTAACTTTTTTTAATTGTTTTTTTAAGATGCCAGTGATGCACTTGGTTCTACTTGGCTCATCAGCCATTTCAAAATTAAACGCTATTTCTCCGAGATGGGGCTGCTCAAAGTGGTATCCGAAACAGGTAAGATATTAACTGTTCATAACATTTCCTCAAAACCCACTACAAAAAATCTGAACTATCCTTTTTATGTAAAAGCATTTAGCTACCTGGGAGTTTATTGATGTTGAATTGCAAGCATCAAAAGTTACTGTCTTGGTCTCCAGTCATCTCTGATGGCTTTTCTGTTTTTTTCAACACACAGCATTGTTTTTAACTGATGAATTCTGCTTGCTGTGGGAAGCCTGACAACTGAAGCTCAGCTCTGAAGTTCACCTGGAGCTGTGGGTTTCACAATGAGGGAGTTTAAACAGCTATTGTAAAAGAGAGTGAAATTCAAACGATGCGAAGAGAAAAAGTTCTGGAGGTCATGGCAATTAGAAAAAAGGAAAATACTCTTTATAGTTGATGTTTTTTTTAAGTCCAAAGTGAGTTCATTGTGCTGCTGCTCAATTTGTACATTCCTTTACTTCCTGCAGCATGCTTTTTTTTCTCTTTTTTTTTTCATGCTGCCTCTGACCATCCACACATCTTCATCCAACCTGTTTAATCCACACCAGATCTGCTCCCCCCTCTGCACCCACAAGAGAAAGGAAAGGGTTACCCACGCATTTCCCAGAGTTGCACAGAGGCCACTTGAAATGTAAATCTCAGCTTTACTTCCCCCATGTGGGTAGCAACATTTTTATGAAAATGACCTGATTTGAATTTAGATGTGGGTACACAGGAGCCGGGGCATTCACAGAGGCACGGGTCTGTTTAACATAGAGCCGTATTAACAAGCTGCTGGTGACTCCAGCGCGTGTCCGTCAAACAGACAGGCTCACGCTGTCTGTCAAAGCCCTGAAGCTGATACTAAGGACTTTTGGAGATTAATAACAAAGCATTTATTTCAGGGCATTCAGTCACTAGACAATAACAGAACTGGGGATATGTCAACATTCGAATACGCAAAGTCATAATAACCCAACGCTGCTCTTCTCTTCTCTTTCTGTCTCACAAGATTATATCTGACATGGTAAATATTTAAATTTGTAAATTAATAAGAATGGCTTTTGTCTGCAAAGACCTCATCTAGAAAAATGAACAACTGAGTTCATGTAGACAGCCCAGTGATTACAGTCAGATTGGCCTAAACTGAAAGCGGAGATATTTGGAAGTGGTGTTCTGAAATGTTATAAACAATATCTTACCTGCTGTAGATAGCTATTTGAATAAACTCAGTTTGGTGAAAATGAATTTAAATGAGCTAACAGCTAATCTAACATGATTTAAACACTATTTAATAAACGTTTGCATTGCCATCTATGTTTCGTTACATGGTTTTTACATAAAACTAGTTATTTTTAGAGCAAGTGGCAGCTAGCTATAGCACTTCTGGTGCTGCATGGGACACTGTATGCAGAAAATAATAGTAACTACATTTTATTTATAAGCAATTTTGTAAAACACACATGGTCACCTTACAAGACAAGATTTAGAACAAGATAAAATCAAAGGGAAACAGTTAAAACAAAATACAGAAACAAATTAATATAATAATTCAACAATTATTGTTGTTGTTATGGCCGACAACCAATATTTACCAATATTACACAAACACACACACACTCGCATATATACATACGCACAAACACATGTCTTTTATACCGCTCGACCAACCATTTCCCCTCTCAAAACAAAAACACAAGCTTAAAAGTAGGAAATCAATATTGAATGTTAATATCGGCCCAGTTTTACTTACTGGACCGATACAATATTCTAAAAAATTACCAATATTGGCTGATATCAATGTTAATGCTGATATATCTATCATGCATCCCTAGTCAGGACCCCAAGTTTTTAGAAAACTTGCAGATACCAACTTACCTTTATTGATTATGATGTTACAAATGCTAAGAACAGTTGTCATGGATTAATTTTAAAAAATGCTGTGACAGTTTGATTATGCCAATGTTTCATTAGGTTTTAGTAAAATGTATATATTTAAACTGAGAATTGACGAGTCACAAGCCTTTGCTGCTATTATTTTATGTCGGAAGTTTTGTAAAACTTTGGGAATCGCTGCTTTAATGGAACAATTTAAAAACAGAAATTGAAAACAGCAAAAGATGAAAACGATCAGGGTGAGAGAGACTTTCAACCGGCGTGTTTTCAGACGGGGATTTAAAAATGGAAAGAGAGAGTCAGAGTTATGAATGTCAGAAGGAACGGGAGAGCAGAGGGGCTGAAAACTCGAGCCCCCACGGTGATCAGACGGACTCAGGGAGAAGTCAGTTGACTGGAATATGAAGACCTAAGAATATGAGTGGGTGTGGTAGTTTGCAAAAGATCAAAAAGATACCAGCGGGATTGGGAATGGGCTTAACAGTGAGAAGCAGAATTTTATAGTCAGTGTGAGAGCTAACAGAAAGCCAATGAAGCTGCTGTAGAAATGGAGTGACGACGTTAAAAGAGGGAGTTCTGGTTAGATTACGTGCAGCAAACTTATGGACCAACTGAAGCAACTTTTGTGGAAGATCAAAGATAAAAGTGTTCCAGTAATCCAGATGTGAAGTGACCAGGAACAACTGAATCGTTTGGATGAGTGGATGTGGTCATAGACAGATGACACCTGGACTTAACCAGAGGGGAGAGAAGGGATTTTGAATTATCAATGATGACTGTAAAACTGTCAAACTTCTTCTGTCAGAATAACCATTTGAGAAATTGTCAGTATTTAGCGGTTTATAAAATAGTGGTCAAACTGATGAACCCCTGCCCGTCTTTACTTACGAGAGATTCGGCCTCTCTAAAATGTTCTTTCTGAGCTGTTCCCAAATAAGCCAATTTATCCTCCAGCGATTTCTTATTTGTACCACTCTCTGATTAATGCTGATGTTTTGTTACGTTGGGCATCCATTGAGACTCTGGTGTCTGTGTTCTACGACGAATGGTGCATTCACCAATGTTGAAATTTCCAAAACCCAAGCCAGAATTGGATCTCCAACTTGGAAAGTTGGATTAATCTCACCAACCTGATTTGAATTTATGATATCTGCTATTCACGTAAACAATAAATATACATATATATGTTTGGAAGGCTTTGATGCACTGGGAGTACTCAGCTTTGAGGTTACGCTGTTCAGATCTAAAAGTTCCGACTTTCAGTGTATTGAACGCACCGCTCCCCAGGGTCCTAGAGGAACTGGTTGTTGTCTGTGACAGCGCAGTAAGCTGGTGATGTCAATTTATTATAGAAAGAAATGAAGAAACAAACAGCATTCAAAAAAAGCAGGCCTGTTGACTTTACCAGAAGTGTATAAATCATCTTGTAATGTTAAGTAGCCTAGCTAGTCTGACATTAAATGCCATTTGGTCTTACCTGTAGTAGGCTATATACAGTATATGAGAATAGCTAAATATATTTTTATGCATAGGTGAAATCTTGAGGTTTAAAGTGTTAACATTTCCAATAGAAAGGAATTGGTAATATTACTGTTTGTCATTTAAAATGTGAGTTTCATTTACAGTACATAGATTTTTATAAATATGTTGTTTAGACTTCTGAGTTTGCACACAAATGTTAAAATAAACTCTATTAGAAGCAGGTTTTGGTGGATGAGGGTATTCCAGACAAATAACAGTTTCATAATGTGTGGAGTGTTGATTAAGAAGCTGTTTGTTTCACAATGCTTATTGTTGTTTATCCTTGATTTCAAATAAGTCTACAATGGTATTTTGGTGCAAACTATTCACACATGGGCTATTATAAGTAACTACTTGAGCTCTACATACACTGCCTGGCCAAAAAAAAAAAGTTGCCACCAAAAATAAAATTCACACACTAATGTTTCGTTGGACCGCCTTTAGCTTTGATTACAGCACACATTCACTGTGGCATTGTTTGGATAAAGCTTCTGCAATGTCACCAGGTTTATTTCCATCCAGTGTTGCATTAATTTTTCACCAAGATCTTGCATAAATGATGGTAAAGTCTGACCTTCTCCAGCACATCCCAAAGATTCTCGATGAACTCTGTGGAGCCAATCCATGTGTGAAAATGATGTCTCATGATCCCTAAACCACTCTTTCACAATTCCAGCCCGATGAATTCTGGCATTGTCATCTTGGAATATGCAAGTACCGTCAGGGAAGAAACAATCCATTGATGGAATAACCTGGTTATTAGTCAGCTGACCTCATTCTTTGAGCACAAACTGTTGCTGAACCTAGACCTGACCAACTGCAGCAACCCCAGATCACAGCACTTAAATCCAGGTGGCGACTTTTTTTTTTTTTTTGGCCAGGCAGGCAGTCAGTGTATAAGCCCAAATGACACAAAAATAACTTGGGTTGAAATCATTTACAGCTTGGTCTCCCCAGTTCCAAAATTCCATCTGCACCCCTGGTACCATTTACCTTTACGGTCTTTTGTTGCCTTTTCTCCCCATGTTTTTGGGATCAAATTCAACATTACCTTATTTTCCCAAACCCTGTAAAAAATAATAATTCAAAATTTTGTATGTTTGGTTTGTAAGCATTAGGGTTGTGAGATATGCAAATCATTGCATTCTGTATGTGTTTATATTTAACACAATGTCCCATCTTTTTGATAATGGAGTTGTATTTTAAAAAGTCTCCCAACACAACCTTCCCATATGGAAAAGCTGTTTGCTGACCTCCAACCCCATCCAGATAAATATATCATAATAGATGTCAAACCTATCAGTTATTCCACTTGTTGCTTCAGAGTTTTTTGGTCCACATTTGTCTTCTCCTCTACCTGCAGGACAGCTGCACGTCGCTGCCACGTCTCTCCTCGCCGCTATAGTGGACGCGCAAAAGGGGGGGGGCGCAGTCCTCTGCCAACAAAACCATGCTCTTCTCCGGAGCTGCGCAGCTGTGTGAAAGCAGCTTTGTGCAGCCAGCAGCCACCATCAGCTCCTCCGGCTGTTTTCTCTGCGCACAAGCACAGAAACTTTCAGGGTTTAACGACGCAGCTGGCATTATTTTTAGATATCTATTTATTATTATCATTTATTTTGCCCCACTGCTTTTAAGAGGAGCGTGCGTGCGTGTGGCGCAGCGCGACAGTCAGTGCGGTGTCCGGTTACAAGCCGTGCGCCGAGGAGCCACCGGCGCACAGCGCTTCCCCACGGGGCACAAATAGCACACGGGGCTCCGGAGGAACGAGCCAGAGCGCACAGGAATCTCTGCAGGGAGACACGAGGAGTTTTTTCTTTTTCTTCTTCTTTTTTTTTTTTTAACAGAGGTCGATGTTTCCAGAGACGCACACGCAGTGAGGATATTCCATGTTCAAGCTCATCTTTAACTCCTGCCTTACCTCACTCCTCTCAGTCGGACAAGACACGCAGCTTCGCTCCTTGCTTCATGAACGGGAGTTGGGCATCTCACTTGGTAAGAAGCTGCTTTTCTTTGTATCTCGAGTTTGCTCGCTGATATTTTTCATTTTCAACAACGGGCTTGCTTTTGTTCAACATGAATGAACATTTGTGGTAATCTATCTATTTTGTGAGAACTTAAATTTGTGTTGCAGTATGAAAATGTGCCAGAATCCAGCATCAAACCCAAACCTGTCCACAGCCCCACAACAGAAATAATCAGTTTGAGAAGTTTTGTAGAGCTGACTCTTTATTTCTGTCCACTTGGTGGTGCTCACAGAGTGCAGCCATCAGGTATCAAAGAGCTGAAATATTTATATTCCCACACTCACAGCTGTGTTTGTCTCGTCTTTTCTGCCAACATCTTCATACTCGAGGTCCTGGTGTCAATACAAACGGATCAGTGGGTAAAGATCACAGTGAAAGTTTGAGTTTGGTCATGATTTCATCAGAATAACAATTATCAGGATTTTGAAAACAACTTATTAGAGGTTTAAATTGATAAATTCACGCCTTTATAAAACAATTTTTGTTGGGATTTTCTTTGGTGATCTTGTATTTCTAATTAACTTTTGATTTATTTTCTTTCTACTTGAACTTCACATTATTCATAAAATCACAATTAACAACTTGCTTGTGACCTTTAAATACTGGAAACTACTTGCATGCTCAAAGGTCAAGAACAGAATATTTAATGAGGAACTGATTGTAAGCAGCTTTTTTTTTATCTGTTAAAATATTCATCCATTCCCTTCACTTCAGGCTTATTGAGTAACTGTACAACCAGAGCTGTCCCTCTAACTTGTGAATTTGTAAAACCGTGAGGGAGTTACGTTCGTGGAATCCGAGCTTTGCTGCAAATTCCATTTTATGAAAAAGCCTCGCTGGTACATCTTCAGTGGTATAATTGGTGTAAAAAAAAGTAGTTAACAGATCTGTGAGAAGATAATATGTTAAATTAGATGCTACATGAATTCACCAGACACACCCCACGGCTCTGTTCCTCCAGCAAAATTCAGATTATATGATTGAAGAAACCTAATTGTTTACTCGATCATCTATCCACAAATGTTTCACAAGCCTGAGGCATGCATCTTATTAGACAACGAGCAATTTTTGTAAATATTGTTCATCCGCTGTGCAGAACCCATCATACTTTTCTTTTCCACTGGTATTCAAAAGGTTTGTGATCAGGAGATCATCTCTGATTAACACTTGTTTTAGTTGTGAGGGGCTCAAATTGGTGACAATGCCTTAATTCACCCATTCATCCCATCACACTGAGCTTACAGATAATATATGACCTTTGTTTGGATGGTGGAATTACTTTAGACTCACAGCATCCCGGCTTTTTATTGGTCTTCGGAAATACCTTCAAGGGTGGAAAAAAGTAGAAAGAAATGAGAGAGGAGTAAGGTCATGCTGGTGTTGAGCTTGGGTAATACGGTTTAATGCCTTTTGGCAAAAAAAACCCAAAAAACTAAAGCCACTTGATTTTATTTTAGGAAATTAAGAGTGAAGAAAAGAACTACACTGAAGTAGTAGAAAAAAGTAATCTGAATTCCTGTTGATCGTCTCATTTTATTTTAAGGCATCGCTGAGAGAGCTGTGATGTGCATTTCAAGACACTTTACTGGAAAACAAAATCTGGTATTTAAATAGACACTAGGAGAGGGGGGATTCTGCATTTTAATTAGATTTCTGCAGGTGTAAAACAGCAGCAACAACAACAAAACCTACCCTCGTCTTTATAGGAGCAACTACAGGGAAGAGCAGTCACTCATTCTCAGGCTTCGGTGAGGAGCCGTGTTTGACCAGCGTCACTGATATTTGCGTTGGGACGGGAGTTCGCCTGAGCTCTGACACCAGCACAAACACAGCAATTAGCCTCATCCAGGAGGACTCTGATGGAAAAAAAACGACCCCGCCGGCCTCGGAGGGCTGTGCGGTCGCCATGGAAACCCCCAGAATGACAGGCTCATTGTTGTTGACCTTTGTGATTTGGCATCCCAACGGGGGGTGGTGGGGTGGGGGTCCGGCCCCGCTGAGAGCGAGAGTAAGAGGCATAATCACGCACGTGTAAACTAAACAGTCATTACCCTCTGACCCCTCGCTGCTCTTTAGGACCCCTCTTGGTTACTTATTTATCTGGCACCGACAAGATAGTAGTTTTTAGGGGAGTTTTTGTCTGCAGTTCACAAAAGATCTGTGGTTATTGGCTGAGAGTTGCATGGAAGCACTGATTTTACAGATTCCCAGATGATTTATTGCTCTTATGTGAGTAAAGTTGGAGACACAAACAATAGCTGGAGTGGCTTACTGTTGTTCCCTGCTGCTTTTTGTCCTCTCACTTACCCCAGGGGTATTTCTACATCACAACCATTTTGCTTTTATCTAATCCTTCCCTTTTCCCTTGCCGCCACTTCTGCTTTGATCCATAGAGAAACATTCTTTGTGTTGAAAGATGAGGAGAAAATAAATGTTTGTTTCTGTTTACTACGCCACTTTTCTGTTGTTGGTTCATGGCTATTTGAGCCACTGGTGCAAATGCATGTTTTTTTTTGTTTGTTTTTTTTTTTTTTTGTTCATCCCTACATAGAGAAAGTTGTCACGGTGTCAGTAAATATCTTTTTATTCTTTTCATTTTTTGCTTTTGTCAGTCATTTAGTGAGATGGTGTGTGTTGTTGCTATGGCAACTCCAAGGTTTCCCACAGTGGATTTGAGAGCACGTCCGTCACAAAGGAAATGAAAGTTTTTCATTCACAGCACTTTTTTTTTTTTTACATTTTTTTTAACCACAAACTTGTCAAGAAGAGAGATTGTGAGAACATTATCAAGCGGGCTGACATCTGTCGTCTGTCTGTTGTTCATTTTCACTAACTCAGTACCGTACCCAAAGTGTTTTGCATCTCTTTCCATCAAGGTCAGCTGTGAAAGGTCTCACGCGTCCAAAACAGACAGCAAGGAACGCAAAAGCACAGCTGGAATAAAGTGAATACAAGAGAAACCACGTTCAAAATTAAGGCAGACATGTGAAAATAGGTGAAATTGACAGAATAAAAGAACCGAGGCATTCGTGTAGCAGACAAACACACCGGCAGCAGCTCTCTGATGGGATGTTTCTTTGTAAAACAGGCAGAGGAAGGCACTGTAATTTCACACTGCATGTTAAACAGGCAGCGAGCAGGTGTAGGAAACAATTTGACTCTCTGGATGCGCTATTACTTCTGCCTCTTAGATCTGAGAATGAATGTCTGCGATTTGAGTGAAACGTCCAGCTTGATGTCGACACGTTGGTGGGAATTATCTCCTCTAAGCCCTCTTTCACTCACCGGCTCTTTTACACTACATTAGCAGTGTCCCTGTCTCTAAAGTAGAGGAATTTGTCTTTTACCCATGTGCAAAGGAGGAAAGAGGGAGGGAGACTATTTGGGTCATGAATAAATATTAATCCCCAAAGTTTCTCTTTTTTTAAACCAAGGATCAAGTCAAACAGATGTTTAAAAAGAGAAGACATGGATTCAAACTTCTGGGACAACAGGAGAGCTGATTGTTGTTAACCTTTTAAGCTGAAAGGCACTTTTACAACACTTTAAACCTTTCTGCCCATTTTGAGATTTTAAATGGGCTGATGTGGAACTCCAGGTTTTACCTTTGTGTCACTAAGCAAAATAAGATGGAATAAAGTTGTTTATGCTTAAGCTGTCCAAAATCTGAATATTTTCAAAAAAAAAAAAAAAAGTGCATCAGACTGAATTATAAATTTGGTGACGGCTGCCAAAATGTTTACGAAACGAGTTGAGTCGGGTAGGATTCTGGCCGATGTAGACAACAAAATAATGTGCACAGCCTAGACCAGTGGTTCCCAAAGTTGGGGTTGGGACCCTTTTGTGGGTCACGAAACATCAAGTGAGGGTCCCCTAGATCAGGGGTCACCAACGTGGTGCCCGCGGGCGACCGAGTGCCCGCAGGGACCTTCTGATTCGCCCGCAGGACACATTCTAAAAATAGCACTGATC
>JARVJO010000165.1:19566589-19592526 GCA_031762555.1 Cynodonichthys magdalenae | reverse complement strand
ACCAACAAAAAAAAAAAAAAAAAAAAAAAAAAAAAAAAAAAAAAGATTTAACTTTTACATTTAGATTTACACATTTAGATTAAGGATTTAATATTTGCCTATTTTATTTTCACATTTAGAGTGGACATTTTATAAAAATTAGCTAAATGTAAGAACAGTGAGCTAAATAACAATAAAAGTGGAAAATTTGTATCTCTCAAATAATGAGCTAAGTAATGAAAATTTGAATTTTTTATTTTACATTTGTCACCCCATACTACAGTCTAGTAGCTTGTAAACTTTCTTTAACAAACAAACTGAAGAAATTGTCTTCTGTTTAACTTTGTCAGCCTTCTATAACATTATGTTGGAAATTTGTCCTATTCATTGTTACAGTGATGCTTCAGTTTGTTGAGATTTGCTCGAAATCAGTCATGTCAGCTCTCTTAAGGTTCCATCTCAGCATTTTAGTCATGCTGAGGTCCGGACTTTGACAAAACTGTTGCAACTACAACTGCACAGTATGTAAAAAGTATCAGTATTGATACATCAGTGTGCACAATATTCATATTACAACAGATACCAACAAATTGTAGACAAAAGTTTAGGGTCAATTTGAAGTGCCCAGGTTTTACAGCTGCAAAATAAGCCCAAACTATACTTTCATTAAAAAGTGTTTGTACTGAAAAATAAACAAGCCACACTGGTTTTGTGTTTTTCAGATTTGTAACGGAAATGAACCTTTATAATTTTTCACTAACTGTAGAGTTTTAAGTGTGCCTTTGGGGTTTTTTTGCAGATTTTGGAAACATTCCGCAGTCTGACCCTGGGATAAACTTACCTTGACATCCACGGCTCAAAATATTGGCAACTGTCCTGAGTCGTCTCTATTTTTACAATTGTGAACAAACTTTAACAAGTGCAAAACACTTCTGAATTGATGGAGATGTTCTCAAAACACTTCCCCGATTGATTTGCAGCTTCAAATGTTTCTTGAATGTCATCGCTGATGTCCTTCTCCTCCATTGTTTCAGCAAACACCTCTCTAGATCAGTGGTTCTCAACCTATTTTCCTCAAAGCCCCTCTTTTTATACTTCCAAGCCAACCCCTTTGCTATTCCCCAACTCTCCCAAAGAGACTTTCACCTTTTATCTCTTTATCAAAATAATAAAAGAATACAAATTATATTTGGAAAAGAGAAAAAAAAGAATAACTGAGTTATACAAAGTTTTAATTATTCAAATCAACTTGTTTTGGTGATTTTTATACACAAAAATGATAAATAGATATTTTCACAACCTCTGATCAGGCAAGGCTATGCCCCCCCTGGGCTCTCTGGTGTCCCCCAGGTTGGGAACCACTGGTCTGGTTCAGCAAACTGTCTAAGACTCTGCATATAAAGATACACATTTTTTTGTTTTCTTGTAATAAAATAATCAGTTACATAGTTTTAATGTTTTCCCATCACAATTCACCAATTTCCTAGGTAAATAAATAAGAAAAACAGCATGGAACTTTAGATGTAATATTACACACTGCTTTTTGTCAGTTTTGTTGGAAATTAGGTCAAATATTAAGCCATTTATGTGTTGTGAAATGTATTTTTTCCAGTTTCAGTCCTACATGCTGTGAATAATCCTGGCTGTTTTTAAAGGTTGCTCGCTGTTTAAGAAAGAAAAACTCAAAGAAACACCAAAGCAAATAAAAACTCCCATCACCAATCTTGAGATGCACGTTGTGTGCTTTTTGTGTTGCATGCCGAAGCTTTAAACCCTCCAGCATCACGCAGCGCGGGCAGGGACTCAGCTGAGGAAGAGACTGTCAGATAGCGAGGAAAGTAAAATCAACAAATAAGTCTTGAAGAAGGAGTAAATCAGAGCCAGTCAGGCTGTAACAAAAATATCTGTGTACACATATGAAGTATATTAATAGTCCTTCTGTTTATTTCACATGCAGCTCAGTTGTCGAGGCTCTGGGGGGGTTATCTTGGAGGGCAGACCCATTGAAAGGAAAGTCTCTTCTTTCACAATCTCATAATAGATTTGCTCCCGCTTGTTGACCCCTGCTTGACGGGCTTCACCCTAACTCTGACCCCAGCTTTCCGGCTGCCTCTTTATAGGGAAATAAAGAGAGGTGCACAGATGCATAGGAACAACCTTACCGTCTATTATAAACTGAAATAAGATAAGACAGCTGCTCTTTAGGAGAGATAAGCTCAACTCGGTGCAGACAAATCGTTTAAAATAAAGAATGGGAATGATTTAGTTGAATAAAAGCTCCTCAGTGGACTTAATTGTTTGCAGACGGATAAAACTCCCACACAGAGGTTATACCTCCTCTGGACAGGCCCCGTACGGAAAACCTTGTTGCAGTGCTTTTGTTGTCATTAAAAATAGACCTCTGCCCTTTATGAAACCAGGGCCCCACAGCATCCTGATCCATTTTGTTCTCCTTGGTGCTCCCCAAAGGTTTTCAAGGTGGGAAAGTACTTCCCATACAGCAAATGTTAAAAGCAAGAGGGGATCCTTCAGGCTTGATGTCTTTGTATTGACTTTAGTAAAAGAAATATAAAAAAATAAAATAAATTGTTAGAGATCATCAGGCAGCAGTTTCCTCAGGAGGCAATTGTGTGGAGATTTTTTTTTTCTTTTTGCTCCAAATATATCTGCTGGTGTCACCAGAATAATAAGTTTGCCAAGAAAGATCCAGATATTTTTGTCATTCTCCTTGATTTTATTATAATTTCTACCCTCCTATTTGCTCTGTGCAGGAAAAAGTTTATGTTAATATCAATATTATATCTATCCTCAGATTGGGGTAATCGTTTTTTCAGCAGTTCCACTGATTTAAGGTCAAAGTGCACGACATGAATTATGCAAAATCTTTTTTGTGTGTGCGTGTGTGTGTGGATTAAACAGCCTCAATCAACAGCAAATTTTATGTCCCAAAGCTGTTTCTGCTCTTTTAACACTCGCAGCTTCAGTGGCTGGTTTTCTCTGCGCACAATGAAACCTTCTGTAACATGTCATTGTCATCAGCCGAGCTCCACACCCACGCTGACTTCTCCTGTCCCCCTCTTCCGACTACCATTTATCATAATTAACACTTTTTCATTTGTATCTCATGTTTCTTCTTGGGCCATTGTTTTAAAAAGATGCATGTATTTTTATTTATTTTTTTCTTTTTGTACATGCTCGCTGTGTAATTCTTCACCCTCTGACATATTCAGAGTGTTTCAAGTTTAGCTGAACCAATTATTGTAATTGGCAGATTACAGTGAATTTATTTCATCTTTGATTCTCACTCCTTGGTGCTGCGGTGTGAATCTGACATTCAGAGTTCTTGCTGAACTTTTCAGGAGCTGCGAAATCTAATTAAGTGTTGGCAAAATAATTAAAAGTACCTGTTGAAATGTTTTGAACAGATCCACATTTACATGCTGCATGTTATTACTTTTTTTAAAGATAGAGGTCAGGGATGTTAATTACAGTATACAGTTGTGAAACTCGCCTCTATTGATGTGGAGCATCCGTATGAGAATGTCCCCCGAAGAAACATTTCATGCTTTTATTTCTACCTCGGCGGCTGGGCTATAATTCAGCTGCATGTTTGATTAGATGTCAGGTTCCACGCCGTCTGTCACTCAAACATCCACACACAGACGGCTGCGTTCTCCTCACACAAAAGAATGCGACTTTGACGGGATGATTAATGCAGATTACCCAGCCGTATCACTGGCTGGAAAAAAAGACAAAATTTGCTCAAGATTTATGTTCCTGCATGAAACGTTCTCACAGGAAGTGCTTGAATTCATACGAGGATATGTCACAAATCAAAGCGACGAAGTACATATAAAGCCCTGTCCACACAGAGATGTTTTTTTGTTTTAAATTGTTTTAGATGTGTCCACACAATAGCAGCATTTTAAGAGCTCCTGATGGTGCTTTTTTAAAATTGGCATCCAGAATGAAAAAAAAATCTTGACTTGATTGACTGATTAAATTATGCATTTTTAGGGTGTTTTCACACCAGGAAAGTCCTTTGGCCCAGGTTTTTGGTACGGACCAAAAGCTCACTTTATTTTTGTTGTTTGGTGCAGTTTGTATTCACATTGTGCTTTTTTGCAAGTGGACTATAATTTATAAACAAAGCCACATGGGTTACAATCATTACTCCCATTGGACAGAAATAACGGAAGCGGGACAGAGCACAGACCCAGAAAGAAAGATGGTGCTGTTAATACAACTGCAATACCATTTATCATTTCAAGAGCAGCTTATTGAAAGGCAGTTTTGCAATATACTTCTAATTTTGGGACAACATTGGCCAATGTGTGCCAAAACCCAAAGGAGATGAGATGCTCTGCGTGCCCTGACCCACAACGGATCGTTTGTAGGGCAGTGGTAACAACACTGAACTGCTAATTTTTACCATGATGCTTTTTTATGGCATTTATGTTAATGAGAGAGCTGACTACCTTGCAAAAGCTGGCAGTCAGGCCCACTTGAAAGTACCAAAGCCTGTTGAAGGTATCTCAACAACAATCTGTAGGACTGCCCTACAGGCATGGATCAGACGTCAACACTCAATCCGCTGGAGGGAGTTGAAGGACTGCAGACAGGCACAAGAACTGATAAATGACCCAGATATTAGGTTTGGGAAAGTTCTCATTTCCTGGAAATCTTTAAGAACACTGACTGGAGTCCTAACTGGGCACAACCTGCTCAACCACTACAAAATGGTGATGGGACTCTATGACAATGGTCTTTGCACTACTTAGGTCAATGCCTGGTCCTAAGCAGTCAAAGGAAAATAATTCTTGGAGAACCTTTTATGGATCCAGAGAAGCTCAGAACACTGAGTGTTTCTAAAGGTTTGATTAAAGCTCAGTGTCTCTTTGGGGCGAGTAATGGACCCCATTTTGGAGGCCCCTGCTCACATGGGGTTTTTACCCATTCACCAATACCATGACTTTTAGCAACGGTGGCTCGTGAGGTCAAAAAGACGCATGTTTCCTGTAGTTGGTTTGGTTCGAGACTGGTCTGTATTCACACCAGAAGAGAACCGCACCAGAGTTTGTTTGGAAGGGGACCGAGACTGGCTAAAAAAAGGGGTCTCGGTCCGGTTATTTGATCCGCACCAGGGTTTGCATGAGTGTATTCACACCTGCATAAACGGTCCAGACAAATGGGGGGGGAACAAACTCTGGTCTGTTTAAAGTGGACCATATGTGTCAGGTGTGAATACACTCTTAGAAACAGCAAATAAAAAGATTGTTTAGGAGGAAATACGTTCCTGTGTGAACAAGGCCTGAGAAGTAACAGTGTTAGAGTTAAGCACACCTGGAGGCCACATGTGGATTATCCCGCCCACCACCACCGCCATCCCAAGTTGGAAAACTTCACAGTCATCATTATAGCTGCGGGTGAAGGGGATCATTAAGTCATTATTTATGTGCTTTCTGCTGTTTTATCACCTCCAGACACAGCCTCACAATGCAGACACCCACACTTACAGCCCCAGAAGAATAACATAATTGTTTGAGGCAGCCAAAGGGGGTCGCGTCTAATCGAAAAAGTGCCGACATTAACAGTCTGGGGCAGCTGCAGAAACCACTCACCCACCTTGTTGTTTTTTCCCCCCTCTTGGGCTTGTTTGCACCTTATTTAGGTTTATTTACATGACGCTCCCTGAATGAGCCTTCACGTCCAAATTTTCTCTGCTCTAAAGTATGAGGTAGCAGAAGGGGAAGTTTTTACAGGCAATTTCCTCTCTACGGTGGTATTAGTTTGCTGGATGAGTTCAGTTAAAAGTGTGGTGTAAACCGAGGATTTTGGTCAATTTCCGCTTCTTCCCCTGCATCTTTTTTTTTTAAAGCATGCTGAGTATCACATATTTTTGTTGGTTTATTTCAAACTGAGCATCTTTTAACAGGAGGGCAACTGTGAATGAGTTTTCTTCTGTTTTGTAGATAAAAAGTGCCTGCTGCCATAGGAATAGTGTAGTGTTAGATAATTCATGAACAAAAAACCGGCTATAACTCAGCCAGTTTTACATTTATTGAGCTAAAACTTGGCAAGGTTGTAGCTTCTCAGTATACCTCTCTTCTCAGCTTAGAATGTTTTTAATCCTAACTCTGGCATGAAAAGTGGTGGTAGATATGCAGTCCTTCAAGGAAAACTATTTAATTACACTTGATTGCAGTTTCTGTTAAGCAAAACCAAATGAAGAAATTTTGTGGTAAAGATGGTGAATTTGATGTTAAACAGAGCTGCTTTGTGTTGCACCTGGAGCTGTGGTTCCAGAGTCGGCTCTCTGGACGCTGCAGTGTCAGAAATGCTCAACATCGCTGTTTCCCCTGGTGTTTTCTTTCATTTTTTCTTTAGATGACTTGGGGGAGTGTTGCTTTTCCAGCTGTGCCTGACCACTGCACCCCCCCCCGAGTCTGTCCTCTTATTTTCACGTCCTGATTCAATTACATCTGTGGGACTGGTCTCCAGATACAAGACACACTGGCCCCGCAGAAAGGCGAGGACATGAAGTCTCATGGCATGTGCTGGGTTATTTATGGAGCCTTTTTTTCCCACCCTTCAACTCTACTCCCAACTTCTTTAACACCAACTGATCTCTGAAGTGCTCTTAAAGTCCTCTTTCTTTCCAACGAAACTCCATGTTCTGGTAATCCTCTTCATCCTCCTCCTTACTCATCGCTCCTTTTGTTCCTTCTTAACCCCTTTAACACCCCTCTCCTCTCTACTCTATCCTAGCCCAGTTTCACCACAGCTGACTTACCTCCATCTTTTGTGCCTCTATTATTTTCATTATTACCAACCTCTCTCCACTAATCCACCTCTGGTGACCCCTAAACTTGACTTTCTTGCCTCGTCTTTAGCTCCTCTCCTTTGAAGGGCGGCTCCGTGTCGGAGTGAAGGACGTTCATTCAATGGGTTCTCCTCTTTGAGACGGCTGTGCAGCTTGGTGCCCTCAGTAAATTAGTGCTAGGCAGGCACAGAAATGTTTTCATCATTGTGGACATTTGAGCGTTCACACCTACAAGCTTGTTTGAAAAATGTGAATCAGCATGAGTCACCTACTGTCTGCCATTGTGACTTCCACGCCCAGTCTGGGTCTCCTTTGTTGCTTCTTGAAGGTTTTGTTAGTTTGTATTGTTTGCCACTACGCCAGCTTTTTATGTTTTGTCTGTTATTTATACATTAGCAGTCGTCCTGTAGGTTCAAAGATGGAAATCCGAAGCATTTTTTCCAACCACTCAGTATTCAGAGTCGGCAGATGGAGGAGATAGTTTTAGGAATCTCAAGATGGAGACTGACTCCTGTCTAGTCTTTTCTCATTATGCAGGTTCTGTCTACAAAAAAGGCACCACATAATCACCTTCTCACAATACAGAGAGCTTTTAGTGTCAGTAAAGGCATTTTAACCCTTGTCTTAGATTCACTGTTGCATCCTGGTTCAATTTTCTCACCATCACTACCAAAACAAAACCCTCCTGCATAATAAATCAAGTCATTAGGATAACCAGAACAGCACAACTCCCTCTGACCGAACTGTACAGGCGCTCAGTGATGAGGAAAGCCACTCTCATTATTAGGGACCCATCTCATCCCCCCTGCAGCACTTCGTTGTGTTATTGCCATCAGGCAAACAATACAGAACCCCACTGGCACGGAAAAACATTTACAGGAAATCATTAATCCCCCATGCAATAACTGTTCTAAATAACACAGAATAGACGGCACTGCTTCAATCTGTTGTTGTTGTTTGAGAGAATGTTTTGTTTTCTTTGTTTTTTTGAGTATGTGGGGTTGAGACGTGTTGAAGACAAATTTCTGTTCTAATATGAAATAGACAATAAAACTACCTATCAAGTTTACACAAGCTGACTTTTGAAACGTGACATGAATAACTAAAACAACCAAAGTATGCAGAAGTTTAAAAACAAGTATGTAATAATGGGAAACAGTGTGAATGCTGAATCAGCAATCACCCAACAAATAAAAATAAAAAGGCTCTAAAGATGCTAATTTATGCAATGAGGTCTAAAAACAGATTCATGCTTGTTGAAGACCTTGCAAGTACACATAAAATGATAAGTGGGTCAGGTACACACCAAAAACGGACTTTTTAGCAATAATGGATACAACTGGGTCAGGTAGACAATTGAGGTGGTGAAGAAAACACACAAACACACACACAGCTGCAGAAACATCTGTTTTGGGCCTGCAATAAAACCCAGTTGGACCCCAAGGGGTGGTGTGTCAACAACAGCCAAGACCACACATTAAATACATGCTGTGTTCCTGCAACCCATTCCTGGGGATTCAGAGCAGTGAGGGGGTATTAACCAGGACCACAACCTGTAATTGCCATCATAATTACACAGGAAGGCTTTTCCAAATTAATTTATGCCATAATTCTGGGGGAATTCTAGCTCAGTTGGCCAAAGTCTTAAGAGCTCAATGTCTTGTTAGCCTCTTGAGTGCTGTTAGCGTGTACGTCTGTGTGTTGCCTCATGAATATGAATTGTGAGGGCAAGTTCACTTTTTATGTTCATTTTAGCAGCACATAAACATAGACGATGAATATTAAAGTTAAAAGCGATGAAATTCGGCTTTGATGTTGAGCCATCAAAGACGTCCTGAAGCTGCACAGTTCAGAGGGGCAGCGTTGCACCGTACTGTATATTTAGCTGTAAGCTTAAATTAGACCTGTCACGGTTATAGACACATGCCTTCATCCGTCAGAGAAGGTGATGTAGCCACTACTGCTGAATAGACATTTTAGTTTTGCTTTAGAGTGGCACTTTGAAAGGTGATATGATCGGGTGTATGCATTAAAAAAAAGCACAAGGTATAAAGAAAAACAAAGCTTGACTTTATGTTTGTTCATTGTGTGTACAGATGTGTCGGCTTGTCCTCATGCAAGTCTTAATTTGAGCAAGGAAAAAGCACACGGTTCCTTGTCCACACATTCCCTATTAGAGCCTGCAGCTATGAAGGTTCAGGGAGTTAACATCGGCCCAAATAGAGACTACAGTTTCTTACTTTTATTCTGGAAACATACAAGTCCCTTCCCAACAAAACGCATTAAATCCCAACACGAAGCAGGAAGTTCACACACACACCTGCACTGCTGCTCTATACTTGCTGATTCATGCATTCTTCTAACAATTAGAAACCATCTGCCCACCTCTTCGTAGGTCAGAGTTTTTAAAATTCCTATCTTTGTAGTTTGTAGATGGAAAAAAGAGCTAAATATATGCTGTGTTTATGATATGTGGCATTTTACAGCTTTACAAGTCTGTTTGCCGTGGAATCTGTCCTGACAGCTAGTAATTTTGATCACACGCAGTTCTTTTAGGCTCACAGACACTCAGGATGTTCATCTTCACTTTTATCTCTGGTGTGCTATCAGGTATTTTTTATTTTTTTTTGTTTTGTTTTGTTTTCAGGGGGAAGTGATGACACATGATCAAAGTAATTTCTGTCTGCTGCACAGCTCATTTGGATCAATTAGAGGGAACTCATTATGTGTTGTCAGTGTTTTGGGGGCCAAGTGACACTGCACCCCGAAGACTTGCAATTATCTGTCAAAGTGCGACAGCCTCAAATGTCTTCAAATGTTTGTATAATATGATTTTTATTACTCTGATAGAGTGCCTTTTCATAACCTGAAAGCATTCTTGTTTATTTTATTTAAAACAAAGTGATTTCCCAATATAAAAAGATGTTACAAATAAAACTTTGATATATTATTTCTAATTGTCACCACAGGTAGGGTGATGATTCTCTAAAGAACATCTTTTATCACATATAACAATTTAAACTTTTAGTACCATTCTCCAACTGGTTTTAGTGTCTATTTTCTCATTCACTTTGAAAAAGTTCTCTTTCTCAAACTAAGCTACTGATGTTTTGCTTCACTCAGCTTGTTTTATTCAGTTAGAAGTTGAAATTTGTCCAAATTTAAGTAGTTTTTGCACCAATATGGTTCTACTTCTAGACCAGTGGTGTTTAATAATGGCCCACAAGAACCGCTATATTGCATGTTTTAGGTGTTTGAACACACCAGCATTCAGTGGTTGAATTACCTCAGAAGCATGTTCTCAAATTCTGCATAATCCTGTTAATCACTTGTTCATTCAAATCAGGTGATTTTAGGATGGTGGTGCTTGAAAACTCAGATTGGACACCACTGTTCTAGATCGGTTATCTGTCGATGTTTGGTTCCTAACTGGTAATTAAAAAAAACACACCAGCAAATAATCATTTTGGTTTCTCACAGCCAGAAAGACACCATAAAACCAGATAATTACATAACCTAAAACGTCTTTTTAGGAGGTGCAATCTAAACTTTGGTTGACGATCACAGTTTAGAGTAGCAATATTTACTGCAGATCAAAAGCTGTTGCTCATTAAAATTGCTGTCACTAATGTAATTGTTACAAGCCACCCATGGTGTCAGTGAAAACTTCTTCATGTACTATTCGACTAGAATTGTTGATCCCTGATTGGTCTCTGTAAAGGCTGATGTGTACGAGTGTTGCACAGCACAAGCATTTCTACATGCCAACTGATGATACGTAAAGTCCAGACAGAGATTGCAAAAGCAGCTTTGATCATAATTCATTCAACAGAAATATACAAACCAATGAGCTTGTGTTATTCAACCTTTATTTATTAAAACAGCTGTCTGTAAATGAAACTCATACCTGTAAACATGGTGCTCACGCCATTATTACTGGTTATTGACAGTTTTTGATGGAAGAGGCTTGTTGCTCTCTTTGTTGCTGAAATGGTAACATTTCTCCATTGGGACTGGTGCTTTAGGCGGTGGAAACACTGTTGCTAAACAAACAGTGGTTTTAATTTTTCCCTGAACAAAACCCTTACAAGAGCTTTTACCATATGGCAGAGTGGCTACATGCTTAAATGTCAGACTTCACACCAAGCGTAAATGCACCGCATACAGAGGAGACTGCTCCTACTGGAAAACAGAAACTAATTTAGTGTTTAGTTCAGCTGGAGCAAAAAACCAACCTCTCCAACAAAACAACAAACCCTCTTTCACCACAAAATTAGAAACGTCTTGGAGGAACCACAGAAAGCCAAAAAGAGATAAAACATCTTTCAAATGGATTGCCAAACCTAAATTTCGCAAAGGCCCCACCTTGCAACCAATTGGATTTGTCATTTATGTGTGTTTTGGGGCAAGAATGCACGTCTTTAATGTCATTTTTCCCGATAACTGCTCTTCTAAACTCAGCAGATCTGATAGCATGGAGCATGAAGTTGATAAAAAATTTTAAACATGCACAATGCTGCCATGCGTAAGCACTTGTAAGTGACTGCATAGCTGTGATGCTCTTCGGAGAAATGTCAACCTTGGGGCAGACGCATCACTTCCAACTTGTCGAGTACACTAACACCCACACGATGGAATGACTTCTGCTGAGACTCTTTTAGACGAGATGGTGAGAACATGATCTGACTTGACCTCAATG
Source organism: Cynodonichthys magdalenae (assembly GCA_031762555.1). Lineage (NCBI taxonomy): Eukaryota > Metazoa > Chordata > Actinopteri > Cyprinodontiformes > Rivulidae > Cynodonichthys > Cynodonichthys magdalenae. Next base: position 19,581,025 of record JARVJO010000165.1, on the reverse strand, counting down.
TGTACTCTGAGAGCGAGAGCTACACTTTTCAGGGCCTGACGCAGGTTGCATTAGTGAATTTGAACAGGCAAAGGCTTATTCCAGACTTTCTGACATTGTTTACTTTGTTACTTCCATGTCAGATACATCAGTAGGTGAAGGTATTCACACAATGAAGCATTTGGTGTAAAGTAGCCGAACAAATGGGAAAGTGCATCATTTTAACAAGCTGTGTCCACTACATTTGAGGCACAGATAACAAACTGTGTGAAAGCGCTTTTATAAACTATGCTATAAAAGTGCTTCATGCATTTCTCAGCCTAATTACAAGTTTTCTGCAGCCGTTTGTCTGACTAACCTGAGAGGAGCCTCTTTGTTTTTTCCTCAAGAACTGAAACTGACAGACCAAATTAATGCTGCACAGTTTTGCAACCTAGAGTTTTTTCCTTTTTAGCTACTAAAAGTCCATCATTAATAAGATATATGGAGCCGATCCTTAGTAATATGAGCTTTCTGCGGCTGGCATAGTCAGCAGTTCCCATTAAAGGCATGTACCTTCAGATTCACCATAAAAGCACATTCAGAGCTGGATGGTTCTCTGTGTTGATCTGTTGCATCTGGCTGGAAGTGGTCACTGAAGCTGAAACCGATCTGATAAATACGACAGGTGCACAGACCCAATTTTTTGAAAAAGTAGGATCTCATCTATGCCTTCAAAGTGTGGCTGATGTTAAAAAAAAACAAAAAGATGCTTTAAGCAGGATCATTGCACAATAAAGTGAGATAAATAATATCTTTGAGGTTGGATCCTTCCGGCCACACCTGCAAGCATGTAGCAGCTTCTCAAACAACCTCATCCATATCGCCATGCTACCAAAATGTGTGGGGAAAAGCTACAAGAAGATCTACAAGTTTAGTCGATTTTAATTGGTATAACAGTTCAAGTTGAGTTTAACAAACGCTGCCATTGTCCACATCACCACAAGTGTTTAAATGGGAGCAGAACTCACATTTAACAAGCATTTCTTGGTCGGCATTTTGTCAACCTTCGGTCTATTTTGCTGCTTTTCATGACCTTCCATTTGGATAGTATAGAGGAACTGTTCCCCCACAAAAGACTTTGTCAATGGTTAATGAGCACATGGTGAAGGACAACCTGGCCGTTAAGCCCTAAGCCTAAGAAAGGAGATAATGACATCTATTGATGTGGGTTAGATAATGATACATGTGGTCTGAAGCGCTTAAACCTTTGCAGTAAAATTGTTGTGGTGATTTAAAGATATGTCATCTTTAGTATTTTATAAATAGGGAGTGATTGGCGGCTGTTATTGCTGCGTAGTGGAGGATGGCATTAAGGTCAAGAGGTATTTTCAACAAGGAAATACATGGAAAACACAGAATGGAGAAAATGCCAGATGATGATGATAATAAACAGAAGTAATTGAACAGAACGTAACGTGGTTTGTTTTATTGGAGGTCCTTTGGAACAATGTTCATAAAGGCTAAGTGATTCACTTTTTAAAAAAAAAAAATCACATCAAAATGTAGACATGAAAGCTAATGTGGTCAATGTGGTTCCTATTGCAAAATGTGTGCTACTTTAAATACATCCTGGTCTCCCTCATGGGGGAGGAGAAAAAAAGGACACATAGAAGGAAATGCAATTACAGCCTCTGTGCAAAATCCTAATCATAAGGTCTTGGTGTTAAAGTTATCCCCTTTAATGTGTTGAATTTTAAAGCCACAGCATTTTATTCACTCATCCACATCTTGGGAAAATGTAAATAAGCTTATTAAGCAGACGCTTTTAGTATGGGCTTCCTGTATCCTCAAGAAGACAATGTTATTCAAACAGAATCTCTAAAGATTTACTAGTATAAAAAAAGCTTTCAGTGAATGAGACTATTAAATTTATTTTCCAGTATGTTTTAGAAAAAAAAAGTGCCATATCTAGATTGTGGTTTTGTTGTATGTGCACAGTTTGTTTCCTTTTTGGGACCCTTGTCCTCTGGTTTGGTCCACTTGACCTTGTACAGACTGAAAGTTAAAGTTAATTTCTGTTACTTTATAACTTGCTGTTTTTATGGTTTCAGTAGTTGTTTAATTTAAGCATTAAAACTAATTAGTTAGGATTAGGAGCGTGGTCTTCTTGAAAGTGCTTTACAGTGCAGCACATAGAAATAATTAATATAATAAAAATACACCTTTAGTAAAACCCCAAAAGAGAGAGACAATCTGTATGGTAAGATATAAAAAAAACCACTAAGGCAGTTCTTTTATCTTTTTATTTTGCAAACAGTACAAACCCAAACTATAAATCATTTGTCTTGTAAGTTTAATTTATTTCTGTCACTATACATTCATTCTTCTATTTTAAGCTTGACTAAATCTTTTTATTGTTATCGCACCAACGGTAAAATGAAATGAAAAGTGCACTAGAAGGGCAAAATTTGCAATCCCATTACGTAAAGTCAGTCACGACAAACCCAATAAACACAATGAAAAACCTTAAAATATCAATACAAGTTAAAAACAAAGTGGTCAGGTAAAATAAAATAGGTATAACTTAAAGTGTATTTTCATTCTCATTATTTGTGTTGCATTAACACTGTGAAAAACAAATATATTGCAGAACTGAATTTGTGTCTAAAAGGGCATAAAAGTGCTGAGTTGAGAATAGCTGCTTATTGACAGCCTGAAAATAAAGAGTTGGAGGCAATTTAGGACAAGTAATAGGGTAATAAATAATAATTAATTACCTCAAGCATGTGATGTAAATTGGTAAATATAAATACAAAAGCAGTATCCAGGAATAAGAGTAAATGAAATCTCTCTTTTGTCAACAAACACATCAAAAAAACATTTGTCCATAAAGAAACATAGGAAAGTATTTGACAATTTTCCTCTGCAGTGTAATTCTTCAATCAATTATATAAACATTTTAATACATTTGAACACCTTAGAAGGTGCATATAGAAAAAAAAAAGTTTTACAAAATAAACATTTTAAGTGCTTTCTTCAGCACTTTTTATTGTAAGAAATGGCAACATGAATGTAAAAAGATGAACCAATCCTGCATTAGTTCTCCAAGGTTGTAACATTTAATTATATTAAGGGGGGAAAATATATTTGAGCTCAATTTTTATGCAAGACAATAAAATAACTTTACTCTTTTTATATTTTATGTCAGTAATCAAACGTTTCCTGACTTGTCTGTTGAAAACTGATGCTTAAGGCTTTCTGTTATATTGATCTGTGATCCTAAAAGGTTCAGTCTAATACAGGTGAAAAGCAGAGGTGTATAAAGTACTTGAAAAATTAACTTTTTTTTTAATTTAGAGTGCATAAACAACTCCTTTCATGATGAGTTCTGGTCATATTTAAATTTGTAATATGTGTTGAACAAGGTGTTAAATTTTAATGTAAACAAGTAAAAGTATATTTTTTGTTTTTTGAATGTAATAAAATACAATTGGAAGTTACAAGTTAAAAAAAATACTTAGCAAAATTACAGATCCTCATAAAAATCACTCAAGTACTGTAATAATAAAAATGTATTTTTCTACACCTCTAGCGAAAAGCAAAAGTCAAGGCAAAAATAATATTCAGCAAGTTAAAAATAACCTCAGTTGACAAAAATGCTTCACAGAGATTAAAAAATAATTAAATATATTGATGCTGGTAGGGCAAAGGGTTAATCATGACATAAGATAGGGTTAATGTCAATAGACAGCTTGGTTTCATTTAATGTGACACATTGTTGTACATATGCAGCACCACACGTCACCTTTAGTTTAAGGTTTCCACAACTAGTTTTCTTTTTTTAACAAAAACTGCATGATTTATGCATACTCAGTACAACAAAACATTGGAAAATGTCAACTTCTTTAACAATTTAACTCCTATTTTTTGGCACGGTCCTTATCCATATATTAAATTGAATCCAATACCCATTAAAAAACTTTACCCATTGGCTCTACTCCAATAGAAGTGACTAGAAACTCGCTGTAATAAAATAACTGAATTCTACAGTGAGGCTGAAGTTTCAGCTTTCACTCGTGTTTGATAGGTCTAGAGACATATTTTGCTCGGGGCTAAGGTGTGCAGGTCGGTTCAAAAAGTGGCTAGAAGTCTCCGTCTCTTTATTTGCGAGGAGACTAACTGTCAAAGTGGACCAGTCCATTCAGCTCTTGATGAAATACAATCCTTCAAACTCCTCAGTGGCGCAAGGAAAAAGAAAAGAGGAGAGTCAACTGAGAGGGAGATGGGTTTCTTGCTCCATCTAGCAGAGACATGATCGCATCGGATGCCTACAGGCTCCGTCTCCGATTCTGCTCCTCTGTTGTTCCAGTCCACCCCTGGGAGACGAGTTCGGGGAGGCGGGGGCTTGGGCAGGCACGCACATGCATTTTCACAAACACACACCAAAAAAAAAAAGCACATTGGCTCAGTCCTTTTTTCATGGTAAAACTGCTGCCCATCTTTCCTTTTTGACAGTGCTCCAGCTTTCTGCCATTGTGCCATTCTGTGATGGTAACGGGACAATTACAAAGAGCCAGACACTCAAAAAAACACACACACATGCACACACTTGGATAATTAATTGGTTCCAGTGGAGCCAAGAGCTAATTTACTATCACTCATGCCACATTTCTTCAGATACAGAAAGATGACTCATCTGAAGGCACATTTCTTTTGGCTTCTTCTCCATCTGAAAGGTCCCTTATGTGAATCAAAATACTGTATATGCATGTGTTTTTTAAGGCAAAGATGTGGTTGGTTTTGTTTTTCAGCCATATAATTACTGTGCTGTAGGAGTTGGCAGTCTGTTAAGGCTTGTTATCTTGGATGTGTTGATGTAAGAAACATGTGGGAAGACTGATTGTAGGACACTTGTCCCTGCCCCTTTGCTTCCCTTCTAAATTTGAACAACTGGGATTTCAGTCAATAAAAAACAAACAACAGAACAATGAACACTGTGCAGCTGACTGATTTTGTGTCTTTGATGCAACTTTTCCATCACAGAAACACATCAAACACCACTCGGCTGATCTAATTGCTGCGATGAACTGTGGTTGTACATGTAAAAAAAAAAGGGGGCAAAACATCACAAACAATCACAGCAGGAGCTGCAGCGTTTTTTGTTCACTCTAAATGCACCGGGAAACATTTGTGTGTGTATTAATACTGAACTGAAAATCAGATTAATGAAATAAACAAGCATGCAAATCTAAGCAGTTCTTAAAAAAAAAAAAAAAAAAGAATTTTAAAGTGTACTTGAGTCCAATCAGTCAAAATAAATGATTTTAAATGAACCGTTTAGTTCCAAATATTCAACAATAAGAGATATAACAAACTCCAAGATGCAAACATAAGTAGGATTTATTCTATTAGTTTACAAATTTGCACTTATTTTGTTTAATCGAACTCTACAGTTTGTTTGCGTAGAATGTCTGGTTCGTGTCAGGAGGTGAGAATGCATTATCGAACTCTGATGCGGACCAACAAAGCAAACTCTAGTGCGGTTCAAAAGCATGTATGAATGCCAAGCGAACCGGAGACCACTCCAAATACAGGAAGCAGACTTTAATGGTGTGTTCCAGCAGCACTGGGAAGTGGAAATTTCCTTGCTCATATTCGTAAATTTAAACTGGAACGCCCCCTCCAGTGGTAAATCTCATTCGTATAGTGGGAGCGACTGCGGCTACCCCTTATTTTGATTTTAAAATGGAGGTTACTCACATCTTTAGAAAGTTAACTCCATAACTTTTACTGTTAATTATCGTTCTTAATGTTTTTGTGCATGTTTATTCACTTGTACAAGTAGGTTTTTTTGTGCAAATTGTAAAAATTAAAATCAATATTTATTTGCATGGCATACATAGTAGAGTCCTCTATTTCTCATTGTTTATATTGTAAGTGTTGTAGCTAGGTTAGCGGCAGCAAAACAATCACCTGTCGGCTAACTGGAATGTGATTTCATACGGTTTGTTGGGAAATTACATCAATACCACTTCCCAGGTCCAGAATACGACGTAAAAAGAAACCACCATAACACGGCATTTTGACTAACAGTAGTAATAAAGTTACTTACATACTTACTTATTGCTCTTACTCGGTGCACTCCGCCTTGTGTGAAAAACTTTCTCCATGGTTCTGCCACATCTTCTGCTCACACTGAGCCCATCGTTGAAAAGTGTTTGTTTGGCACATTTGCCAAAAACAAAAGAGAAATCCAACTACCACTAAAATGTGACGTCACTCCATTTTTCGTGAAGAAGGATGCTCAGTGTCGTCTTCAGAGGTTTTTCGTGTCGTTTCCTTCAGTGGTTCTTGGTGCAGTGCCCCCACAGGCGAGGGGGTGAACAGGTTGTTCACAGGGTTTGGTTTGTTTGCAAACCGCACCAGCTGAAAATGTAACAAATGTTACAATTCTGGTCCCCACTCCAACCCAGTTTATCAGGTGTAAAAACACCCTTAGAGCTTCTACACAAATGCAATTCATAGGAATCTTGCAGACACACACACACACATTTGTATTTCTACTATTTTTGGACCAACTGCACCACAGTGTTTCACTCAGGGGTCCACAGTTTTCACTACAGCCTAAAAGGTAGCAGTAATGAGCTGTTTTGTCAAAGGTCTACAGAATAAACACCATGTGAGAGATTTCTCACCTGGAATTCAGTGCAGTTTTGTGTCTTTAGAGGGATAACACCATGTATTTTTAACACAGTGTTCCTCAAAACAAGTGTCCTTGTTTTTTGTTTTTAACATGTCATTTTTTTTGTTTCTTTGTCTTTGTTTGGCACCACTTTCTGAATTGGAGTTTTATAGACTATATAAATCATTTATTCATTGTCCCCACCTTCTCTTGTTGTGAACTAAGGCCAGCAGGAACTGTTTTTTTGGATGCTGCCATGTTGTATTTGGAACCAAAAATACAACATGAGAGTAGGGATGTGTAACTTTAAGTTCTGCCTACTTCCATGACCTCTTTTTCAAATGTGAAATAACTTATTATTGCAAAACATTTTTTTAAAAATGAAGATTTTAACATACAGCAGCAAAACAAAACAAAGCAGCATCTGAAAAAACAACAAGACCAAAGTTTCCTTGTGTGCGGTGTGGGGATTTAAACATTTAACCTGATTATAGCTGTACTGCTAAATAATCCAATTTGTGTGTAAAAGTAATGCCAAAACAAACATATCTTATGCACACTTCTGTCCAAGAAGTCTCAGCTGCAAAGTCTTAAAAGCTATGATTATTCACAGCAAGTGGAACCAAAGGAACCCAGCTTTCTCTGTAAAATCTGGAAGAGATGTCATCCATCATTCACAACTCATACTGTGTCATTGCTAAAGCTGATGATTGATTGCGATATTAGTAACTGAATGATTTGAAGCTGCAGTCTTCTGTGCAGAACAAACTTAAAAAAAAGGTCTGCACTCTGTGAATTTTATACTTTCAGCTGAATGAGAAGAATTTACCCTTGGCCGACTGTAATTTTCTTTTCACTTATACTCTGGCAAACGTCAAGGTAGCATTTCCGTGACCTTTTGTCAGTGCAGATCAATGGGTTGGTCCTGTAGTTAGTACTTACCCTTGATACCGGCAGAGCAGAGAACGCCTTTACTCTGTTTCTTCACTTTAGAGGTTCAGAAGGCATGTGTTTGTGTAAAGCCAAAGTCACTTTTTCACTTTGCATGTGTTCACAGCTGCAAACAGTGATAGTACAATTTTGCGCCCAGTGAGAAAGCGGGCTACCCGTTAGCCAACCATGTAATTAAAGCATTAAAAATGTCACCACTCCTCGGTGGATGGCTTTGTACGCACCTTATCACTACAGTCCCAGGTAAATGTGCATTTGCAGGTTTGATGTTTGTGTTTTCTTGTGTATGATAATTTTTTGTAAGTCTTGGAAGAATTGGGGTCATCTTTGCAACACTACCTGGATCAGTCGTTACATTAGATGACTAACACGGCACACGGAGAACAAAGGCTTTAAAGTGCAGGGAATCTTTGATGCGAGTGCATTTCTGAAGCGGTTAAAAGCTGAGAAAATGACAGGAAATGTTGCCTCCTCTCTGAGATGTTGGAAAAAAAAACATGTTTATGAATCAGCCTATCATTTGGTGGCGGTGATGTGCCGTCAGAGCATGGTAAAAAGCTTCACACTCTCAGTGAGATGTAGACTGGGAACCGTGGTGACAAACTCTGGATTTTGTCACAGAGATTTATGGGATTCCAACCCTGCGATGTAGTTGTGACAACTTGGTCCCTGTGAACAACATTTTCTTGACACTTTGAGCAGCTCAGACAGTCGCCTTAGGGTCTGTACGATGTGTCGGAGCCACTGCTTCAACAGCTGATCAGTGTCGGGGTCAGGCTCATGAGTTTTTCCTCTCTCTTTTTATTCCAGTGAATAGTCTTAGACAGACATCTCTATGCAGTGGCAGCATTCAGGTCATAGTAATTGAGGCAAGTTCTGACACGGTGAAGTGAGGTAATTAGTACTAAGAAAGGGAGCGTGTGCACAGATCCTGAAAGCTAATATCATTTCTTTCACCGAGCTGCTTGTAGCTGAGTCGTTTTTAACTTGGACAGACAGCTAGTTAGGTTAGCTTCCTTTGAATAAACCTTTCCAGTGAATTTGTCTTTTACTTGGACATATTAATACAGACAAATGTAAAGGTTGCAGTGTTTGAAAATGGCAATTACTGTTCTTTAAATGGCAATTATTTCCATGCTTAGTGCCAGCCCGAGTTAGCAATTTACTAAAATAGCATCATATTTCACAGCTTTTCTGATTCAGTGGTACCGTTCTCAAAAGCCCCCAAAAAAGCACAATACAGTCATAAAAAATTCTCTGTAAATAAGAGGTCCTGACTCTACCTTACCTTGACCTCAGTCTGAAAGAAACCGCTTTTGAAGTGCACCCTAAGGCCACCCTGTCAGACCTTAGGTTATGTTTTTCTGTGACACGGGTCAATTTGAACTACCTCCAACAATCACAACAACATTTCAAGGCTTGTAATTGTTGCCACGTAGCATTTAAGGGTTATTCACAAGAAGGTTTCACTCCTTTTAAAATATGTCACTTTCACTGCAAAGCTAGATGTTTTTGTTTGTTTTTTGCCATACAGTGCATATTGTATTCAAGCATGTGAGGGGAAAAAAATCACGAGCGCTAAGTTAACTAAACAGAGATAGGTTTAGTGGCTTTGAGAAACTTGGGGTGGGACCTGTTGTGTTTTTTCGTAAATTGCTGGGTGTGTTTTCTAGCAAATCAGTGGAGAGTGTCTGTGTGTGTTTTTTTTCTATGATTCAAGGAGTGTGTGCAAATGTGTGTGATCTCTGTCCTAGATTTATCTGGACCAAAGCTATGGTTGTGGTCAGGCTTGTCATCAAGGTTGGCCAAAAAAAGCTTTCCTAAAATATAGTGTAAAGCTTCTGGAGGGTTTGAGAGTCATTGTGTTTTTTTAGCCTGAAAAAGAAAAGCACAAGAGAGGCTGAGCTGTGCCTGACTGTTTCTTAGAAGAGCAGAAGTGTAAGTTTATCCAAAATTCACCTGAAGACAGTCTTGTTCAAAGATTTTAGTAAAAAAAAATTGTAAAATAAACTTTTTTTGAGGTCAGGATGCACAAAGATCTCTACCTAAAAAGCTTGCTTTTGCTTCGAACGGCCTTTGCCACCAAATAATTAAGGGCATTTACACAGAATGTACAATAACCTGAGACAAAGGTAGCATCTCACCGGGCTGCAACTGATGGGCTAGTTGGTAAATGGCATTTGAAAGAGAGTCTCCAAAACATTCACTGTGGTTTTTAGTTTTCTTCGGTAAGGCTTACAGCATTGTTGTTTGAAGTTCTGACAGCATATTTCCTTAAAAAAAAGTCACAAAGTTGTCATGGGTGTCTCAGACCTTTTAGTCTTTGTACTTTTTAGAGTGCAAAAGCTGTATTTTGACACCCGCATGGGAGCTCTTCTTAAGACAGAAAACAGCTGAGGCTACAGCTCAGAATGTCCAAGTTTCACATCACAAAAAAGAATGTCCTCTTTTTTTTTTTTCATTTCAATTTTAAGTCACCAACTAGTCTTCAACAGTTGCAGCTTAGTGAGACTCTGGCTTAACAAATAGATACTTTGAGCTGTTTGGTTTTTAGATTGGCTGAAGATTTCACATTACATTTGTGTTTGATTGAATGATTGAAGTGTAAAGAGCTTTGGAGTCTGACGGGACTTTATATAGTGCTATATCAGTTCAAGCCACTTACCATTTTAAATTTGTATCTTTAGACAATAAATGAACGCCCATTTTATGAAATAGTCTATCTCAAAAGAGCAGAATTGACCAGATATAAAAATGGAAAAACCTTCAGAAATGAGAACCAAGACAGTGGCTCAGAATTATTCAGTCCAAGTGCAGACTAAATTCAGTTGAGAATAAGGAACCTAGACTGTGAAATGCATTCCGGGGCAAGAAAATTGGGAGAGATGTTTACTCGGCAGTGTGTGTGTTCGAGAGAGAGAGTACGGGAGAAAAAGGGAAAAATCTTATATGTGCACCTTTGATTTGTGCCCCAAAGGCCACACTGTGCACTGCAGATAAGGTTTTGAAACAAACAAGCCATCAGATCCAGTGCACTTTTCCATCCTACTTTTAGAGACACAAATATTTCTTCCTGTGGAATTAATCTGCCCTCTGATCTGTAGGGTTGCCGAGCAGAAACGGGCCCTGCCACGGCGCGATGAGTTCTTTGATGGCAAAATCATTGCTCCATCAGTGTCCCGGCTTTGTTGAGCCTTTGAGACACCCAGCAGACTGAGGTGCACTAAAAGCATAAACACAGAGGGAAAAGGTCAATGAAAGGTAGACGGGGAGGGTCACGGGGAAATGGATAACATTAACAGACTGAAAAATCTCCCAACATGCAGGGAAATTAGTTCTCAAGACACCCAGAGAGAAAAAAAATCAGAACTCCTGCCACTTTGTCAGTCATGTTGTGTTTTATGCAGTCAATCACTTGGTCAGACACTTCAGCAGCCTCCCTATCAGTCAGTCCCCTGGTTTGTTCTTTTCTACGATTAGTTGTCAGTCTGTGGGGCTGACGGTCACTCAGTCGTCCCTCATTACTCAGGATATAATTAATACAATTGGAACACTTAGTTTGCCAGTTGGTATGAGGTTGATTTTACTTTTTGTTGATTGAATCACTGTTTTATTCAGTAGTTTATTAAATTTTTAAAAAGAGTAATAATCATACAACAAAGCAAAAGACAAACATCTCTGTCATTACTTTATTCTGGTCTAAAAACACAAGAAGCCAAAAAGGGAAAAAAAAGGACTATTGGCAGACAGACACAGAACAATAAACAAAAAACTGGCAATAACCCGTCTGATAGACAGAGTGATAAACGGGCAAACACCCAATCAGTTGAGTCCAAACTCACAAAAATAGGCACTCTGCATCACAGACACGCAGCTTTATGAAGTAGCTCAGTGATGTCTTTGTGTGCTGTGGTCTAAAGCAAAGTCTGGGTGGATTTTACTTGTGTACGTGTGCATGTGTGTGTGTCCTGTCTGGCCACAAAGACTGATCAGTGAAAGGGAAAAAGCATCTATCAGCACTGTGGTGTGACCCCATCTCACACTCCCTTGACTGTGTTTGGACAGATGGATCATCGCTGCACCACTCACATTTGACAAATGTGTTTGTTACATGTGAGCCCTATGTGTGTGTGTGTGTGTTGCATCTATGTGTCAGTGAGACAAATACAAAGCCTGGATTTATTTGGGAGCCTATTCATTATGTATAGTGCAATTTAACCATCATGAAGTCCCCCTAAGACAAAATCAATAGTGGTGTTGATATGATCCTCTCTCCACTCGTTACTGCAGGAAGAATTCAATAGATTAGTTAGCTGACACCTCACGTCCTAACATGTCTCTGTGTGTGTGTGTGTGTGTGTGTGTTTTGTACATATACATGCTACGCAAGATGTCATTATCTACTTTGCTGCAAGGTCCTTCAATTTACATGTAATAAGCGAGGCAGTCAAAATGTATTCAGGTTTATTTATATATAATCATTAAAGCTACAGTACAGGAGAGTTCAAATTAAAGCACCTGTACAAAACTCCATAGAATTCTCTAAATTAGTGTAATAATCCCATATGTAATATCAGATTATACTTACTGTTATGGTCAACGAATGGTTTGAAGTACAAATTAGTCCAAAAGATGGAAAACATCCATCCATTTTCTGAACCCGCTTCTTCCTTTCAGGGGGTCACTGGTGGGTAGACCTGGGACAACCACTGACTTTCACCTACTGACAATTTAAAGTTACCAATTAACCCAACATTCATGTTTTTGGTCTGGAGGGGGAAACGTGCCTGGAGGAAACCCATGCATGCATGGAGAGAACATGCAAACTCTACCCAGAAAGGTCCCTGGCCAGGATTTGAGCCGGCAACCTTCTTACTTAGTGGCAATAGATCTACCAACTGAGCCACCGTGCCGACCTATTATAAAAACTTAAATAATTAAATCAAATTAAAACTACATTTTGCTTATCTCAATCGAACTCAAACTACTAACTCGTGCCATTATTTCTCGTCTTTACAATTATTTATTTATCTTCCGAAGTGGTTGAACTTTGCACTAAAAATAAATGAAGTCTGAAGGATATTTTGTACCCAAATCTTTTCTGCTCACATCAATACTTCACAGCAGGAGTTTGGAAACACGTTTTGAACAGAGGCTTTGAAAGAACGACAAAACAAGGCTCTGAAGGCTGAACTTCAATTCAGTTTTAGAAAAATAAACTTCCAGGATTTTGCATGGTTTTATTAGAGGTACTGAAATAATTTCTAATAAAAATTCACAATGGGAAGCCAGAGAATTTGGTGAGTTTAACAGAACTGTATTGTTTAATACTGTGGGGTTTTGAGGTCCGTTCGCCAAATTGTTTTGGTCAATACTTTACAGGTACTGACATTATAAAAGTTGCACTTTGCGGTGTGGTTGAATGGAAACTGAAATTTGGCAGGCACATGTGTTAAATAAATGCCCTACATGTAATATGGTAGTTTGTGTCCTTCGTCTGAGGGACTCAAAGGTTTGATTAAAGCTCATCTTTTTAGGGAGAGCAATGGGCCCACTTACGAGACCCCCACTCACCATAACCAAAACATGGCAGTTGGACTTTTTATCCCTTGGGTACAATTTGTATGTCTTCTGTCACCCCCTCAGGCTGTGTCAAACCCAACAACTTCCAAATAGAGCAAAGTCAACCTGTAAGTGTTTTGGAAATCGTAACAGGAGACAAAAAAATAAGACAACACCAGCAACAAAAAAAAAAAGAATACCTGCACCTTCTCTGAGAGCACAGTCATCAATCATAAACAAACTGGTGCATCAATGGAGCAAATACAAATCGATATTAAGAGAGGTTTACTTAAAATAAAGCTGAAATAAAAGAGGCTTTATAGCTTAACATCCTGCTTGCACACTGCTTTATATATGCATTTTATATGACAACACTATTTACCCCATGATTAATTTTTATGTGGCCAGCAGTACTTGTGTTGCGTGCCTTGAATGGACAAAGATGTTATCCATCACCAGGTCCCTGGGTGATATTAAAGTGTTTGCCACAAACGCACCTGTACTGAGCGTGTGTTTACATGTAGGAATGCGTGCAGAAGTAGGTGAAGGTGAAGGCTCGCGCTAATGCCCCGGAGATGATTTAGAGTTAAACCGCTGAACAGCACAGAAAGCTTTTTTGGTTTTCCCCCCACAGGGACCAGTTGGTGGCGTGTGGCGAACTGAGAGGAAAGGATCCACCACAAATCACTGCATGGGAATGATGCAACAAGTTATATGATTTGCTTTTAAATCACTGCCGTCTGCGTTCTGTTACTTGTATTAAAAAGCGTGACGCAGCCACACGTGCATGCATAAATCAGGTTATCGCTGGGTCTCATGAGTCGTCAAACTTATGTCTCAAATATTAAAATGTATCGTGGATCTTGATTGTTTCACCATGTGATGAGGTTTTCATTAAGTGCTGGGCTGAAAGTTTACAGTAGATCCAGATGCTGAAGGTAAAACAGCATACAATGCACGCTAGCAATTGCAGAGAAGCAGCATTTCACTTTCTTATTTCCTGTCACAGTTTTGCAGCTGCAAATAGGTGCATGTATTGTTTTATCAATGATAAGTCATTAAAAAATAAACCAAATAAGATGTAATGAAGCAGTGAGGCTCTGACCTCTTTCAGTAAACTTTTAAACTCTGTGATGCAGTAAAGTCCATCCATCATTGTGGCAGCTGCAGGTTTAGTTTGTAATTCCACGACAAGCTACTTTTTTCATTTGTTTGAACGAGGCAAGCACACCAGATGGACTTCAACGTAAACACGACTGTGTAGTATTCCTAAATCTGTA